>VZTJ01005701.1:223556-320227 GCA_013397795.1 Orthonyx spaldingii | reverse complement strand
AAGGAAGGAAGGAAGGAAGGAAGGAAGGAAGGAAGGAAGGAAGGAAGGAAGGAAGGAACCAGCTCATTTGGCGAGGCCAAGCCCACACCCCGAGGCGCTGGTGTTGGTTTTGTGGGCTGTACACCGAGAGCAAAGCCCAGCACAAGCCCAAGGCTTTCCTGTGCCCGTGGGCACTCCCAGCGTGGGCCCAGCCCCGCTCCTGGGGACACTTTCTCTCCCAGCAATGTCTGCAGTGCCAGCAGGTGCAATTGAAAATCCCACTGAGGCATTTGCTACCTTGACAATATAATTTCTCACTTTTTGGTCACAAACTCCATCTAATTCACTCTGGCTGGGGCTGGCAGGCAGCACACCGTGGCAGGGCTGCTTCCAGCTGTGCCCTCTATGCTTTTTTCCCATGCTCCGCTGAAGGGCTCAGACAGTTTTTCCGTCTTGTGCTTTCTTGCGTAGTGGAGTCATTAGAACAGGGGGCATCTGCCCTGAGCTGCTCCTGGAACTCCAACTGCAATTGGGGCATTCTCCAGGTGCTCAGCCCTTCACCCACTGGGTTTGTTCAGCAGGGGGCAGTTTCACAAGGCATTCCTGGCTTCCCCTTCAGAGCAGGATCCCCCTTGGGTGCCTTCCCGACACCTTTGCAATGCTCTCACTCTTCCCTGCCAGGATCCCACTCAGCCCCTGCTCCAGTTGTCACCGCCTCCCTCCTAACAGAGCATCCGCCTGTTGAGCAGGCACCCCATCCCTGGGCACCCCATCCCTGGGCACCCCATCCCTGGGAACCCCACCCCAGCCCTGCACATCACACACATCCTGGAGTGTTCCATAGTCTGTAAAGTGAGCACAACAAAGGAAAAACAATTTTTAAAATGGTAAATCCCAAAAAAAAGAATATTTAGAATGAGAAAACAAGAGCTGGTGAATGAAGGTGTTCAAGCTCAGGAGCACAGCTGCGAGCAGGAGCTGCTTCAGAAAACTGACACAGAGAGCAAAATACTGGAGTGAAAATCTGGAAACTACAGATTTGGGACAACAAATCTCAAGTTCAGTAAGAGATCTGGGTTTCCATAAAGCACTGTGATTCCTCCACTTAGGGATAATAATCTACACTGTTCTTAAAAAGCAGGGTGTCAGCAGCACTAACCAAATAATAGACCCTCCTTAGGCAGCGAGAGGATAATGGCTCCCAAGACAAAAGGAGTATTTTATTTATCATAAAATACTCTTGAGAATCAGGCAGTCACCTGGTGTTTAATGCAGACATTGCAGACCCAAAGGAATTTTGCTTGAGTGTGACAGGGAGTGGGAAAGGTTTCTGTCTCATGAAAATTCATTGAAAATTACATTAATGCTGCTGGGAAGGCAATAGCATGCAGCAGGAATGGATGCAGTGCCTCATCCATATGGATCCCATTTGCTGAAGTCTCAGTCCAGACCCTGCTAACACGGCCCGTCAGGGGCCCATCAGGAGCTGGTGAGCAGGGAGCAGCCCGTGGGCCGGGGCGGTGCCGGGCTGCGGGACGGACCCACCGCGGCGGAGGCGGCTCCCGGCGCCACCAGCTCTCCTGGGAACAGCTGGTGTCCGGCTGCAGGGACCCTGGATGGGGCTGTTTGCTCCGAGGACCATTCCACAGGCGCTCTGCAGGCTAAAATGCCGCGGCGCTTCTCCTCGGATGTGCCCGGTGGGACAGGTGGGATATCCCGGGGACATCCCAGGGACTTGCAGTTGTTAGTGCGGGGTGACAGGAGGGAGCCTCGAAGAGCAGATAATCAATATCAATAAATCAGCATTGGAAAAATAGCGTGCACATGCTCGACTCATTTCATAGACCAATGATTTTAAGCTTTGAAATGCCCGCAGTGTTTGATTTGCTGCATTTTCAGGAAAACGGACGGGAGGTGGGAGCCGCCGCAGGACCCTGGAGAGCGCAGCCCTCCCTCGCTTCCCCCGCGGCTCAGGGCCCTGCCTGCCCCGCTCGCTGCGACCCGCACGCTCCCCGCCCCGCTGCCGAGCTGCCATCCATCCTCCCCGTGTGCAGCTCTGCGAGAGCACGGCTGGGCTCAGCGTGCTCTGAAATCACCGCCCTCCTCCTTCGGCCCAGCCCTGCCCGAGCCGCAGCCCCGTTAACTGCACTCATCCCTGTGAGATGGAGGTTACCTGTGCTCAGATAAGGCATTCTAGAACACTCTTATTCTTCTTGTTCTTGGGTTCTTTTCCTGCATTTCTTCACAAAAGACTTGTTTATACCTGACTTTTCTGATCAGATACAGGAAACAATCTATTATTAACTGATCCATCTAAACTGGTATTTGCAGGTTCTGTCTAATTACCGGCTTTTCTCCTACCTGGAAACAATTCCAAACACCATCTGTGTACCTAAAGCACAAACCAGGCAGCTTTGCTGCCACACATGGCCACTGCTGACCACTGCTGACCACTGCTGACCGCTGGGCTCCTTCCCTGACCCCATAGTGGGGAAAGCAGCAGGCCTGGCCTGTGTGGCCTTTGTCCCAGGCTTGGTGTCACTGCTGGTGTCCCCCCTTCCTCCCTCCTTGTGTCTCCCACTTTGTGTCACCCAGAGAAGTGTCACTCGCCCTTTCTGATCTCCCCACTGGGGACACGGTGCAAATGAGCAGCAGGGGGACAAAATCAGCCTTTTAAAGGTAATTACTTCCTCTCAAGAGGAAGAAGGAAGGACATGTAGAAGAAGGAAGGACATTTACCAAAGCTGTGTGTGCATCTCCACACTTCACACAGTCCCCTAGCTAGGTTTAATTTTTTCTGTCTTCTTCAGTTAAAAAAATGACATATTGTACCGTATGAAATCAGTACACCTATATTGTACGTAAAGGAAGACAAAAGCGGGAGGGTTGCACTGCAGATGTCAAGTAAAACCAATCACTAATTAAATGCCCCCCAAGCATGCAGGGATTGAGAGTGAGAAGCACCAGCATCGTCTGATTTCTTGTTAAATGAGGCCAATCAGGTCCTCACAGCAGAGGGTTTTCCCAGCTGTGCAGCAGCTGGAGGCAGCCCCAGCTGGGCACCGCCCCACCCAGAACTTCCCCAAACGCCGGCGATGATCGGTACGGGTCAGCAGGAGGGTGCAGGGAGCTCTCAGGGCTGATGTCCAGGCAATATTCTGCTGATAGAATGATTCCTCATCCCCCAGGACTTTCTGTTTGACATCTCTTGTGTCTACAAGGAGCTCCTGCCCTCAGGGTGTTATAATTGCCTTCAGTGGGGCCAGCTCACCCTACACCAGCACACACCAATACAGGGCTGGGAAGAGGAGCAGTGGCCTCCCTGTGTTCTCCAAACTTTCACCAGCACTCTCCACTGCTTCCAAAGCACACCCTGGATTTAGAATTCACGGTGTGTGTGCAGGCAATGAACCCACCAACCCTCAACGGCACAAATCAACAAATACTGTGATGCATTATCAAATTAAAGATTAGAAATTGAAACGTTTCTTGTAAAGTATGATCCTCGCCTTGATCTGTGCACTTGGAAAAATCAATAAAATAATGTGCAACAACCATGCACGGCTTCTTTTAATGACTTGTGTCTTCATAAATACCATATTCATTACAGACCTCCATCAAAATATATTATCTGCATTTGCCCACGCTGCCGTTCCTTGATTGGAAAGCTTCACCTTGCTAAGGCATGAAAAATGGATAAGAATGGAATGGAATACAAAAGGGCCACTTCTTATTTGTCAGCTGGCAGGGTTTGCCCTTTTAAAGCAGATATCAAAATTTTAAATGTGATCTTATAATAGCAGCAGATTCCTGCCGGAGCCGCCCGTGACAGACGCGGGGAAGCGCGGCACACTCGGACAGCGCCGTGTGAATTTCAGAAAGGCTTGGCTGCGCTGGCGCAAGGAGCACATCGAGGAACACGTCTGCAGGAGCTAACTCCAGGAGGAGTAATTAATGCCTGCCTCAGACCTTTAAAGGATCAGGCAACAAATCACTTGGAATTACAAACTCTGCACATTTGCTTCTGCCTTGGAGAGAACCACGACAACACAGCAGCTCTGATGTGAGAAGTGGGCTGGGAGGGACGAGGTTGTGCTCAGGGCTCCCCATCCATGGGGATCCTGATAAATCTCATCCTTGGGAATCCTGTGGACTTGAGAGAAGAGCTTGTAGGGCTTGCTGGCTTGTTGCCAGACGCTGTGCACGTGCCTTGGCTCCCTGTGCCTAGACACTGCGTCCGCTGCCACCTCACCCACGGGGCACAGGGAGCACAGCTGGCGCTGCACAGGGGCTGCTCTGGGACTGGAAGCCCCAGTGAGGAGGGAACGGTGCTGTCCCTGTCATGTCCCAGTGAGGAGGGGACAGTGCTCTTCCCCCAAGCCCCAGTGAGGAGGGTGACAGTGCTGTCCTGTCTCAGTGCAGAGGGGGACAGCGCTGTCCCCCTGTGTCCCAGTGAGGAGGGGGACAGCGCTGTCCCCTGTGAGGGCTTCTCTGCTGCCGTGCCGTGGCTCTGCTCCAGCTCCCTTGTGCAGGGTGTGGATAAATCTCCAGGTTTGTGTTTCCACGCTGTGCACGAGGTGTTTGTGCCTGGAGCACTTCCTGCCTTGCCTGGCACCTGGAACCATCCGTGTGTCTGTGGCTCCTGCTGATGTTGGTTTATTTATTTATTCACCCCATCCATGCCCTGAAATAACAAACTCTCCCTGTTTGCTTACCTGGAAACCATCTGACTCTGTCTTTCTCTCCTTGATCCATGAGCACAAACACTAGGAGACCTAATTTCTTCAAGATATTTACCAAAAGATTTAATAATGATTGGATTGGATTTATTGCAGAGAGAGACGGCATTTTTTATCTCAAACAGTACCGAGACCCTTCTCCCCAGCTGCCGAAACCAATTGATCCAATATTAAATTCCACAAAATGAGCAAACTGCCAATATCACTATGTACAAAACCCCAACTGCCCTCCTGAAATATTAGCAGCTAATTAAAATTAAACATTATTGCTACCCACGTAGCATTACTGCCTTCATAAGGAAGGTCTCTTGGGTACATTCCTCTCCTGCCTGCTCAGGGGATGGCTTGTTTTTTGTGGAGAAGGAAAACACCCAATTTACTGTTTGATATGAAGTCACCATGTGGCAGCTGAGCCCCAGAAAGGCCCTGGCTAAGGCTGTTTTGGCTTTGACCTTCACCTTGTGGCCCCACAGGAACCAGCCGGGCTCTCCTCATGGCACAGGCTCAGCTGGAATTCCCTGAGAAGCCACAAACTGCTGTTTCCTTCTATTCCTCATCCCAGCAAGAGGAACTTAAATGAACAAATGTAAATCTGGCCATTTGCAAGGAACGATGTGCAAATTCAGCAGAAAATGCCAAATTTAACCTCCAGCCTGGCTCTGCCTCCGAGCCCGTGACCCCTTCCACAGGAGCCGCTGCTCCTGGAGCAGGATCAGCCGCAGGAGCGGGATGGGCAGCACCCGAGCCCCGCTATCTGCGCCGCAGATCTCCCTCAAATCTGCCTTAAACCTCCTCTAAAGCAGTTTTCAAGCATCTGAAGAAGACTCCAAAAAGGAAAATGCAAATAAACAGAGCTTTTTTTCCAAGGCGGTGAAGGGGATTAGTGAGAGTCCCACCCTCTCTGCTCCCATTTGCATTCGGTGTTCTGACGGCACTTGACTCTGAAATCATTCCAGTAAAGCGGAAAATTAATATTCTAATATGCCTGCTTCTCCAGCAGCTACAAATAAGTAAAGTGGAAGTAGTAACAAAAATGCTTTAGTATTAACTCTGGATATGAATATTTATTGTAACTTGCCCTCAGCCACCTGCCCGTCCTGTCCCCACTCACTCGAAGGAGCCCCAGCAGCAACTGTTTCCATGTTGTTCATCAAAGGGGGAACACTTCATTTCTCAGAGGCTTTTGATTGGTTTTTAGCACCGGGTTTTGCTCAGGTATCTGGCATCCCTGGCCAGGGGCACGGCAGGAGGGGTCAGACCCTTGGCTGTCCCTGGGCACGTGGGGCTGTGGGCACGGGCGGGCAGGAGCGGGGGCTGCGGGCACCCCAAACTGCACCCGGCCAGAGCAGGGGTCGCTGGCAGAGAGCTGAGGGACCCATTCTGCACGGTGCTGAAATTAGGGATCAATCCCATCCTGTGCTGAAATCAGGGATCCATTCTGCACTGTGCTGAAGTTAGGGATCCATTCCATCCTGTGCTGAAATCAGGGATCCATTCCATCCTGTGAGGGTGCTGAAGTGCAGCTCATCAGCTGAAGCTGGCTCGGTGTAAAAGCCTCAGTGCAGCTCACCTGGGTCCATATTTGTGTCTTTAGAGGGAGAACGCTGTGAGTAGAGCGGGGGAGGATTCAGGCGGGAGGTTCCCCCATTTCCTGCATTTCCAGGGCACGGGATGGATGGCAGCGAGAGCTGGAGCCCCAGGCAGCCCCGCAGCCCCTCGCAGCGTGCTGGGCACTGCTGTTGCTGCTCTCTGTTATTCACAATATTAAAATCGCTGAGGTGGAACATTGCAGGTGCAGTGTGGAGCACAAGGGACTCTTCCTGTGCTCAGAAAATAGCGAATCCACTGGGCACACCGAGGTGTCCATGGGTTTGGCTTCCTCCTGCTGGCAGCCCCCTCACCTGCCCCGAACCAGTAGTAGCTCACCTGTGCCCATGTTTTTGTTTGCTTAGAGAGAGAACTTTTTGTGTAAAAAATGGGGATTCAAGGACCATCTCCCCGAGGGTCTCCCTCAGGGCCCTGCCTTCAGACCCATGCCAGCCCCAGCCTGCTGGCAGATATTTTCATTGCAGGACAAAAGGAGAAATTTCGAAGTTGCAGAAGGAAAAGGAATTTTCCCAAATTAGGAAACACTGGGATCCATCAGATGTTTCATTGCAGGAGCAGACTGACACCTCTGAGTCAACAGGCGAGAGAGGAACCCCCCAGACTCTTTTCCTTTCCTGAGGACGGGGGGATGGTGGGAGCAGAGCAGCGGTGCCCCCCCAGCTCCTGTCCCCAGCAGTGGCACACCCTGCAGTGGCGCTGGCAGCCAGCCCCACCCTGGAGCCAGGAGGGTCGGTGCTGCAGGACTCCAGGGAAGCCCTGCCTGCCCAGCCTTGCCTGGCAGCAGGGAATCCTCGCTGTCCTCCCAGGGAGCTGTGTCCCCCTTCGGGCAGCAGCAAAAGTCCCCTGGAGCCAGCTGGCCCCAGGCATGGCCTGTTGGGACTAAAGTGGCTGATACAAATTCAGGACATAACATTGGCACTCTAAGGTGTGTTATAATTAAAATATAATCTAAAAAATTCCAGTGTTGGGACAACATTAAATAATTACGGCTTATTCCCATTTTATTCCTCTATTTTGTGTCTGCACTCTGTGATGACTGAATATACAGGAGGAGTGAATCACTCATTTCCAAGTATAAAACTTGCATACTGTAAGGCTGAATTATTCATATTATTCCTGGCCAGCCCTATCGCTATTTACATTCTTGACACTGAAAAATATTCTTCAAAGATGAATTTTAGCAATTAAAATTTAAAGATGGAGTTCGACAAGGCTTGTGATTAAATCATCACAAGCAGGACAGTAAAAGTTCAGAGTGTGACTGGTGTCAGCTGCTGGTGAGGCTGGCAGCATTCCCAAGTGGAGCTCAGTTTTCTGGAGTAAATTTAACCCAAAGTTTAATGCCCTCTTGGCCTTTTTTTCTTTTCTTTAATTTCCCCCTATGTATTCCAGAGCTGGAAGCCGAGCATTCCCTGCTGCTCTGTCTGCAGCCCACCCTCCAGGCACATCCCGGAGCTGCTGCTGGAGTTAATTGCCCTTCTCTTAAAAACTCTGGTCACCACCGTGACTGACTGCGTTAACCTTCCAGTGGCTGTGAGACCCACGCGTTCCTCCAAGGACATCCTCAGCCCCGGAGGGCAGAGGGGGTTTTGGCAGCTGACAGCATCCCTGGGGGCAGAGCCCGCAGCCCTGGACGTGCCACACGTGGGAAGCTGCAAATGCATCCCTGGGTATCCTGCTCTCCTCCTTTTCTCACCCAAACAGACTCCTCTGTCTATTTATTAGCCGCAGGTATTTGCTGCTAATGCTTTTTTACATCTCCATCATAATGTTCAGAAATACTGAAATCTCTCTATTTAAATTGCTCTGGTGAAGTACAATGCATTAATCATAAATAATTAATATGAATCTGTCCTTTTTTTGGGCACATCTCAGCAGTGTCTTAGGAACATCCTTTCCATAGAACTTTTATCTGTCTTCTCTTATAAAAGCAAAAAGAGGGGGGAGAAACGAAGGAGAAAACTAGGAGAGTATTTCTTCCCTCCGTCCCACTCGATGGCAACAATCCCCGGGAGATTTCCCCAAGCCAGGCTTTTAATTTTATGTAACACTGCAGGTGAATGGGGAGAGGCGCTGCGGGGCCCCCGGCGGCGTCACCAGCGCTGCCTCGGGAGCTTTGGGCTCTGCTGCTCCCGGGAGCGGTGACAGCAAACGCTCTCCCGCTCCCAGCGCGTCCCGCGGAGCATTCCGCTCCGTTTCATGGAAACAGCCAGGTGTCATTTTAATTCATTTTCTGCCATTTTATCCTTTCCGCTGGATTGTTTACAGTCCACCGCTTCCCTCCCCCTGCTCGGGCTGCTTGTGCCGCTCTCCAGCCCTCGGGAATCGCTCGGCCAGGCCATGGAGAGCACTAAAAATGTTAGTGCCGATTTTCTTAGATTGTCTACATCCATGTCTTGGTGTGACTCGTTAAACCCCTCACAGCAGGGGCATGGACAGCGTTTTATCTGCCATCATGGCAGGGCACAGACATCATCCCTGGGACCAACATTCCCCCACCCATCCCTGGGAGCAGCATCCCCCCATCCACCCCTGGGAGCAGCATCCATCCCTCCCTCCATCCCCAGGAGCAGCCAGGCTGCCCCGGCCGAGGGGAGGCAGGACTGGCCCCATCTGCCAGGGCAGAGCTCCCCCAGCACCCGCAGACAGAGACTCCCCAGCCTGGAAAAGGTCACTCATAACCCCCCCACTCCCCACAAAAACCCTCACCAGATCTTCCCCTTCCTCCAAATGCCACCAAGGGTTTAATTTTGGTGTGGGACATTTCCAGAGAGTGAGGACATTTCTGTAAGCCAGCCCTTCCCTCCCAGAAAATAATTTGGCAAGCTGCAGTTGCAGAGCAGCCATGGCCTTTATCCACAAAGCCTTGGGATAACAAGTCCCCGTGGAGGAGTCAGGGATGGAAATTTCCAGTAGAGCTGTGGGAAGAGATGGGTTTTTGTGCTTGTGAGTTTCAGAGGCACTTTGACAGACCCTATGTTGGAGAGCTGAACTTTGTTTCCTTTTTATATTACCCACAGTAAAAGAACAAAAAAGTAAAACAAAAAATTCCAGTCTTCAAATGCTCAGACCTATTTTTTTACCAGCAACAGTGGGAGTTGTGTACTGAGGTGAAGAATAGAGGATGATCTTACAGTACATTTTAAATAGCTTCTGAAACATAGGCAACCCCAATTAACATTTTATGGTACTGGAATTATAACAAGAAAAGCAATTTAATCTGTAAAACTCTATTTGTCACAATGGCAATGATAAACAGAGGGAGAAAATGTTCAGGGGAAAACAGAAGAAATAGAGAGGAAGTAAGGGTGGAGGAGATGCAGCTCCAACAGTTAAGTGATTGAAAAAATATTTTTGGAGAATGATGAAGACAAAGTAAAACCAAATGACCAGTGAAGGAAGCCAAGCAACTGGGGAATTCCTCCCTCTCCAAGTTCTTTCTCCTGTGCAATGCTTTAATTCAAGTCAGCTCTCCCCTAATCTTCACACAGCTGGAACAGCTACAGGAACAATAACGCAAGGACATCAAACCAACTCTAATCCTGCTCGCCTCAATTCATGAACAACTCTGTGCAGCAGTTTGTGGAGCTGCAGAGTTCACTGCAAAGATTTCCTTTATTGGTTTTGAGCAGCTTCAAGGACACCACTGGCACTCCAAACCCAGGGAATTGTATCTAAATAACGATCGTGTCCTCCAGCCCTCGCCCAGCTGGGCTCCAGCCAGAGAGCCCCGAGCTGGGAGAGGCTGGGCAGGGGCCTGCACTGATCAAAACAGCAATCAGAGAGAGGCACGGGCAACTGGAGATCAATTTTTCAACCCCAAGAGGCAGGAATTATGCTACTTAAACAGATTTTCTTTTTAAATTTTTTTTTTTCCCTGAGCATGACTTCACTTCCTTTTGTTCCCAGGCTTCTCTGTCCTGTATTTTTGGTCACCTGATAGCTAGACTGCAAAAGGAACAGTAGGGATTCTTACATGGATTTTGGGACACTCGTCTTCAGTTCAGTTGTAAAAATATGCTGAAATAAGCTACTGCCTTGGCAGCTTTGCAACAGCAGACGCAGAAAGGCAAGGAGTTATTGCAGAGCTTTATTTCAGAGGGGTCAAAATGCACTGAGTGGGGTGCAGAGGGAACAGCGCACCTGCAACAGGCAGGGTTTGTCTCACAGTCTGCTCATTTCATGGTCTGTGGGAGCGAGATGGGCTTTCAGGTCTGTCCCAACCCAAACCATCCTGGGATCCTGTGATTGCCTGGGATGGAAACACAGAGGTGTACAAGTCCCACTATTTCTTTTTGAAGGGTTTGTGCCCAGTGGGAGCCCCTGGCCAGGGGAGTGTCGCTCCCCTGTGCAGACGGACGGGGACGGCGGTGCCGCCGCGTTTATTCAGCGATGTCTGCGTGCCCCATGCATCATCTCCAGCTACAAAACTATAGCACTCTTTAATAAATATTTTGCCTCTAATGTCTTGGTGTGAGGAGATTTATGCACTGATTAGTTCTTTCATCTTGTTTGTTTAAGGAGCTCCTGTTTACAGAGCCCCTGACGGGGCTGCCGGGATGCAAACTGTGCCAGGCGCTGCAGGGCTTTTGTCTCCAGCAGCCACCACCTGCTCCCACTGCGGTCCCACGGCGTCCTCCGGTGCCACACGGCCTGGGACACCTCCTCGGGACAGGGGATAGACAGGGGCCCTTCCCTGTAATCATCACAGGCATTTTTTAACACGCTACTCCTTGTTCTGGTTTTGTCGATCATGGAGCAGATACTGTATTTGCTATCTGAGATATAATTAAATAGCAAATGCTACACCTTGTTAGGGAATGTGAAGCAGAGGCCATGCTTATGACACAGTGTGAAAGAAGAAAGAATTTATTATCACCATTTTTAAATGCACTGTCACATTTTGACAATTTTTAAAAATCCTAAATAATGGAAATAGTTTCAAGTTCCAGCAAAGAGACATCGTGGTACTCGACCTGTAGGGACGCCAGTGAATGAAAATCCATTTGTGCTCCCACTTTTCTCCTGTGCATGTTCCCTGGTGGCTGAGAGCTCCCTGGCTGCTGGGGCTGGGCAGTGCTGGGCTCGGGAGGGGTGGGAGCAGCTGGGCTGGGGGGTGGCTGGGGAGGAGGAACCCACCTTTGCTGTGCACCCCTCCCAGCTCCGCTGAGGGTCTGTGCTCCCCTCACTGCCAAATGGGGAGCTCACAGGTGTGTGGGGGAAGCTGGAGCCCCCGAGGTGCTGCTCAGCCCCCAGGGTGCTGCGAGTATGGGGTCCTGTCCAGCCAGGGCCAGCTCCTCCCGCTGCTGCAGCACATCCCAAATCCCACGGGAGCGGGATCTGCAGCTCCCCGAGGCTCAGGAACACCCAGCACTTGCACACCTCATCTTTGGCCACACCCTGACATCCCCAGGGACACCTTCCTGCCCCTCCCCGGGATGTCCTGGGCTGGCACCCCGAGGACACGGCACAGAGGGGCTCCCAGGGGATGGCACAGCACGAGGGGTGGGTGCTCGGTGCTCACCCGCAGCTCCGTTCTCCTCCCATGCTGCTTCTTCCAAAGTGACATTTGCTTCTAGCAGCTATTCCAGAGCGGGAACAGGGGGTCGTGGTGCCCTTTTTTTGTGGGAGCTTTATCCCCTTCTTTATGGGATGAATCCTGCGCCTTTCCCACCTGCGAGCAGCAGCTCAGCCCCGGCTTACAGCGAGCTCCCCTCTGAAGTGCCGTGACTGCCGCGGCCGCTCCGATAAGGAAATGACCCCTCCCTGCCGTGCCTGATAAGGAGGGAGATGCAGCCTCAGATCCTTTGGCAAAGCCGCCTCTGATTCTCCGTCCCCACGAGAGCAGCAGGACGCGGCTGCGAGGCTCGAGCTCCACAAACCACCAAGAAATGTCATTGTCCATCCTCAAAGCAGAACATCTGCCCCGAAAGCACCTCGTTAGTCTGATGTTACATCATGGGAGATGGTTGGTGCTCTGTGGGCCAATTACTGAGAATCTCAGATTTCATTCAGTGGCCATTGATTTTTCTTTCTAATTTACATCTATAGAATAATGTTTGTCGGTGTAAAGATAAAGGAAAAATGAGAAATTGGGGGTATATTTAGTTTGCCTAACGAGGCACCACAGGCATGATGAGAGCTCTGAACACGCGAGTAATCACAGGTTAATGATCTCATCCTCACTCTCGGGTTAATCATGCAGACAAATAGCAAGGCAAATCCTGGAATATTTATTCACTGCTGGAAGAGTAGAAGAGTGATGGAGTTGACTTCCCAGAATGCTGCATTCAAAATAAATCCTGCCATCAAGATGCCTTTTGGTCCGGTTTTAATGGTTCATATTTCACTGTAGAATTGGTATCTTAAAAGATTCCTATTTATTGTTTTGTAGGTTGGAAATTAATTTACATCTATTACTGCAAAGAAGTCCCCATTGGTGAGGCACTTGCTAGGAAAAGGTTATTTGTAATGACCAAATTTGTCACTGTTTGGGATCTCATAAAGGTCACGGTGGAAGGTTTTCTCTTGCTTTAAATAAAAATCTGTATTTTAAAAAGAAATGTGCTTAACTTTCATTTCATAGAAATATCAAACCTGTTTGCACTATAATTTACTTTTGGAGCTCTTGACATTTACGCAGCTGCCTGTCTTTGGAGAACAATCTCTTGATTTG
This sequence comes from Orthonyx spaldingii, assembly GCA_013397795.1. NCBI lineage: Eukaryota > Metazoa > Chordata > Aves > Passeriformes > Orthonychidae > Orthonyx > Orthonyx spaldingii. The sequence continues at coordinate 307,225 of VZTJ01005701.1, read as the reverse complement.
GCTGGGAAGCGCTCGCAAGGAAACAGTCAATGAGGGATGGGGGAGCGATGCCGAGAGCCCCTGGATCCTCCCGGCACCCCGCGAGCCTGCCCTGGGCACAGCCACCCCGGCACAGCCACCCCGGTGCAGAGCTGGGCACGGCCCTCCCGCGAGCTGGGTGTGCCAGGGAGCTGCATGGGAGCAGTGCTCCCTCCCAGGGCTGAGCAGATGGAAAAGGTGTGGAAATGAGGGAAAACCTGGAAAACCTCCTAGTACATTTCACCCAGGGAACAACAGCTTCTGTTCCTCTACTTCTACAGCACCATCCTCTTCTTCCGCATCCACACCCCCCTGTGCCTGAGGGACATCGACATCCTTGGAGAGACAGAGCCACTGTCATCTCCTGCTGCCTGGGAAGACATTGGGCCACAGGAGGCTTTGAAATTCCTAATTTCCTTCCTGGCAGACACAAAACACAATAGGTTGTACCAGGGAGACCTCAATCCTCTGCAAGTTACCAGATTTGAGGCTGTTTGCTTCTTTCATTATCCAGCTGTTAGGGTTCAGTTTAAATTACAGCTTTTTGGAATAACCAAGGGGCTTACAGCAGATTGAGCATTTTATTTACATGCCATCTTTATTTTAATGGGATACTCACACCGTTTGAGGGGCCTTGCTGCTGGAACTCTTGGTAAGGAGCTGGGTGCCTCGGGGTGGGGGCACAGCACCAGCATCCCACAGAGGGACCAGGGCAGCCCTGTGGGAGGGATTGAGCTGCTCCTGGACAGCTTTCCCTGTTGGGAAGGATTCCTCTTCCACTGTTGATTGAATGATTTCTTAAGCAACCTGAGCCTTTCAGGTTGCCTGTCGGGGCACAGGAGGTGAAGGTGCCAGGGCTTAAATCACGTAATGCGTGTGGTGACCTGCCAGGGAGCCCCTTGCCCTGCAGTCCATGCTGTGTGAGGAGTAACAGCATTTACAGCTCCAGGGCCAGGGCGAGGGAGCAGCTGAGTTAATGGGAGACTTATTTAAATGGCAAAAGCGTCTGAAAGAATGGGATCAGTCCAATTAATTCCAGAGATACACCTGTGTAACTTTCCATCAGCTAACGAGGGAGAAGACAGAAGTGTTATGTCACCACCCTGCACCTTCAGTGCCAAAATAACAGTTATTATGCCAGAGTACATATGGCAAGGTAACTACAACCAGCTGCTGATTAACCCTTCCAGGGCTGCTCCTGTCCACATGTACTCCTGTTCCTACCCTGCTCTCCAAAGATGTGCTGTGCTGCTGCTGCCTGAACGGGCCTTTCCTCCTCATCCTCCTCCTCCTCCTCACAGCAGAGCCGCTGGCCCAGAACCCCAAGCACGCACCCGCTCCCGTGCGCGGCACTGGCCTCGCCGGAAAGAGCAGCAAAATGCGCCCATAGGCTGTGCCCTGTCCGTGCCACAGCCAGCAGCTTTGGCCCCGGCTCAGCAGGACGGTGGGGCTGCCCCAGGGCCAGCAGCCAGCCCAGGGGCAAACCCCAGCCCCAAGTAAAAACCAGGACCCCCAAGTGAAGCCCTCAGCCCCAGGTGAAAATCAGCACCCCCGTGAAGCCTCCAGCCCCAGGTGAGCCCCCAGCCCCAGGTGTTCTGCATTAGCAGAAAGGGGGGCACCCCCTGCCCAGAGCTTTGTTCTGTTGCTCAGCTCTTTGCCCCCAAATGCGGATCAGCTGTGGGTCATTAACACTGATTGAAGCTGCAATAAATTGGGTTGGGGGGGTTGGGGGTCATAGTTTGCTGTGACTGGAGAAGTGAAGGGTGTGAGGTGCTGAAGCGTCTTCCAGACTTCTGCAGGGTAAGTGCTGTGTTTTCTTATTTATTAATTTGTGGTTTCCCAGACTATTTGAGGTTTCTGGGGGCTCAGAAGGATTCTGAATAATGGTTGAGTTTCTTTTTCCTTGCTTAAAAGAAACCTTTGCTACTTGTGTGTGTATGAAAGCTGTTGGCAAAATGAAAGCTATTATCTACACTTGAGGTTTTGTTTTTGGATGTAATTGTGTTATATAAACACGTGGGGTCTGTGTGTGCTGGCTGCAGCGTTGTTCTCTTTGCTGGAAAGTTTATAAGACAGTGGTGTGTTCCTCTTGTGGTGTAACCCGGTGAGAGATGGCTTGGTCTGAGTCTGGGCGATGCAGTGCTCAGGAGTTGCATCTGCAGTGCTGTAATCTCAATGTGGTCAGTGCTGGTGTTTCAGAGGAGAAATCACCGTTGTTGAGTGCATGTGCCGGGCACTGAGTGCAGAGGGAGCTTCCAGCCTTTCACTGTCGGTTGCTGAGGGAGCTCGGGGGAACCAGGGCGGGACCCGGGTGCGGGGATTAAAACCGATTTTGTGTTTATACCGCTATTGCTACAAGCGATATTGGACTCCTTTATGTTCTCTGATAAAAATGGGCTTGTTGAGGTTTTTTTAATGTTTATTGATGCCAGTAACATTCACTGCACTCTCCTGAAGAGTTTCCGTGCGGGGTGCTGGGGTGTGTCACCCGGGAGCGGGGAAGGAGGCCCTGTCCCGGGGGTGCCGGGGAGCTCTCCGGGCTGTGGGGGGCCGTGGGTGCCTGGGCGCTCCGCAGGCTCGGGGCTGTCCCGGTGATGCCGCTGGCGCTGCGCTCCGTGTCCTTCCCGCAGGGCAGCGAGGGGAGAGCGGCTCCGGGCCGGTTCTGCCCCGCCAGTCCGGCGCTCCCAGCCTTTGCAGGGATGCTGCCAAGAGATTTCGCTCAGGTCCTCCCACCTGACTCCCGAAGTCCGTCGGAGCTCCGCAGGTGCAGAGGGGCTCCCGGGGCTGGGGTCGGGTCCCGCTGTGTCGAGCGCTTAGAAGGGCTTTGCAGGGGGGATGCGGCCACCCCAGCCAAGGAAAGGAAAATGAACCCCTTCCCAATGGGAAAGAAACCCAAGTGGGGACCGCGTTCTTCAGCAAGCGGCTCCGCAAGTGAGCGATGTGTTTCTGCCTGGGAGACGGGACCTACATCCCGGGAGGCTCCCGGTGGCCCTTTGCAGGCTCGAATTAGCCCATCCTGCTCCCTCCAGCGCTCCGGTCCGGGCTGGGAGCGCGCCGGGGCTCGGGGCGATCGCTGTCCCCCGGCCGCTGGCTGCCTCGGGGAAGGGCTCCCCTGGCTTGGGGTCCCTGGGGACACCCCGGGTCCCTGCTCGGGCCGCAGCAGCAGCTCCCGGGGCTCCGGGCAGCGCTGACCCCAGGCAGGAGCCGCTGGTTTCCTTCCGCATTGTGTTCTGGTGTGCGGAGAGGCTGAAGGAGACCCTGGAGGGTGCTTGGAGGGAAGGGGAGCGGTTCTGCCCCTGAATTTGCGGGGTGTGTGTGTTCTGGTGTGAGGCTGGAGACCCTGGAGGACCCTTGGAGAGGAAGGGAGCGGTTCTGCCCCTGGGCTTGGGGGGTGTGTGTGTTCCTGTCTGGCGGGGGATCAGGGGGGCATTTCTGGGGCTTTGCCGTGCCCGGGGGAGGCTGTGAGGGTTGGGTTCTAACAAGGCACCACAAGACTCCTCTTTCAAGCGTAACTCTGCAGCAAACGAGCCAATGTAGGCTTTAAACAGTCTGCACGTGTGTGTATAGAATGTGCATCTCGTGTGTTTGTGTGCATTAAAATCATGGCCCCGAAGCTTTTCAGGCACTTGGGAATTTCAATATAAATATTTAGCAAGAATTTCTCCACTTAGGGATAAAACATGAGACAGTTCCCACTGCAACCTGCCTTACATGTGCTTTTATTTTATTTTACATGAGCTGTTGAGCATAACTTTGCATACATGGTTGTGGAATACTGTTTGGAAAGATGGATAAATACCATTGAGAAGGAGGAGTGGCTTCCCACTACCAGAGGGCAGGGATGGATGGGATATTGGGAAGGAATTGTTCCCTGGGAGGGTGGGCAGGCCCTGGCACAGGGTGCCCAGAGAAGCTGTGGCTGCCCCTGGATCCCTGGCAGTGCCCAAGGCCAGGCTGGACATTGGGGCTTGGAGCAGCCTGGGACAGTGGGAGGTGTCCCTGCCATGGCAGGGGTGGCACTGGGTGGGATTTGAGATCCCTTTCCATTTACACCATCCCAGGATTCTGTGATAAGGAAAAGCCTCCTGGAGAAGCTGGGAATGCTGATGGCAAACAGGTCCTGTGTTCCCCGTGGTGCTCAGCAGAGCAAACCCAGGCTGGCTCTGAGCAGAGGAGGCAGCAGGGCCTTGCTTTGGTGCTGCCCCTGTGCTGGGGCTGGGGAGGGACAGCAGAGCCCGAAGCCCCCCTGTGTCACCAGCCCCAGCTGGGCTCTTCCCCCGAGCTGCCTCCATCCAGATAAAGCAGAAATTTTAATAAGATGCCATGGGCTTGTACAGGGCCATCAAATGCTGAATGGATTGTTTTCCCCTCTCTAAATTGATATGAAAATCTGGTTGGTTTATAACTACCAAACTACAGCTGCAAAAAAAGTCTCAAAAAGTTTGTAATGGTGTCCTTAATCTAATAATTGCAGGAACAAAGACAATAAAAAACAACTTTGTCATTGTTTTGAACAACCCAAGTTTAATATGTTGGGAATTAAAGTTTGAGCTTAATGAGGAAAAGTAATTTAGATGTAAACAACTGGTCTGAGTCAAAAGCCTGGGGATTTCAACAGGCCATTATTCGGCACTGAGAGTGCTTTTAAACCTGGCTGAGCTGTCTGAAGGCTTCCCAGCAGCTCCCAAACCCGTGTGCCCCAGCACGGGGAGGGCAGCGCAGCCTCTGCAGGAGACCCCGGCCTCTGCTCTCTGGGCCGCCACCTGATTGACTCCAGGGCCTCTGGAATTAGCATAACTAATGAGAGGTGTGGAGAGGAACCTGAATTCACCACATACCGAGTGCCAGGTGCTCTGTCTTTAAGGGGATTGTGTCAGCTGGTAATGCCTGGGCAGCTCCACTTGGCTCTCTCCTCCTGGTGAGCCCCTGTGCAGCTGGGATGGGTGTGGGATGAAGCCTGGGTTTTGGCAGGAAAGGTCAATGTTCTGTGTTTAATTCCTTGGGGCTGGTGCTCTTGCTGCTCTTGAGTCTCTCTGCTGCTGCATCCTGAGGGTACCAGGGGAGCAGCAGTGCTGATCCCTCTGCTTCCAGCCAGCCCAGGAGCTGTCCCTGGGGTGCTGGACCCTGGCAGCATGAGAGGCTTGAACTGAGCCAATCCAGGAGGACACCCCTGCTGGAGTCTCCTGGTTCACCCTGACTTCCCCAATTCCTGCTCTGTGAATGCTAGAGCAGACCTGCTCTAGGGCCAGCAGCCTGGCCAAGGTTATTCAGGAGCTCTTTGCTGTCCTTTCTCTCAGTCCAGCAGTTTTTCATCTCTGTATCTCATTATTTTAGAACAGGAAGTTTAGAGCAAATTATGTGCTAATTATAGCTCTGCTTCACATCTATGTCTTCAGACTGTTACACTCAGGAATAAGAGTGTCAAAATTATGTTGAGAAATGAGAATGTGTCATAGGAAAAGAGCTCTTCCTTGTACACATTTTAAATAAGATGTGTATTTTCTAAGTCATCATGTTGGCTAAGGAAATGATTCCTTAATGCTTTGCCTTAAGGAAAAATAGGTGAAGGTTTGTGGTTGAAGCCAACAACAAAAACCTGGATGCCAGGGTGGGATGAGTGGTTTCATTAAGAGCAGGAATGGCCATCAAAAAGCCCCTTGAAAGAATGGCTGCAGGAAGGAAGGTACAATCACATTGTGTTAGGAGTTAAATGGCACAAGCTGTGCTTATGGTCATCCATGGATTCTTCTCCTGCTTCTGTATGGTCTCAATTACTGAGGCCAAGGGACTCTGATTGGTTCCTGGATGGTGACATTTTTATTCTTTTCTGTGGAGATTTTTTTTCTCATCTGGTCAATTGGTTTATAAATTAGAATGGAACCTAGGGAAGAGTTTATTAAAGTTACAGGAGATTTTATCTTCAGAGTGAGTTAAATTTTATTATTTTAAGTTTTTGGACACTGCTGTGAAGCACAGAGACTCTGGTGGGAGGTGTCCCTGTCCATGGTGGGGGTTGGAATGGGATGAGTGTTGTGGTCCCTCCCACCCCAGGGTCTGAGGTTGTGTTGCTCCTTTCTGTGGGGTTGGTGAGCCCTTGTGCCCACGCGTGGGACAGCTCTGCTGGCAGTGGGACAGCTCTGCTGGTGGCTGGTGACCAGCTCCTCCCCTGGGGAAGGCTCTGCCTGGCCATTGGCACATTGGGGTGCTGGAGGTGCTGGTCAGGGGAAACTTCACAAAATCCCAGCCTGGTTTGGATTGGAAGGGACATCAAAGCCCCTCCAGTCCCACCCCTTCCACTGTCCCAGGGTGCTCCAAGCCCCATCCAACCTGGCCTTGGACACTGCCAGGGATGTAAGTTTGCCAGTTGTCTGAACTTGTAATGGAGTTGGTTTTTTTCTCTTTATAAAGTGTGTGTGTTTATAATTCTTCCTCTTGCAAACTGAGCTCTTGACCAAGAGTGGGTCAGGTCCTCTAAATTTCTGCTCGTGTTAATGGGACAATACCATTGGATTGCGTAAACTTTGCATAATAAACAGTGAAAGTGAGCCTGAAGTCATCTAGTCTTGCCCTAAGGCACAATCAAATATAATGAAGCTGTTGTGATGTCTCTTTAAAAATCTCCAGACACTCTAGAAAATCCTTCAGTCCTGACCTTTGCAGTTGATGCTTTGTAAGGGGACTTTGCAGAGGCAGGTATGTGATCGGACACTTTTATGTACTCTCAGGGCTGGCTTTGTAAATATTTCTTTGGTATAAAGCACTTATAATTTGCACCTATTATCAGTATTCTCTGCAAATTCATGTCTGCTATTCATTTCTGCCGGGGTAATTCCCACACTGCTGCAGGAAGCAGAGAGCTTCAATTCCCATTTTTATGTTTGTGGTTAGGTATATGGCTTTCCAGCTGTATATTTTTATGGAAGTAGAATAAATATGTACAGATGAGAGCTCTAAATACTTGAAAGGCTGAAGTATCTGACTTTTGCTCTTGGAAGAGTAGCTTCTCCCTGTGTAGGTGCATTTTGAGCCCCTTGTTCTCCTGGTTGACTCTCGCTGTGGCAGAGGGAGAGAGGGGTGAACACCCTGAAATGCTGCTGCATAATGCATCAGGGAGCTCACTTAGGACAGGTTTTGGGTTTTTTTCCAAGGTAAAGGGCTGTAAAAGGCTTTTATGACTCAACTCCTGGCTCAGCAACCTCATTGAGCACTTTATATGAGATTACAGGCTGCAGGTAGCGAGTGCTGGAGGCAAAACAAGCGGGAGCTGCATTAGGGCAGGTGGGAGGGAGCAGAGCCCAACCCACCCTGGGAAATTCTGAAAGAGCTGCCCCGAACGGGCACGAGCTGGGCACAGCCCCACAGCCCAGGAGGAGATGAACGGCATTGCCGAGCGAAGTGGCAGCTGCCCTCCTCTAGGCGGATTTAAAAGTGAGGGGTCTGGAGGGGAAGCTCTGCGGGGAGTGGCTGAGGGGGCACTGGGCTTGTTCCTCTTCTGGAGGAGAGGAGACTGAGGGGACACCTCGGGGTGCTGCAGCTCCTGCCGAGGGGCAGCTCCGAGCTCTGCTCTCTGTGACAGGGACAGACCCGAGGGAACGGCTGGAGCTCTGCCAGGGCAGGGTCAGGTTGGATTTTGGGAAAGGCTCTTCCCCAGAGGGTGCTGGGCACTGCCCAGGCTCGCCAGGGAATGGGCACATTCCCAAACCTGCCAGAGCTCCAGGAGCACTTGGACACCGCTCCAGGGATGCACAGGGGGGATTGTTGGGGGGGTCTGTGCAGGGACAGGGGCTGGACTGGATGATCCCTGGGGGTCCCTCCCAGCTCAGGATGTTTTCTAGCATTTTTTTGCATCTGGTGATAACAGAAACTCATTCAAATCGGTTCCAGGGAATAATTGCAGCAATTGTCATTGCTTATGTTGTAAGGTGGGGCTTTGGCACCCAGGTCTTTAGGTTTAGTCCTCTTGGGCTCCAGCCAGACAGAAAAGGCTCTTGCACCTGCCAGGCACAAGGATGATGAATAAACAACCCCCAGCTCTTCAAAGTGGGACTGGTTACCTGGGGCTGCACTGTGGCTGGTGGGGGCTGCACAGGCCCCATCCTTCTCCTCCTGCAGTGCCTTGCAGGGAGTGGGATTCTCTGCCAGAGGGATGCAGGGTCCACCAAATTTACACACCCTTTGTCTGCCCCAAAACAAGGAGTAAGAGGTAGTTGGCAAGGTCCCCTTGGCTGGAGCAATCTCCATCTGCATCACTGAACACTGATGCTGCAGGAAAGTTTAAAACACAACCAAACACCCAGGAAACAACAAAAGGTACAGAGAAAACCTTGGGCAAACCGATGCACTTGGAGCTGTTCACTGAATTCCTGTGGCTTTGCTCACAGATGGTTTTATTTAGCTCTGTGAGTTAGTGCGAAGTGATAAGAGAAACACTTGCTGGATAAATCATAGCACCAGAGCTGGGACTGTGTGAACTCTCCAATTAAACTTGACAACTCCTTAAAAGATGTAATCCCACAGATGCAGTATGACAATTCCCCAAGTGCAGCAGGAACATGGAGTGTGGCACTGCCTGTGCTGCTGTAGGGTCGGTGTTGTGCTTACCCAGGAGAAGGTGGAGGGAACTGAGTGAGCACCTTGACCCAAGTGTGGAAGCCCAGGTGTGTCACTGGGCTGTAAATTACAGTAATTTGGGATCTGAATGGTTACCAGTGGGTTTTACTCTCCTTGCGTTTTCCTACTCAACAAGGGCAGCTTCAGCAGGAGCTGACAGACTTCTCTTCCCAGAAAAATTAACCAAAGGAAGAACCAGGAAATGAGCTGTTACCTGCCACTGGACAACTGCCACTGGTTTTTCAAGTGCTCCATAATTTAACTGAAGTGTTTAAATTAAACCTTCGTGCCGTGGTGGGTTTGCCTCTCCCCAGATACTGGGGATGCTCAGCACTGTGATTAATTGGGCAGGTGTTGCTGCCTGTGTTTGGAGCCCACTTGAGAGTGAGCAGTGAATTGTGCCAGAAGGGTTGGGTCTGTTTTCACTGACGGGGCAGATGGATGGATCACGAGAACAATCTCCTGATTTGCAGGAGTCAGTCCCACCTCCTGCTCAGCAGAGGTTGTGCCCCTGGAGCTCAGAGCCCCAAGGGCTGCTCCCGGCAGTGATCAGGGATGTGAGTGATGCTAATCTCAGTTCACCTCTCCATAGACAGGAAAAGAAATGGGAAAAGGAACAAAACACCTTTGTGATTACAACATTTATGTGATAAAAGCACTTCTGTGTCTGTCAGTGTTTTAGTACAACTTCTGTGGGAAAGCTTTTTATTCTGCATAGTACTTGAACGTGTGTAAAAGGAACCTCACTAATCTCACCCCGCCTCCACCCTGTGTCTGAGGGGTTTGCTCAGTGCAGGGGAAGCAAAGGGGTTTTAAAGAGTAATTGCACAGGGGCAATAGTTTCTTGTTATCCAAACATTATTGATCAGAAGGAGTTTGCTTCCTTCATTAGAGCTGTTCCAGATGTTGGAAGAGGCCACAGGTGAGGGACTCAAAGTCCCACTGGTGCCAAAGGTGGGGACAGGAACCATAATTTGGGCTTTAGTTTGATTTATTTTTTTAATGGTCAAGCTACTTCATTTGAAATCCAGGTATGGAAATAAACCACCCCCAAATCATTATTTATTGGGCAAAAGCATCATTTTTCTTGTTACATCTTTTCTTCTACCTTCATGCACCAGCTTTCACTCACATCTCACTGTTTTCCAGCTGTTGAGAGAATGGTGTGAGGTCTGCTCCAAAGTGCAGGAGTGCAGCAAGCAGCTCAGACCTGTGCTCAGGTTACATTCAATTTACAGGCAGAAGTGCTGTGAAATACCTGCAGTCCCAAGTCCCCCTTTTCTGTATGTTGATTTTAGATCTCATTTGTGTTAAATGATAAGTCCATACTTGCTCCTGAAGGTCAGGCATAGCAGCTGTATGACAAAACAAGACCCAGGGTTATAATCAGGGTTTTGCACACTGCTACAAACACAAAAATAGCTGAGGATGCATTTCACAGTGGGCCCCTGGTGTTTTCAGAATCAGCCACTGCTCTATGAGGTAACTCTGTGTAACTTGGAGAGTATGAACTTGTTCAGCCTCCTCCTTATTATCATTTAATTATGTAGCAAAGTTTGACATATCTTAGATTTAATGACTTGGTAGTAATCAGGATAATTTGCATATTTGGCATAGAGAAATGAAGATGAAAAACTTTTTTTTTAAATCAAGGGTGTGTTTTCAGTTGTGTCCTTGAAGTGTTTGTGGCTTGTCTTTCCCTGGCTCCTGGTGCCCCACTGCAGCTTGGGTTGGGACAGAAATGAGCCAGGTGTTGTCTGCATTGGGCAGGATCACACTTGTCAGGGACCTGTTTTGGTGAAATCCAGACTGGTTTGGGTTGGGAAGGACCTTGAATCCCACTCCACCCCTGCCATGGCAGGGACACCTCCCACTGTCCCAGGCTGCTCCAAGCCCCAGTGTCCAACCTGGCCTTGGGCACTGCCAGGGATCCAGGGGCAGCCACAGCTTCTCTGAGCACCCTGTGCCAGGGCCTCAGCACCCTCCCAGGGAACAATTCCTTCCTAAAATCTGATGTGAACCTATTTTCTGTCAGTGTGAAGCCGTTCCCCCTTGTCCTGTCCTTCCATCCTTTGTAAGTAGTTCCTCTCTGTCTTTCTTGGGGTTCCTGTCAGGCAGGAAGGCCACAGCCCCTTCTCCAGGCAGAACCATCCCAGTTCTCTCAGCCTTTTGTGGGGCTGGCTCAGAGCCTCCCCTAAAGCAGGGCTTTGTTGGTTTTAAGTCCTGTGCTGGCTGGTTTCTGAGGCTTTTGGGGACTCAGCTTCAGCCAGAGCAGCCCCATTGTTTGGGATGTTTCAGTGACGGGATATTCATCCTCTGGCAAGAGAATGTTTGTTGTAACCAACACTGTGTCTTAAAATGGGGCCATGAAGTAATAAATTGCATTAATACCAGGCTGTTATGACACTTAGAAATGCCCTGCAATTACTCATGCTATTAATTAACTGCAAGGAGTATATTGTTGCAATTAGTTATCAGTACTTGCCAACTACTTCAAACGGCAGCCAGTGAGTTGTTCTCATGGGACTGGGGTCAGATGAGCTGTAGGATGGCAGAGGAAAGGGGGGAGCAGGGTCCCACTGAGCCTGGCAGGAGAAGGAGCCCTGAGGTGCCATGTCCGGGGTGGGGCTGCTCCCTGTTACCCATCTGAGTACTTGGAAGGTGTCCGGAGGGGTGGCTGCCTTTCCCCTCCACTGATGGCAAAAGGGGAGAGGTTTGTGAAAAATGAGCCTCTTCTGTAGGTCAGAGTGTTCTGTTCAATTGGAAATCCTGGTGGAAACCAGGGGAAAATGGGATCATAGAAAAGAAAATGCTGCAGGATTTGTTTTTCCTTTCTTGAATCAGAGTGCTCTAATTTCTGGTGTAATTGTGCTTTCATAAAGTCCCAGAAGGGTTTGGGTGGGAAGGGACCTTAAAGCTCATCCAGTCTCAACCCCTGCCATGGGCAGGAACACCTTCCACAACCCCAGCAGGGTGCTCCAAGCCCTGTCCAGCCTGGCCTGGGATGCTGTGTCCACAAGGCCACTGCTGTGGGTCTGGGGGGACAAAGGGCTGCGGGCCCAGGTGAGGGGCTCAGGTGGGACAAGGCTTCAGCGTGGTTTGTGTGTAGCAGTGATGGACAATTAAAAAGCAGATCCAAGAAGGGGAGGGGTTTTGGGGCTGGTTTTCCTCGTGGGTGTCTGTGTGTGTCTCGTGCTCCTGGGGATGGCACTCAGTGCCAAGGACATCGCACCTCGTTTCCAGCTCCTCAGTGTGAGCATGAGGCTTCACCCTGACCTTGCTCAGATGTCCTCACGCTCCTGCAGCACGCCAGGGCCACTCTGACACAGTCCCTGGGACACTTCCATGTCTGCAGCGGTGATTAATTGCTGTAACCTACACTTCCAAATGCAAAGGCAATTAAATAAATCTTTTTATGTTCGCTCCTTCTCATATGAACCAATAGATGTAAAAGTGTCTCTAAAGCCTTATTTATCTTGCATTAAATCAGCTGTAATTGTAAAAATATTCCACTGCATCTGTGATCCAAATGCTGCTGCTGGTTTGATCCTTTCCAGTCCCTGTCTGGGTGCAAGGCTCTGCCAGGCACAGCTCTCCTTTTCATGAACTCTGTGCCTGTTTAGCTATGCTGGCTGTGGATATAACTGTTACCCCAAAAAAATAGAGAATGGGAGAGAGGAAAGCATGAAGTGTGCTTTTTATGTGGCAATTTAAGACCTCATGAAATTAAATTTGATTTGTTTGGGCTGTTGATGTGAGTTGTGAACCTGGCTTTGAGGTTCTTCTGTTTTTTGAGCATGGTGTTGCCGCCAAGGCAGAGGTAAGAGATTCCAGTGGAATCACAGAACCACTGAGGTTGGAAAAGCCCTCCAAGACCGAGTTCAATTGTTCCCCAGCACTGCCAAGGCCACCACTGGCCCATGTCCCCAAGTGATCCTTCTGGAAGGTTTTGAACCCTTCCTGGGATGGTGGTTCCACCATGGCTCCTTAAATAACGTGCCCAGGAAACTTGCCTGGGTTATCCTGCCCTGACAAGTCCCTGCATGAAAGATAACTCTGTCCACAGGGTGCTTTGAAATAGCTCTTCTATGACGCTATGATGTTGCTTTGATAAATAATTCTTTTTGTTTGTTTGTTTTTAAATCAAAATGCCTGGTAACTTTTTGTATTTCTGGCCTTTAAGCCCTGCCAGAGTGGGCTGTGAATCCCAAAGCTGACTGGGAATGGTGTTACTGAGCAAGGCCCAAGTGCTGAAGTCTGAGTGGGCGAGTCTCCTCTGTGGTGATGAGAGGTTGTCTTACAGCTTTAGGGGTAGTGTTGGAGACAGAGGGTTGGGCTGTAGCAATGGAATGGCCTGTGCAATTTTCCCATATTTAATTGGCATGAAGGTGTGCTGAGATGTCCATCATTTGGACATGACTTTTTAACATACAGTTTATGGAACTAGGATCATGAATTCAGCAGGAAACCCAGGAAGGGCTGGTTTCATTGAAATCCCCTGAGAGCTTGACCTGCACTTTGCATTCCCACCTGGAACTGTGCACTTGGGGCAGCTCAGCCTGTGCTCCCAGTACACAGCAAAATCCCTCAGGTCTGAAACTGGAACTGACAGAAATATCAGTGACTTAAAGCAGCTCCTTAAGCACCTGCGCTGTCCGGGGTCCCCAGCGGGCTCGTGCAGCAGGAGAGGAGCACACGGAGAGGGTGTTCCTTTTGGATCTCCCTCTCTGCTGTGAGCACGCCTGGGCTATGCAGCAGCTCAGGATTGATAAACGAGATTTCTCCAGTTTATCAGGAACTCTGAATAATCCTGCTGGATTTCAGTCCTTAAGTCCTCTCTGCACATGGAGAAGAGCATTCCCAGGGCAGGGTGCTGCTCTGGTGTTGACTGGAGTGCTGGGTTTGTCCGTGTACAGGGGAAAGGATTTGTATCCTTCATCTTCTGGCTAATAAAATTCCAGTTGTTGTTCCCATGGATTAACACATCTGTGCTTATCATAAGTCTTCAGGTTAAAAAAATTGCATGTTTCATTTCAAGGAACACCAAAAGCAGCAGAGAGCTTTACAGCTTTCCCCAAGTTTGTTCCCTTTGCCTGTAGATTCCCACCTGTAGCTGTGCTTGGATTGGATCACCTTGTTCTGACAATTGATGTGAACGTGCCAAGATTCAAATTGGTGCCTTAAGGTGTCAGGATAATTTTACTGTATTTTCCTGATTGTGCCTTAATCTGTATCTTCTGGAGTATCTTTGTTTTATCTCTTGGATAATTGTGATCCCTTCCTGGTGTTCATCATTCATATAGGTTTGTTCAAATCTGTTTCAGGTTGCTGAAGTTTTCCCTCCAAAGCTGATGTGAACTAAAAGCCTAATTTAGCTGTCTAAGGCTAAATTACATTTAGTGATCCACATAAAATCTTTTTTCTCTTTAAATCAATTTTGGGAAATAAATAATACTTATCTGTTGCTAGGTGGGTTTTTTCCCCCAAGCAAACTTTCCAGTTTGCTGCTTTTAGATGTGTTTTCCCTGAAAATTTTGGAAGATGCTCAGCTGATTCTGCTGATGTTAAACTCTTGTTAAAAGCTTTTCGTGTTACAAAAGTGAAAATGACGTTAATATGGCAAACAGGGTAATGGGAAAGGGGAGTATGTTGCATTTTACTGAAATTCTATGGAACTCCCCAAAACAGGAGAAGAAATAGCTGCTGGTGTTTGAAGAATTTCTTCTTTTCAGGTGCTTTGTTTCCAAACCAGGAGGTGGAGCTTGTGGAGGACTTGGGGTTGTCCCTTCGGCAAGAGAAGCAGCTGGAGGTGCCCCCAGCCCAGGGCTTCCCTTGTGCCCCCTGAGCGAGGCCTTGGGCAGGCTCCTGGGAGATGGGGGTGCAGATGTCCCACCCTGGCTCTGCCCTGGCCCAGCCCTGCTCCTCCAGCTGACAATGAGCTGTGTCATTTCCCCTGAAGTGCCTGGAGCTGAACCGGATGGGCACAAACTGGTCCTGGGCCCTTGGAAAACAAACCCACAGCTGGCACTCAGGTGCCTGTGCCCTTCAGTGGTGCTGGGGGCACTGCAGGTGATGGAGCAGCTCCAGCTCCAGCCCCACCCAGGGTGTGCCACAGTACCTGCCCCTGTCTCTGCAGGCACAGCCTGGCCGAGCACAGCAGGAGGTGGTGGCAAACCTGGCAGAGCTGCCACAGCACCGGCCCAATTCTGCATTTGGTGAAACGTGCCCCGTCCTCCATCCACCCGTGCAGGCCTCTGCTCCCATCCCTGCCATGGTGTGTTCTGCAGGAACTGGGCCTGGGGGTGCCGGGTGGCAGCTGCTGCAGCGCTCCCTGGGCAGTCACCAGTCTCCCTGGGGCTTGAACGGGGCCAATGGAGAAGCCCTTGAACGGGGCCAATGGAAAAGCCATGCTGGATTTAAGGTGGGGTCTTCGGGGGCCCCCTGTATTTTTCCCTTTTGCTCAAGCCCGTGCGTTAACATGCAGGTTCTTTCACCTGGGAGCAGCTGCCTGGCTCGGGTGCCCAGCTCGTGTCACCCCATTATTTCTCTGTGCTCCCTGTAACCCTCACTAGGGCTTAGGAAGCAGTGTTGGCTTGAGCCTTCCATGGGACCACGCTGTCCTCGTTCCTTCCCCTGCAGGATGGGGACAAACTCAGGAGCTGTGAGTGGCTGCTGCTCCTCCCTGGTGTGCCAGTGGTGTTCCAGAGGGGTTACCTTTGCTGCAGGAGGGCAGGTCCTGCTCTTGTCCATCCCTCACCCCGTGTGCTTGCCTGAAGAGCCATTTCCCCTGGAGTCCAGGCTCCAGCCCGGGTGGGCGTTGTCCCCCCCCCGGTTTTGCCCTGGGTGAGGTGGGGACATCACCCAGCCCCACATTCTGCTTGTGCCTTTCTGCAAGTCCTGGCCAGAAGTGGCCCCGAGGGTGTTTCCCAGCGCAGCTGGGGAGGAATCTCTGGCACAGGGACTCGCACAGGGAGTGTGTGATTCCTTCTGAAGATCTGTACTGCTCATTGAGCAAACCCATGTAGGATCAGGAGAACACAAAAGCAGGTTTGTACCTGCCCAGACAAATGTAGGTCATTACAAATGTCTTGTTCTTCATCCACATGGAGAAAAACAAGACAGGCCAAAACAACCAGGAATGCAGGGCAATAAATCAGGGAGTAAATCATTCATTTACTCCTCTGAGGAATAGTGTTTATTAAAAATGGTTTTTAATCTTGCTTTTGATAAGAAAAAGTAATGGTTGCTGTATATTATGTCTGCTGCTCAAAATCCAGATTTAGAGAGCATGGGAAGGGGAAGTCCTTTGTAGGCTTGTATTTCATGTCCAGTGTTTGCCTTGCTGCTGTTAACAAGTGAGCCAAATTACTGCCTCCACCGGCAGGAGGAATAGCCTGAAGAGAGCAAGTTTCTGTGCTCTGTATCATTCTTTGGGCTGTGTTTGATGCCCTGGGAGCACTCTGGTGAAAAGCTCACTCTGTTTTCTCCTGCAAGTTGTTGTGAGTCATTCTTGGCCTTCTTTTTCCAAAGGTGTTGTATAAAATCATATTTATTTCTGCATCTCCTCCCCCAAGAGTGTTTAGTAGGGCAGCATTTAAACTCCAACATGAATGGGTGAATGCTGTGAATTAGCAGTTGTACTCTGGCTCTGCTCCCTGGGTGTGGTAGGAAAGCAGACTGTCCTCAGCTGAAAGTGCTGTTCATGAATTTAAATGCTTTCATTTATCTGCTGTGTTAATTTTCTGGGGCCAAAGACCCAATTTAGGTACTTATGGATCTTTGCTTGGGCTATTCCTTGGCTGTTCTGGGTCAGTAACAGCTCTTGGAGTGTATCAGGAGTGACCTGTTTGGGGTTTGTCATGTCTGTGCTAGGCTCCCTGGGAGCCTTAGTGATTTTTTTTTGTTAGGAAGCATTAAACATTGAGATAAAATTTGTGTGAAGCCACCCCCAAAGGCTCCCAGTGAGGCAGAGCTGCTGTGGCAGCCACGGTGTGACCAAACCTGCTGAGCGCAGCAGCAGCTCTGCAGGTGCTTCAGGCACAAACAAGGGACACAGCAATTTCTTTTCCAGTAGGTTTGGTTTCTTTTTCCCCCTAATTAAAATAATTAAATGATATTTAATTGTAAGCCTTCATCTGAGTCTTTCTTACAGCTCATTAAGTGATTTATTTGGATTATCACATTTGTTTCCACCTTGCGTAGCGGGAGCAGCCCTGGCTCCTGAATCTGTGTTGCGCACACCACGAAGCTGCTGAGCAGAGGCGGTAGCTGGGGATGAATTAAACACAGGTGATTTTTCTGGTGCTGAGGGTATAACCCGCCCCGTGTGTGGCACCCTAATGCCTTTACCAGCCTGGGGCTGTGGCTCCAAGGGTTATTTGGGGTTTGCACTGCAGTCTGTGCACCGAGGCACTGATGGCCCCCTCCAGCTGTGCTGAGGAACAGCCCCCAGTCCCCTCCTCAGAGGTTTGGTGTCCCTGTGCTCACAGCTGCAGGAATGTTCCTTGGGTGGATTCTAACAGATTCCACCTCTTTCCCTCACAGTTCCCTTCCTGTTTTCTTTTGTCCTGGGGGCAACACTGTGAACTGAGTAATCCTTGGAGATGTCACCATCTCCCTCATGCGTGCTGCTGCTTTTCAGGTTGGAATTGTAAATAAAGGGGAAAGAACTATGTATATAAATGCAGGGACACTCTTTAAATCTACTGTCTTAAAGGATCAGAGTTTTTTCAGGACTCATGTTTTGTTTTCAAAAGATGAGGCTGAAGCACCTGCTGAAGGCTCAGAAGGAACTGAGGACTCCCAGCAAGCCTGCTAGAATTAAGAATAGCTTAAATGATGGAGTCAGGGTTAGCGACAACTTTCCATGTAGTCTGTCCAAGTTCTTTGCAGGAAGCAGGAAAATAGACAATTCTAGGTTTTTATCTCCCTGGTTTATTGGCTGTTCCTCCTGAAAAAGTTCTGGCACTGAGTTACTGTGGCTTGTTTGCTTCCCAGGACCTGAAGGCTCAAGTTTCTGGATGGTTATTTCATATCTGTTGCACCTGTGCTGCTGCTTTCTGTTGCTCTTGGAGCACCTCTTGGGCCAAGATGTATTTCAAGGATTATTGATGGAGCTCTGGTGACCTTTCCTGGGGCTTGCTGGTGTGTGTTTGTGTTTGGCTGAGAAATGGAGTCAGGATTGGATTTCCCCTGTCTCTTCCACCACAAATCAGAGTCATGGGGTGATTTGGGAGGGACCTCAAAGCCCACCCAGTGTCACCCCTGCCATGGCAGGGACACCTCCCACTGTCCCAGGCTGCTCCAAGCCCCAGTGTCCAGCCTGGCCTTGGGCACTGCCAGGGATCCAGGGGCAGCCACAGCTTCTCTTGTCAAGTGACACATATGGAAATGGGTAAATCCAAGTGTAAAAAACTATTTCAAATGGATCACAAATAAAGACTGCTTGAAAAAAGACATATCTTGATCTCTTAAGTCTCGTTCTGATCAGAGTTCATCTGGTGAGAAGGAGGTGAAAGATAAATGTCACCGGAGAAGTGCAACAACTCTCAGGGCTTTAAATGATCAAAGGCTCCCTTGAAAAGCCTGTTGTCAACTCTTGAGGCTGTGTCACAACTCTTTGTGTCAGTCCTGAAGGAAAAACAAAACAGAGATGACTTTTGGAGATACAAGCAAAATCAGCCACATCTAGTAGGTAGAAACACAGCTGCTTATTAGGAGGGGTTTTTTCCCCCCTAAAATGTCTTTTAACTGTCTGGTTACAGTGTTATGGCTGCAGGCAAAATGGGATCTGCACATATTGCATTGCCTCTGGCTAGCAAATGTTTCTGGGGTTTGTAATATTTTAAGCAGGTAGCACCGAGCGAGGCCGCGAGTCAATCTGGCTACAGCCAATCAATTATTCACAGCACACTTCCAGCAAAATCATTTAAAGGAGAAGTCTCTTGCCAGTCACTAACAGGCATGCAGACAAAGAAATGATGTCTATAGCAAAAATAAGCAGCTTACAGTGTGATTGCCAATAAAAAATATCAAACCTAGCTTGCTAGAAAGAACTCCACCTGCTTGCTAAAAAAATCTGTCAATTGAATATATTTTTAATAAGGTGATGGATTTGATGACTCAGAGCTGTGGTTTGGAAAGAGTTTTAGCTTCAGCTGACCCAGACTCTGCATCTGAATTTAGCCAAGGTAAGTGTTTTGCCTGATTTTGCCATCCCCAGAGGGCTTGGGGAAAATGCTGCTCCTGTGGAGGGGTCCCAAAACCACCCCTGCCCGAGGGCCTTTCACAGCCCTCAGAGTGGTTTGGGGTGGCAGGGGCCTTAAAGCTCCCCTCATTCCACCCCTGCTGCCATGGGCAGGTCTGTCCCACCCAAACCGCTGGGGGTTCTGCGGTCTGGGTGTGGAAATCCCCACACGAGGCGGTGCCTCCCAGTGCAGCTCTAATCACACCCTGCTTGCCAGTAAACCAGACTATTAAAGCTCCACTGATTACAAGTTAAGGACGTTGTTGCCAGTGTAGGAATGGCTGTTAGGGAGGCAGAACCTTGCCAAGAGATTCTGTCTCCCCAGTGCTCAGGTGCAGATGAGGTGTTCACTGCCCTGTTGCCTCCTGAAGGATGGCAGTGCTGGCAGGGAGTGCTGTGTAATGCTCCACCTGACACAGTGTGCTGGTCAATAAAAGCCAACAAACCACATTTGAATTTTATGGAATTAATTTCCAACAGCTGGTCTTAAGTGTGCTCCCGGTTCAGGTCCCAGCTTGGTTGTTCTGGCTACTTCTGTGCAAGGCAAACTGTAACAGTGTTGTGATCTTATTTTATTTATCAATGTATTATTAATGGTTCTTGTTAATCTCTTCTCTTCTACATTGTTTTCTGTGGTGTAGCTGCAGAATTCATCTCTTTGCATGGTTTCTGCAAAGACTTTCTGTATTCCTCAGAGGAATGTGATCCCGGTGGTGTTCCTGGGAAGGGCTCTCCTGCTGCTGCTGAAAACGCTCAAATACAGGCGGGGGTTTGCCCGAAGCAGCCAGGATTTGTGTTGGAGTGTAACATTGGGATGCTTCCTGAGTAAGGTGGTTCATGGCTTTACTGAGTAGTCACTCCATCCTCTCCTAGCTTTTCCTGAAATAACCAAATCACTGGATCAGATTCTTTATATAATTTTTTATTTTTGTGCAACTTTTTTCCTGTATAAGTTCTCTATCAAAAGAAAGGAAATAACTTGTCATTTAGCTTAATAAAGGATGGATTTTTTTTTTTTTTTTGCCACTTAATCATGTTTGAAATACGCATTGATGTCAAAGATCAAAATCTTTCTGGAATTTGAGGGGGGAAAATAATCCATTTTGAACTTCACCTGTCAAACACTCCTACCTTGTAGGATCTCAGAGACTTACGAAATTTTAATTTGATATTAACCTGAGTGGCACCTGGGAGAGGCAGGAGCAGCCTCCACTGACTCCCAGAGGTGTTTGGGCATTGATCCTTCCAGGCTGAGCTCCGGGGTTTTCCCGGGGATCCTGCCTTGGATCATTGTGGCTTCCATGCCCCGAGGGATGGGTGCTCAAAGGGATGATTGCAGTGTCAGGCAGGAAACAGCTTCACCTATTCTGGAACAAGAAAACATTTTCTTGATGTCAGCCCCAGACTAATCAAAGTGAGAGGATAATTTGAGCAAGATTTTTTAAGTGTTGGGGTTTTTTTCTCTTTAGACACCTCATGCAAGACAAGAAAAAGGACTGCTGGAGCATAAAGCCAGCAGAAGATAATGTTGGCTGTGTGGAAGAAAAGCCTATTCACAGGTTCATAAAGCAGCCCTGTAAATGAGATTGCAGCCAAGAAACCCTCATTCAGGTGCCGAAGGAAATGAAATAAATAAAGCAGCACTTATGCTGGAAGCTGATAACCTGCAGCAAATTGAATTGGTCAATAGGAATTGGACTGCACTGACCACGCTGGGGTTCTGTCTGAAGCCAGGGCCGAGTCCCTCTGTGCTTGGAGGCCGCTGGTGCCCCCAGGGTGACACACAGACCATGTGGCCTCACCGTCCCAGGCCACGGGCAGCTTTTGTAGCAACGGCTCGAGACATTTTTTTACTTAAATTATTACATTTTTTTCTGTATGTGCCACTAAAATTTGGAACCATCTTCATCAAAATGTCAATTTTTGTTAGAAATCATTTTCCCTAAAAGGGCAAGCCACCTCTATTTTATGTTGGAGCTGCCTCTGCTCATGTAAATCGTTCCCATTGATTTACCCTCTGCGCTCCTTGGAAAAGAGATTTTATTTCTTGAATCTCTGTAACCCCAACTGCTGGTCAGCGTGGCTGGGTTTATATTTCATAAATATATTGCAGGGATTATATTGTGCTAAGGGTCAGCTACATATCCACAAATGGCAGATTTAAATGTCTCAAATGTGGTTGAGATTTATCCAGCTGAAATATTAAACAGCTAAATTTCAGCTTTTAACCAGAATAATGGGAAAAATCAGAGGCCTTGGTTTTTGCTGGCCATAAACATCAGTGAGACTTTTTTTTTTCTTGTTTCCTGTTGCTTTGCTTTGGTATTTATATTTGCTTTTTTTAAAGTAGTGCAGCACCCTATATTAAGGGTTGACAACTTAATTATATGTGATTGATCTGCTTATTTTGAGTGAGTTGTTAGCAGAATGTAAATGGCAAATGTTATTCTTTTTTTGTGTTTGCCATTTGTGAGGAGAGGCAGGGAAGGAATGTGCTCCAGCTCTGGAGTGTCCACAGGCTCCTGCAGGGAGAGCCAGGAGCTGGGGCTGTCCTGCAGCAGCCCCAAAAGTGTCCCTGGAGACAATCACTGGAGCTTTTGGGTGGGAAGAGCCCTCCAGGAGCATCGAGTCCAACCTGTGACCCATCCCCACCCTGCCTTATTAAACCCTGCTGTCTGCCCAGGCTGGCTCGGGAGCTCCTACATCTTTCCATGGGGTTTGTCAGCAGAGGGGCTTCCCGTGGAGCATTTCCTGCAGAGCTGGGATGTGGCACTGATGCTGTGGCTGAAGGAGAAAAGCCCCTTCAGAGAAGGGCTCCGGCTCAGTGCCCAGCTGGGCCCAGCCCCAGAGCTCCTCTGAACGGTCTAAATGGCTGCTCTGGAGGGGACCCGGCCTCTGCTGCTCGGAGCTCTGCCCACATCCCACTGGAGCTGTGATGGAAGGAGTGTGGTGGTTGCTGGGGCAGAGTCCCGGGGCCCAGGTGGGGTTTGAGGCCGATGTGAGTGCTCAGCCCACTCCATGGGACGTCACTCCTTGTCCAGCTGGTGCCACACATGGGGTGATGTTTGTGACACGGCTTTATCTGCTCCTGGGAGCACAGCAGCAACACTCAAATTTTAGGCACCATTCCTTCTAAGAGATGAAGTGAGCCATAAAAAATTAAGGAACTGCCACTAAACTGTCAAGACTTTAATGTTGTCAGAGGCTTTCAAAAGGCTTGGAACAAATTTTGGAGCTCTGTTTGATCTTTGCTGCACCATCCCAAGCACAAGAATGAAAGGTGTGCCTTTCTCAGTAATTCAGGGCGGGGTGACTGGTTCTCACTGAAGATGCCCCTTGTGGTGCAGAGCTGACTGAGGGTTTGCATTTCAGAAAAAAATCAGGAAGCTGCAAACTGTCACTGTAGGTGGTAGAGCTTAAATCTGGTTTAAGATTTCTTATGAAATGGTTTTTGCACTAAGGAGTTTTTTGAATAACATGTCTCTTCCAACTACAGCAACTCAAGCACTTGGTAAGAATAACTCTGACAAAAACTGCGCAGTCATTAGGTGATGTCTTGGATTGTTTTACAAGAACATTTACTTTTCATAAATACCAGCATGGGTAAAGTGAAGACTTCCTTGCTTCAGTGTGTTTGGACTCTCTTCTTCCCGGTACAAGGGACAGGATGAGAGGAAATAGACTCAAGCTGCTCCAGGGGAGATGTAGGTTCTGTATTAGGGAAATTTTCCTCACAGGAAGGGCTGTCCAGCCCTGGCACAGCTGCCCAGAGCAGTGCTGGAGTCACCATTGCTGGAAGTGTTAAAAAACCTGTGGATGTGGCACTTGAGGATATGAGTTAGTGGTGACTGTGGTGGTGCTGCTGGGCTGCTGGTTGGACTTTTCAATCTTATTTGTCTTTTCAAACCTTGATTCTGTGTTTTTGTTACTAAAATCAGTGACCCTGTCCTGGTTTCTAGCCCTCCAGAACCACGTGCAGGCAGGATGCTGCTTCTGATGTTTGCACTGGGAGTGTTCTTGCTGCTGATGAGTGCTCTGTCTGGGGGGACTGTGCTTCCTCTGCCTGCAGGAATCGGGATCAGAAGTGTCCAGTTCCTGTTTCCTCGTGGCCAGCTCTGTCCTTGCTCTCAGTGGGACTGGTGCCAGCGTGGGAGGAGCTTTCCCTGTGGCATCCCTGGCCCTCAGCAGTGAGACCCTTCTTGCATCCAAGGGTTAATTTGTCTTAGGCCTAAGCGAGCAGGAATTTCTATTGGAGCAGTTTCCCTTCCTTGCCTGCCTGGGTGGCTGCTGACCAGCTGGAGGATGTGGAATATGAGCCTGGATTCCCCTCCCTGCTCAGCTCTCAGCCTGTGCCAAACCAGAGCTATTTTTCTGCTTGCTGCCTAAACTCTGGGTGAAGGTGAAACCCCCTCCATGAGTTCACTTGAAAGCACCGATCCTGAGCCAAGTCTCAGCAGTTCAGTGTAAGAAAATAGAATGACTGTGCGAATACCAGGATGTTTCTTTGTGATTTTTTTTTTCCAAAACTGATTGGAAGTAATTGAATTTGAGAACGTAAAATGTGATGTTATATTGAAGCAATGTCCAACTAAACCACTGAAGATGCATATTTTGGACTTTGGGTTGTTTTAGGGCCTATTCTCCTCTCATGAGGTGTTTCTCTTGGTCCAGCTTTATTGGCCATGGCTTCTTGAGGAGCTCTGGATTGAGCTTCCTCGATGGCTTCTTCATTTCCACACACGCTGTGTCAGTATTTCCTAATCAATATTACGTAGATGACTGCACACCATGAAGTGTAAAGGCCTTGGCCAAGGTAGATGTGTGCCAGGAGGGAATTCCATCAGGAGAACATCATCACTGCTCTGCTGCCAGCGTGGGGGTTTGTGACTCTGCCTGGCCCTGGCGTGGGGAGCTCTGACCAGGGCAGTGGAACCTCCTGCCAGGCAGGAGCTGGGGCTGGGCACATCTCCTGCCCTGTCTCCCGTGCTTTTCCTGGCCATGCACTGATCTGTAGCTTTGCCAGGGCTGTGGGGCTGCCTGGTGCAGTCTCACTGATGAACACCCCTGGCTTTGTGTACTCGAGGTGCCTCGGAACCTCAGGCAAGTGTGAGTGACACATCATTGCTCTTGTAGGAGACGTGTTGTTTCAAACTGCTGTGACTAATTACTAGCAAATGATGAAAATTTGAACATCAGTTCCCAGTTTTTGCTCTGGGCAAACCCACTTCCCATCACTCTTGTGTGGTTTGTTTCCTGGAGGGGGTCAAATGCTGCCAGAAGTTGTTGTAGTTGCTTATTCTTCTGCCTTTTCTTGTGCAAAGATAAACCACAATTGGTCCTGGGATTTCAGTTAAGGATGGAAATTATGTCCCTGATTATTTAACATAATAGTTTTTGCATTGTTTAAAATGTTTTTTGCTTGATGTGTCAGTCACAAACATTTCAGCCTTGTGCCCATATGCAAGTAGAACACCTCTACCTGTATGCCCAAAAATTACATTGCTGCTTGAATTTTATCATATTTATTTTATTGCTTTATTATTTGCTTGTTTTTATTGTTTTATTCTTGATTAGACTTAGTTTAGAAAATTTGTTCAGGTTGTGCCTTTTGAATGTTTGTGCATGGAGTGTGTTTGTGTGTGCAGGCACTGTGTGCAGATAATTCCTGTCCCAGAAATCACGGGTGTGCAGCAGCAAGGTGTGCTTCTGTGAGGAATTAAGCTTATTTTAGAAGTCTCTCATCTCCCAGCAGATTGGGTTCATCTCTTGCACTTATTCAATTTATTTGGCAGGTACAGGTTCTTTTTGAAATGCCACTCTGAGGATGGAGTGGGAATAGTCAAACCCTGAGCTGTGCAGTGCTGGTCTGAGATTGGGGAGATAAATCATATCTTGCAGTGGTTAGTTCATGTTTTTTGCTGTTTCACCTCCTCCTGCACAAACCTGTCTGTATTTGGAAGGATAATTGGTCTCTGATAATGTGACTGTGAAATTTAATTTCTGTTCTTGATAATGAGCATGGCTAAAGTTGACTTTATTTTCATTTATTCACCCGTTTTCACTAATAATGGCCAAGCCTGGGGGGCCTTTCTGGCTCTGCACAACTCCCTGACAGGAGGGGGCTCAGGGGGGATCGGGCTCTGCTCCCAGAGCACAGGGACAGGAGGAGAGGCAACGGCCTCAGGCTGGGCCAGGGCAGGCTCAGGTTGGACAGCAGCAGGAATTTCCCAATGGAAAGGGTGCTCAGGCCTTGGAACTGCCCAGGGAGGTTTGGAGTCCCCATCCCCGGAGGTGTCCTGTGAAGGTCTGGCTGTGGCACTCAGAGCTCTGGGCTGGGGACAAGGTGTGGATGGGGCACAGCTTGGAGATTTGGTGATCCTGGAGGGATTTTCCAGCCTCACTGACCCTGGGATTCTGACTCCATTCTCATTTTTGGCTCCAAACGTGCAGGTGCCTTTTCACTTCCCAGCCCTGCAAGAAGCAGAGGTTGGTTTTTCGGAGCCGTCATGAACCTTTCTGGTGCTGCTTTCTACCCACCACTCACAGCTTCCCCAACCCCGTGTTGTTAGTCAAAAGAAATGACTGATATGCAAATGTTGCTTCCTGTAAACTCCAGCAGTGCCGTGATTCCAGCATCAATTACGGGAGTGCTATAAGGCATGGCTTTGTAGCATCGCTCAGAGATTTACAAAGGCACCGTCTGGAGATTCCTCAGGTTTTTAATCTTAGCACCCTAGGAGAAAACATGCAGTCCACACAGCCTCCCAATCTGATATTTTATTAATGAGATTAAATGAGTAAGTAAATTATACATGTAAATCAAACAGAAAACAGAATGGGATAATATGAAGTCAGCACATTAATCAATTTATCAGCTTGCTTTATTTGATGTGCTGTGATCAGCGATCTTTGTATCCTCCAACCACTGTGCTGCATACCAAAAATAAAGAGTAAAAATCTCTCACCCCCTATTTAAAAACCCATTTCACACCATGCAGATATTCCAGAACCATCTGGACATGATCCTGTGCTCTGGGAAGAGCCTGCTGAGCAGAGAGCTGGGACCAGGTGACTGCTGTGGGTGCTTCCAGCCTCACCTGTCTTGGGATTCTGTGATTTGATTGGGACAAGGTCTCCATTTTCCAGATAACTCATGTTCCCTTTAGGAGGCTTTGAAAGGAAAAAACCAAGGGATCCTGTGACAATATGCTGGAGGTGACCTTGTCCCAGAGGAATGTGTGTGTCATACCCCAGGACAGAAAAACCCTTCCTTCTCTCTTTCACTTGCTTTCTTGGCTGTAAAATTGGGATGGGATGTTCTCCCCAGGGCACAGGGACAGGAGAGGGAGCGGCCTCAGGCTGGGCCAGGGGAGGCTCAGGGTGGACATCAGCAGGAATTCCCCATGGAAAGGGTGCTCAGGCCTTGGCAGGGGCTGCCCAGGGAGGTTTGGAGTCCCCATCCCTGGAGGTGGCACTCGGTGTTCTGGGCTGGGGACACGGTGGGGATTGGGCACAGGCTCAACTCGGTGTCCTTGCAGGGTTTCTCTAAGAGGAAAAATTCTGTGATTCTTTGCTCAGCAAACTCTGTCCTTACCTTTGTGACCCAGAGGCTTCTGAACAATGAAACTCCGCAGCAGTTCCCCTGCCTGTGGGGAATCTGTGGCTTTGCAGAGTTCCTCAGCCTGGAGCTCCCGGTGGATGTTTTCAAACTGCGCTCGCTCGTGCGTCTTAAAATAGGGAGCTGTGGGCTGAGGGAGCTGACAGCATTATCCCTGGATCTGGCACCAATATTAGCGAGCTGCTGGCGTTTGGCAATTATTTTCATCCTGCACCATATGGTGAAGAAAATGTTTTCATTCACCCACATGCAACTAAAGTTTTGCTGGGAGCCCTGTGCTGGGTGCAGGATTACCCTGCCCCAAGCCACTCGTGTGCCCCCCTCGGGCAGCAGGCTCTGGGTTTTGAAGGAATGTTTTGTGTAAATGCAGCATTTCCATGCTGCTCTGGGGTTAAAAGAGCCGCTTTATGAGGTGCTGGGACAGCACTGCTTGTCCTGATGCCTTTGTTGAGGCTAAAGAAGGAACTGTTCACCATTTCTCCATGGAAAGGGTTGTTAAACATTGGCAGGGGCTGCTCAGGGCTGTGCTGGACTGATTGTCCCAGAAGGTGTCCAAGGAACACCTGGATGTGGCACTCTGGGCTGGTGACGAGGTGAGGATCAGTCCCAGGTTGGACTCGGTGATCCTGGAGATATTTTCCAGCCTCAGTGATTCTGTGATTTTTGTGTTCTCCTGAATTGTTGAGCCTTTCTGCTCCAAAGGACCTGTCTGCCCAGGGCAGTGGTGAGTCCCCATCCCTGGAGGGATTCAAAAGCTGTGTGGATGGGGCAGGGGTGGCCCAGGCAGTGCTGGGAAGGAAGGATGGGACTTGAAGATCTCAGAGGGCTTTTCCTCCCTGGATGATGGTGAGTGATGGGTGTGAGCTGGAAGCAGCTCCTGCCTCCTGGTTTTCCGTGTGCGTCTCACTGCAGGGGGATGTGGCACCAGTCACATCCTCTCAGGCAGGAGAGGATCCAGCACAGTGACATCCCAGTGCCAGAGCAGAGTAATTAGAGCCTGTGGTTTATAAATAGGCACCCCTGGATTCGCTCCTCCTTTGAGAGTTCCTTATTATCTGTGTTTTCTGCTGTCTGATACGGGCTGAGCGTGTTCTGCAGCCTTGTTCTGTCAATTTGAAACCTTGAATCAACAACAACTCAAATCTGTGCAAGTTAAGAGTCCATTGGTTCCTGTGCCAAGAGAATCCCTGGCTTACAGCCGGCGGTGCCATCTTAGATGGTAGCGCAGCAGGGCTCTCCCAGGTTTGGAACTATGGGAAATAATTCCATATTTTACTGCGCACTTCTGTACGTGGTTGTGGCATAGATTATGCAGGAAATGGAAAATGCATTTTATGGAGTTTTTGGCATTTGCTTTCAATCCTATTAACAAAAAACCTAAAACAAAAAATCCTATTAACAAAAATTCCACCTTTGTGTCAGGAATTCTGAAGTCATTGGTGACAGAGACACTGAAAAGGAAATTTCTGTTGATTCTCTTGCTTGACAAAATCACTATTTTCATTTTTCACATGTAAGAGATTTGAATAATAATAAGGAATAATAAAAAGGAGACAGAAAAACTTTCCTTTTGAAGTGTCAGGGTGCTGGGGCTGTGTTTTCTGAGATTTATCCCTTGACTTATCTGCACCCTCCACCCCTTTTCCAAATGAAATTTTCAGGGAATGCCTTTTGCAAAGCCTTTTCAGGCTGTAAGTGATGATCTGGTGGGATTGATCTGGATGAGCTCTTGTACATCACTTCTGCAGAACCATCAGAAACTACTCTTTGAATCAAAAACTAAAGCTGGCAAATTATTAGGGTGCCTTGGGTTGTTTGTTTAAATTTTAGGCAACTTGAGACTTTTGAAGGACACGGAGCAATGGCCAGTTGCTCCTTGGAAGGGTTTGTGCTGCAGCATAGGAGGAAAGTCTTGTCCTTATTTCTGTGGTATTTTTGCTACAGCGCAAAAAGCAAAGTGCAGCAATATCAGAGATTATTACCTGAGAATTCCTAAGCTAATTGGAATTATTACTTTTTTCCTCCTCAAAGATATTAAAATAATATTTAAAAATTAGTTTTACCTCCAGGAGCACTTTACTGATTTCCTCTATGATGCTACTGTTCTTTGGTCATTGTGAAAATATTTTAAACTTCTAAAGTTTCTGTGAATTTGGACATAAACCACGACTCTTAAGAGTCAGTACAGTGTGGGTATTTTTTGGGTTGCTGTTGTTGCAGTGTCCCGTCCTTGTCCTGTCACCTCATCTCTCCTGTGTGTTGTCCCCCATTCCTGCTGCCAGGAGCAGTCTCATGCCAAACCTCAGACTGGCCTTCTGTTGGGGGTGCCAACCAAAGTGATTTGGCAGCTCCTGGGAATGCTGGAACCCGTTCAGGAATGAGGATCTCAAAGGCAAACTACTGAATACATGGAAATGGCCCATTTGATTCTCAGAGCCCTGTGAAGAGATTTTGATTGGGGCCATTAGCAAAATTCCAGGGTGGGAAGCCTTCCATCCCTGCAGCAGGACTGGTTCCAGAGATGGGACAGGATCCCAGACTGGGCTGGGTTGGAAAGGACCCTAAAGCCCATCCAGTGCCACCCCTGCCATGGCAGGGACACCTCCCACTGTCCCAGGCTGCTCCAAGCCCCAGTGTCCAGCCTGGCCTGGAACACTGCTGGGAACGGGGCAGCCACGGTGTCCTGGTGCAATGGGTGTTGTGTCCTGGGGCTCTGTGCTGCATCCAGGTGGGAAGGGCCCTGGGCCTGGTGCTCTGCTCACAGGCAGGTGCCCACCCACGGGCACGCCGCTTCCATTGCCTGGGGTCTCTTCCCACGGGGAATGCTGGCTCTGGGATGCAGATCAAAAGCACCAATTCTCTTGGAGTTTATTTTAGTCATCCAACTTCCATCTTTTGTCGCCAGCGGGAGCGGGTGCAGAAGAGTTAAACACACAGAAGGAAACGAAGCAAAAAGCCAAGTGTGAAGTCTGGGAATCAGTCTTGAGTATTTGTGCAAACTGTTGAATGAATACTTGCAAACAACAACTAAATTTAGCTTTTTGAAATGGTTCTAAACAAAAATATGCAGCTGAATTACAAGGAATTATCATATGGCGTTAGTAGGGCTGGCGTTGAAGGACCTGGTGAACCCAACGTGCTGAAAGAGCCACGTGCAGTCAGAGTGAGCAGGAGGAGCCTGAGGGGAGAAGTTTCTGTCTGCCCTCCACGGGGAGCATTCACTCGCCAGCCCTGTGCCCCGGTGGCCACAGGCCAGTGCCAGCCTGGCCTGCAGCAGAACAGGGTGGGCAGCAGCACCAGGGATTGTCCTCCTGTGCTGGGGACAGTTCTGGGCCCTTTAGGACAAACCGGACCCTGAGGGGCTGGAGCGTGTCCAGGGCAGGGAACGGAGCTGGGAAGGGTCTGGAGCCCCAGGAGCGGCTGAGGGAGCTGGAAAGGGGCTCAGCCTGGAGAAAAGGAGGCTCAGGGGGCCCTTGTGGCTCTGCACAACTCCCTGACAGGAGGGGGCAGCCGGGGGGGTCGGGCTCTGCTCCCAGGGCACAGGGACAGGAGGAGAGGGAACGGCCTCAGGCTGGGCCAGGGGAGGCTCAGGGTGGACATCAGCAGGAATTTCTGCCTGGAAAGGGTGGTCAGGCCTTGGCAGGGGCTGCCCAGGGAGGTTTGGAGTCCCCATCCCTGGAGGTGGCACTCAGAGCTCTGGGCTGGGGACACGGTGGGGATTGGGCACAGCTTGGACCTGATGGGCTGGGAGGGATTTTCCAACCTCAGTTTTCCTCTTTTATTCTTCTCCTCCCCCTGCCCATTAAAATCCTTCCTGGGCTTGGCAGGTGGGGAAGATTCAGATGAAAGAATTCAGTCTCTAGGCCAGCCTTGATTGGCACAACGGCTCTTGCCCCCGGACCTGATCATTTTCCCATTGATCTGCAAGTAACAGGAAAGGCAAGATATGAATCTAAAAATGAACAAAACAAAATTAAAAGCTTCATCTTTGCTATTGTTGGTCAAGATTTACAGGATCTTTTGCAACATGAATAAATGGTGCCGGGGAAATGTCTTTTGTCCTGCTCATTCAAAGAGGAACAAATTATTTGATTGTTAAGGTCAAGTAAAAGCAACATCATTGGATTCATTAAAGGTTACAGAGCTCTCCCTGGAATTAGATCTGGACTGCTACACCCTGACGCTGTCTGGATGATCTGAGCACTGACGTTACCAGGACATTCACAGGGCTCCCCACACGTGGCAGCTGTGTGAGGTTTGTCCCATCCAAGCCCCAAGTCCTGTGTGGGTCCTGCTCCTGATGCCAGCACAGAAGTTTGCAGGGATTGCATCGGAGCTCAGAGGTGTTTCCCCAAAGTCTGTGGAACAGCGCTGACGAGCACAAACGTGTTGGTAAACGTTCTGATCAGTTTGGCAAGTGTCTGATGAGCTTTTTCCAGGTCTGGTAGAGGAGGAACTATGTTTCACTCTGGATTGCAGCTCTGCAAGATGAGAGTCCACTCTGATGGATCAGAACTCTCCTGGAGTGCACCCCCTTTTTTGTTAAAAACTGGTTATGTATGTGGAATTATCTGCTTTGGGTACACATCATAGTGGGATAGAAGGGGGAGCAAAAAGCCTTGAGAAGCAGCTGTGGGGGTTTTGCTGGTCCTCTTGTCTTGTCCCTACGTGTCCTTGTCCGGGTTCTTAGGGCCATGTGCTTTAGGACACTTCCCTTTCCAGCTGTTTGGTGTGGGATGTGTTTGGTTGCTCCCTGGAGAAGCTCCCAAGTCTGGAAGGGCCCTGGGGGAGGTTACTGTGGGTCTCTGAGTGAGGGGTGGTGGTAGGGTGAGGGGTGGGACAGCTCCACCTGCTATGAACACCTCGGTGTTGGTGAGAGCCCCCAGTGCCCTGTGGCCAGCACTCCTAGTGGCTCAGCACTGCCTCGGGAGCATTCCTGACAACGTTTTTGATACTTCACAGCCAACCTGTGCTGGTGAGAAGCTCCTGCTGCCGCGTTCCGGTGGCTGGGCGCTGCAGGCTGCGGCAGCTGCGCGTGTGCCGCGGGAGCTGTGTCACTGGCACTTGTGTCCAACGCTACAAGGCTGCTCTGTGTTCCGGGCACTGCTGCCTCCAGCCACCCTGTGCCGGGGGAGCCCATCCCTCTCTTCTCCCTCTGCTTCCTTATCAAGGAAACTCTGTAGCACCGTGTGCCGCAGAAGAAGGGGAAGAATTCCCTTTTGTGTACACTCGGATTTCTTGTGGCAGCTGGAAAGATCTAATGGGAGGCGGTAATGAAGGGGAGAAGCTTCCAGGAGCGGGGATTTGGGTTTACTGAAAGAGCGAGCAGTAGAAGCATCCTGATTATTAAAGATGTTTTTAATTGGAGTGTGCTACTCCCAAATCGTTGTGATGCAAGCTGTGGGTAGGGCAGGACGGAGCTCTCGGCACCCTGGCAGCGGATGAGAGGGAGATGGCGCGGGGCTGGGGAGGGACAATTGTGACATTGTGTGGGCCAGATGTGCCTGAATCACTGTAGGAGTGCTCGGCACGGAGCAGTCCTGCAGTTCCTGTTCCTCAGCGGCGCTTGTGCAACTCCTCTGGAGCTACGGAGGAGGAGGGCAATTCCTGCAGGGATCCAGGCTGAGCCCAGCCGGGGCAGCCCGGGGCTCTGGTGCTCAGTGTTCAACCTGGAAAGGGGGAGTTTGGGTAAACAAAGGCAGCAAACAGAACTCCCTGCTCTGTGCCTTTTCCAGAGTGTGGCAGGGGTTTGTGTGTGTTGGAGGAGCCCCCAGGGGGAAAAGAGGCTGCTCATTCCTGGCTGTCTACAGGGAATTCATCTGTCAGGGGATTTTTTGCTCCTCATTGAAGGTCTTTAGGTGTCCCAGTAGAATTTTGGGAAATAATCTGTCAGTGGCTTTAAGTTCCTTGGTGAAAGGCTCTTGATGCCCTGGTAGAATCTGTCAGGGAGGGTCTCCAGATGCCCTGCTAGAATTTTGGGGGAAAATGTTGGTAGTTTATCGCTCCTTGGTGTGAAGGTCTCTGGCTGCCCTGGTAGAATTTTGGGAAATAATCTGTCAATGGATTTTTGCTCCTTGGTGAAGGCTTCTAAATATCCTGGAAGAATCTTTCAGTGGATTTTTGGTCCTTGGCAAAGGTCTCTAGATGCCCTGGTAGAATTCTGGGAAATAACAGATCAATGGGTTTTAGCTCCTTGGTGAAGATCTCTGAACATCCTGGTAGAATTTTAGGACATCATCTGTTGGTACTTTTTCTTTCTGCTTGGTAAAGGTCTCTGGCTTTCCTGGTAGAATTTGGGGAAATAACCTATCAGTGGTTTATTTGCTCTTTGGAGAATATCTCTAGCCTGGAGTCTTTTTTTCTGGGTGGAATGTTAGGAAATGGAAGTATTAGAGTGGCCGACCCTCTGTTCCCGAAAAGTCTGGAGATCCCAGCAGCTCCCAGGGGCCCCAGACTGGAGCTGCTGGTGCCGTTTCCAGCACTGCTCCCTCAGCGGGGCTGTGACTCTGCGCTGGCTTTTGGCAAAGCGGTCGATTTTCATTCAATATTGAGTGGGGCGAGCGGGCCGAGGAGCGGGGCGGCCGGGCTGTGCCCGGGGTTGCGGGGCCGGCGGGGAGGGCGGGATGCCGGCAGGGCGGAGCGGGGCAAAGGCCCGAGCATCCCTCCCTCCGCCGCCGGGCCGGTTGCCAGGGCGACGGCTGCGTGGCAACGGGGCTGGAGCGGGGACCGCCCGGCGCCGCCGCCAGCCGAGCGCAGAGCGGGCGCGCTGCCCTCCTCGCTGGATGCTGCGGCGGCCGCCCGGGAGCAGCCGCGCTCCGCTCCCCGCCCGCCGCCGCCGAGCAGGGGCCGCCCTTCCCGGGAGCAGCCGCGCTCGCTCTCCGCCGCCGGGGCCGGTGCGGAGCGGAGATGGTGCCGCTGGTGCGGAGCGCCGGGGGCTCCCACCAGTGGCTGGCGATCGCTTTCCTCGGCCTTTGCTGGCTCCTTCCTCCCGGGAGATTCGCTGCACCGGGCGGAGACTTCCCGGGCTCCGCCGTGGACAATCTGGTGGTCAGGAAAGGGGACACGGCCGTGCTGAGGTAGGAGGCGATCGCGGGCGGCGGGGACGCGGCGGGGATGCGAGGACGGAGCGTCGCCGCTGCTGCAGCATCCCCGAGGTGCCCGAGGCTCCGCCGGAGCCCCCGGCCCCTCTCGGGGACGCTGCGGCGGCGCGCTCGGGCCCGGGGCTGCTCGCGGGGTGCCCGGTGATGCGGGGACTTGTGCCCGGCGCCACCCGGTACCCGCATCCCTGGAGCTCCGGGCCGCTCGCCGGCTCCCGGGGTGGATTGATTCCGCGGTTCCCCCTTTTTAAACTCTATTTGAGAAGCCCTGGTTGGTACTGGAAGTTTAGCAATGGGTTGTCGGGGTGCAACGATGCAGTTTTGGCTTCTGGCAGCAGTTTTGGGGGCTCTGCAGCGCGAGGCTGTGGCAGGGAGAGGACGAGTACACCCTGCCAGGAGCAGTAACATCGCTATTATTTATTTTGATGCGTATTTCTGTATTTCTCAACGACTGGAGTGCTGGCTCCCTGCCACGAGGAGATTTTGTGCTTCCCGTGGCTCTGTTCCTGCCTCCCCTGGTGGACCCTGTGCTCCCCTATCTCCTCGTCTCTTGGCTGGAGCAAAATTTGTTTACCAGCAGTCAGACACCACAGGCTACCCAAACCTTTCATTCCGGTTTGTGTTCAGCAATCCTCTGCCTTGATTTGGTTTTTCCCCCACTCTAACTTTTTATCCATGTGTTGTACTTTTGCCTTGATCCCACTATAGTTCAAAACCCCCCATTTTCGCCTTCTCTGGAATACGGCTGCAGTTGGTTGAAGCTCCTGGCTGGTGAGAAATCTCTGATTTAATCAGCAGCACTTCTCAGCTCTGAATTCTCTGGCTGTATTATTTTTTGTTGGGCTGTCACTGAAATCTCCAGGTTACAATGCATTTTATCCAGAAACATTTTTAATGATCCAATGATCTGCTGTAAAATGCTGCATGAGGCATTTTCAGTAGGGATTTGGAAGCGTTTTTAGGCTGCTCCTGTTGTAGTAGCTCCTGAAAATACAGTAGATGTCTATGTAGGGCAGCTGACAAGTGGTTTTTATGTGTACCTCAATTATCCTCTGTATTTTGAGACGTGCTCAGGTCCTCGTGCTTTCTGTGGCACAAATGGAGAATCAAAGGCAATAATAATTAAAAAGTGGTTTATTTGTACTGTTGCAGAGAAAGTAACTTGGTGGGTTCCCAGGCTGCTCAGACATACTCAGCCACTATTAAACACTATTGGTATCTAAATATTATTATATCCTTATTAAAGGATGGTGTGATTGTTCCCAAGGTTCCCTCCCAGGGGTTCAGCTGGAGCACATCCAGGCTGCCAGGCCTCGGGCTGTGTTGGGAGCTGGGTGGGTTACATAAATGAACTGGGAGTCTGGGCTGGAAGCATCGCTCGGGTCTCGCTGGGGAGGGCCAGAGTGTGTTTTGTGAAGAGAGGCTGCTACAGGAAACGCTGGCAGCGCTGCCGAGCCCGGGAGGGAGCGATGGGATGCTGGAATGTTGTGTGCTACAGCTGGGTCTCGCTCCCCCTGCCCTCTGATCAACTCCTTGCGTTACCTGTGCCCTCTGCAGGCTGGCTTTAAACTGGGGTTATTCTGTTTTAAGCTGCTAACTTGAAAGGGGAAATGCAGGATCACAGTGGGAGAAAACGAGTGAGCAGGAGCCCCAGGCTCTTTATCCCGAGTCTCTCACTGCCCAGCGCCTCTGCTCCTCTGAGGCTGCCCCTCGCTGGATGCTGCTGTTGTAAATACACCTCAATGTACGTTAAAATAGTTGCTATAGGTATTGGAAGTATTGGAAATTGGCTCTTCATTTAAATACAGATTCCAGCGAGCTGGAAAAAGCCATTTGGGTGCTGAGAAAGGAGTTTGTTCTTCCCAACTCCAGAACCATCTGAATTCAGCCCTTCCAGTGGCTGTGCCCCGTGGTTCCCAGCCTCTCATGGCAAGAGGGCCATGGGCTCCCCGTGCCTGGCACGTGTTCGTTCCCCGCTCACACTCTGGGTTCAGCTGCCCTCTGCCAGTGGGGGCTTCAAAATCACCCCGTCCATGGGCACGGGGGCAGCGCCCTGCGAGGGCAGCCAGCTCCTGCTTTAACAAACAGCTACTGCTGGATCATGGGCGGCACTCCCGTGGCTTTGAGTCAGCATTTCCGTGGCTGCGAGGAGCTGAGGGTGATTTATGGGCTGGGGGTAGAGCTGGAGCCGTCCCTGAGCCTGGGGCCTGCGGGTGCCCTCGCTCGGAGTACACCCTGAGCACACCCACCTGTGCCCTGGGGGGTTAACGGGGCTGCCCGTGGAACTGAGGACAGGCCCCTACTCACGAGTCGTGTTCTGTGCTGATATATCAGGGGAGAAGGTGTGGAGCCCCTCTCTAGTCCGAGGGCAGGGTGGGTGAGCCAGGTCCCGGCCTCAGCTCTCACATCGAGGTTTCGTTGTCTTGCCTGAAGATGGGGAATAAAGGCTCCTAGGACTGCTGAGGTTTTCCAGAAAGAGCATCTGTGTGTTAACATAAAGTAAAATAATCAGTTCAGCTCCCTCATTTCAAATGGTTCATTCATATATCAGTGTAATTAATCAATTTGGTATCAAACACACAGCACTTTCCTAGTGCTGCAGAAGCAACACCATGAGGACCATTCCCTCCCTGGCACTCTGGAGCATCACTCCCTGTCCCGCTGCACTGGGATACTGGGATTGTCCCGTGGTGCTCAGGGTGGCACTGGGATACTGGGATTGTCCCGTGGTGCTCAGGGTGGCACTGGGATACTGGGATTCTCCTGTGGTGCCCAGGGTGTCACAGGGATTCCCCTGCAACCTCCCAGGCCAGCACTCCCCAACACCAGCAGAGTCACAGTGGCCACGTGTTCCTTCCCAAGGGTCTCATGGAAGAGAAGGTTCACCAAGGATGTCACTGGGTACCTGCTTTGGTACAGAGACTCCTGAGAATGGGGATTTTAAAGAAAATCCCTCCTTAGCCAAGGAGTTCTGTCTGCAATGAGTTCTCAGTAGCCTCAGTAATTAAAGCCTGGTCCCTTTTGTTTGGTTTCAATGGGTGATGGATCCCTGCAG
The DNA here is from genome assembly GCA_013397795.1 of Orthonyx spaldingii. Classification (NCBI taxonomy): domain Eukaryota; kingdom Metazoa; phylum Chordata; class Aves; order Passeriformes; family Orthonychidae; genus Orthonyx; species Orthonyx spaldingii. The sequence goes on along the minus strand of VZTJ01005701.1, from coordinate 270,581 downwards.
TCCCGATGCTGTTTGTGTTTGTTGAAGTTATGAGAAATTCTGTCAGTAACCCACTTGTTTTGCATGGCAGAATAATTTTGGGAAGCTGCTGGTTTTCAGCAGAAATCCATCCTGCATCCTTTCTGTATTCCTCCCAGGCAGCTGGTTAAGATTTCATGAGAACATATGAGGAAGGAGAGAGCAAGTTCTAAAAACATGATTTTATTAAAAGAATAAACTGCTGCACCGTAGACTGATAGAAATTCAGGAACCAGGCTGTATTTTCAGAACCACACTTCTCTTGTGACCCTTTCCAGGATCCCCTGTTAGGAGAGGGATCACCCTGTGTTTCAGCACATCCATCTCGCTGTCAGCACAAGTGGCAATTTCGGGAGAGGACTGTTTTAGGAGAGGTGACAAATGCAGAGCCCTTGGCAGGGAGCCGGCAGGGGCAGCCCCTGTCACCTCCTGTGTCACCTCCCTCCTGCCCCACAGCAGGGCTGGATCCCCAGGGAAAACAGAGGCCACTTCCACTTGGGAGAGGGGGCTGCTCCCCCCACCTTGCCGGGGATGGGGGGAGGACGGGGGAGAGCTCACGGCAGGATGGCAGCAGGAGGCATTTCTGCTGCTGTGGGAAAAATAAGAATTCCCGTTTTCCCTCCCGTGCTGGAGCTGCTCCAGGTACGGCCGATGTGTGGTGGGGCTCTCGTGGCTTTACATAACCCAGGGACAGGGACGTGTCAGCAGTGCCTGCAGACCTCGCCTGCAACTTGGAGCCCAGATCCCCTCGGAGATCGGAATGTGCAAAGCTGGAGATGATCAAAAGGGCTTTTCTAGCAAGTAAAGGTTTTCATCGTGCGTTTTGTTTTCCTCAGAGCTCACGGGTAATGAAAGCAAGTCGAAGTGAGAGTACCTTTACAGTACCTTTACGTTGTGTCAGCGCAGCAAATTGGGCTTTAGAAGTTGTCACGGTTTTTAAACAAGAAGATCCTTTTACCAGTGCATGATTATAGAGGAGTTTAGGGAACGTGTGCTCTGCAGTCTGTAGATATTGTGGGTTCTTTACTGCATTTAAGCCACAACCTGGGGTCCCTGGGACTGGTGTTCCCAAAGGCTGGCAGGGAGGAGCAGTGGGAGCTGCAAAGCAGATATCTGTGTCAGCTGTGACCACAGAGGGGATGGGTTCTTGCTGAACCTGGCTGGGAAACGCAGGGGTCAGTTCTGGGCCAGCAGGTCAATGAAATGCAGCCACGTGGGTTTGACCAGTGGTCCCTTTGGCCATCTGGGGTGAGGGTTGTCTGAGTCTGGGGCAGCCAATGGTCACCTGAGAGGGGTTATTGTAGGAAAATGCCTTTTTTTGGTCATAGATCAAGAAGTTTGAGGCTTTTTGGTTTGTTTGTTGAGTTGGAAATTCTTTACGTGCAGCCCGGTTGCTTCTCTGCACCTTGGAGAGTTCCAGGTCCGTGTCACAGGCAGTGGCACTGTCCCCTGCCGTGGTCACCTGGGGCTGGCACTGAACACCGGGCACGAGCCCCGGCTGAGGCTGGACAGGCTGTGCCTGCAGACCAGCACTGCCCAGGGCTGTGCTAACTGCTGTGCCAAGGTTCAGGCACGTGGGAAGCAGCTGATCCAAAATTATCCGCCTCTTTTGGTGCCTGCTCTTTGAGTTTCTCAACTTCTTCTTTTTCTAAGTTCTTCTGCTTGTGAAAGAAATTGGGGGAATGGGAGGAGCAGCTCCTGGTGTCCTCATGGCTCTTGGTGTCTGGGAGCACTGCTGCCCCAAATGTGGGAGTGTCATCTTGTGTCCCCCCAGAGGGGCCACGCAGGGACTGTGACTCTGTGTCCCCCCAGAGGAGCCACGCAGGGACTGTGACTCTGTGTCCCCCCAGAGGGGCAGAGTGGCCGGAGGCAGTGCCAGGATGGCTCCTGTGCAGCCTGGGTGGTGACTCAGAGCTCGCTGGAGTTCCCAGGGATCCCAGCTCTCCCTGTCTAGACTTTCCCAGCTGTGAGTTGTCTCCTTCACTCCTGTTGGAACACAGGATTTTCCCTGTTCCCCACAGTGGCTGTGCTCCAGGGAATGTTGGTGGTTGGTTCAGGGGGGAGATGCTCACCTAACACGGGTTTTCTAAGCCAGAGCCCCTTAGGGGTCCCAGCTGTGGGGTGAGCCCTGCTCTGGCAGGAGAAGCTGGGAGCAGCAGCAGCCCAACCAGCCCTCCTGCTCCTCTGGCTGTCAAACACCCCGAGTTCCAGCCTGGCCCTCCCTGTTCCCAGGAAAGCTCAGCAGTGCCCTGCCACGGGTCAGGGTGGGCCTGGCCAGAAAAAACCTGGCTGGGAACAGTTCCTGCTTCTGCCTCCTCAGACTCCAGGTGCTCAAAACAAAACCACAGTGTTTGGTCATCACCATGGATTTATTCCAGGGCTCCTTGCCAATACTTCTGGAGCTATGGAATCCCACGGACTCCCAGGACACTGGTCCCAAGGACACCCAGCTTCTCAGGCTGGAATGGCTGTGGGAGCCTCTGGGGCTGGAGCACCTCTGTCAAGCAGGGCAAGCAAACTTCAGCTCCAAAACTGATCAGCTCCTCAGGAAGACGTGGGTGCCTAATTAGTATTTAAATTACTGGGAGATCAGTGACTTTTAGGGATTGGGCTTTACCAGTTTTGCCTTCTTCTCTATGAAGAGCCATCCTTTTTAGTTGAGGGTCGCTTTGCCTAAGGAGTGATGGTGTCCTGGAAAACTGGTGGCACATCTGTCAAACGTTCCTCATCCGTTGTCATTTGTGTTACTGAGAACTGAGCATTTGGAAAGGAAGTGCTGCAATAGGAAGAGCGGGTGGATAACGAGTTTATGCAGCAATGGGAATTTTGAGATACTCTGTGCATCCCAGCATTTCCCCAGTGCGTGCCTGGTCCTGGGTGCCGCTGTGAACACCAGCAGTTGTGTCTGTGGAGAGCGTAACAAATGTAAAAGTTTCCATCTTTCCTTTATGATTTCAAAAGGTTCATTTCTTGACTTTCATACTCTTGATATTCTGGTGCAGTTTGGGGTCATGAATCCGTGGGCTCCATGGAGCTTCATTGCTGAGATGTGACCATGGGACGTGCAGGCTCCTGCGCTCACTCCCAGTAAATGAAGTTGTTGTTTGCATAAGAATTTCCTATTCCCATTCCCTGCCAATTATTAAACAAGCACATTATGGCACTTGCCTCTTGTCTGTGCGGCAATAATAAATAAATTCAGTGTAAATTAAAATAATTTATCATTTTAAATGATAGTGAATGTTTCAGCTGTTCTGCAGAGGAACTAACAAAACAAGGAGTCAGTAAGGGATGAAAACTGGGATTTGTTCCAAAGGACTGTTTTGTTGAGGACAAAACAGAGACTTAAATGACTTTCTTCTCGTCACCATGTGTAAGAGCTGAGCGCAGCTGATGTCTCAGGGGTTCGAGGAACTGGTCCCATGGGCCAACCAGCCCCAAATGTCAAAAAATGGTGCTGGAATGAGCTTTCTTCTTCTCCTGCTCGTCCGGAGAGCTCTTGGTAGCCGTGAGTTATCCCAGTGGGCTCTCCTCAGGAGCTGAAACCCTGGCTCAGACGTGTGGGGTGTGAGGCCAGGGCAGTGGGCAGTGCTGGGAACAGGGCACGGAGCTGGCCGGGCACAGCCTCGGGAGTGGGCACTGCCTCCAGTAAATTGTGGTGTCCTTGATTCCAAAATCGAGCTGTAAATGCAGGCTGGCCAAATCAAAGTGTTAAATATGGCAGCTGATGCTTTGGTGAGTGGCACGCTGGGACAAAGTCGGTGACACAGCTCGGTATGTTATCTCTGATGCCATCTGCCGCGGGATCAGTCTCCGTTCCCAAATCCTGGTGGTCAGAGGCTGCTGTGGCTGCTGGGGGTGGGACAGCAGGGGAGAGGCAGGGCTGCGCTCCCAGCAGTGACAGAGGGAGCTGGGAGCTGCCTGTGGGAGCCCCAGTTCTTGTCTCAGCCCTTCCCAGCGGAGGGCTGGGGTGGCCAATGCGCCCTGAGCTTCTGCTTTTCCAGCCCTGGCCCTGCCAGCCCTGGGTCTCTGCTGAGAGGCCTCGTGTGCATGGAGCATCTCCTGGGTCTGTGACCCTGACCCAGCCTGGCTGGGTGTCCTTGCTCTGGTCCTGAGCAGGGCTCACAGGGCTCAGGGGGGCTTCCAGAAAGGTGAAGCAGGGAGTGAAGCCCACACTAATGGGCTGTGCTGGGCTCAGCAAGGTGAGGGTTGGACACTCAGAGTTCTTTCCAACTTAAATAATTCTGTGGTTCTAAGATGTGGAAGTTCTTATTTTCTCCAAACTGGCTGAATAAAGGTCAAGGTTTCCTTCCTGCCGTCAGGGGAGAGGAGAGAGGAGGAAAACCCCCATGCTGTGACCCACGGGAGCAGGGAGGAGAGCAGCAGAGGCTCAGCTGCCCTGAGCAAGGGTGAAGGGATGGGTGGCTTTCCATGGAGCCTTTCTGCTGCTTCAGACTCCATCTGTTCCCACTGAAGGGGACGGGAGCCCCAGGGCTCGGAGTGTGCACGGAAGCCTTGGCTTCTGCCGGGGGGCTGGAGCGGCCTCTGCACCTCCTGCTTGGCGTGGGGGTGGTGCCTTGGTGCTGACTTTAACCAGAGACAGACACTGGAGTATCACAGCTTTCAAACAGTTTGGTGGCTCCTTGGTTCCCTTTTTTTTTAATTCTGGAAGTTATCTTGAATTGTCTTCCTGTCAGTCCCTCGAATCATGCTTGTGTAGGCATTTCCTAAGGACTTTTGGGTTTCTTGATTCTAAGTGAAGCAAATTTCAAGAGTAGATTTGTTCTAGCAGATTTTTAAATTTATAAGATGCTTTTAGCTTAATTATAACTGAAATTGAGAAAGAGCCCTAAAGAAGGTTGAGCAGGGTGAACACACTGCCATAAATTCCAGGTGAGGTTGTCCCAGACTTGGAAAGTTCAAAGGAGTTGAGTGCAGCTCTCAGTGAAATCCCAAACCAGTTGGATAGAGCAGGGGCAGTGAGGAGTTTCCCGGGGTGGAGGGGAGAATGGATGTCTTGGCAAGAATCAGCAGATGAATAAAAGCTCAGTCTTCTGCCTAAACCAAATCATTTCAGTTCTCTCTTTCTGGACATGCTTACCAGAGTAATTATTTAAAATTAAAAACCCAATTATTTTAAACAATTAGCATAACTGGACATCAAGGTTTTCAAGAGGACTGAGAGTATTAAATGTGTGTATTTTAGGATCTGTGGAGTAGGAAGTATTGAGCTGGTTGTTTAATTTGACAGGTGAGAAAGATACAGGGATTTTGTGGGTATTCTGTTGCTTAGAGAATAAAATCCTATCTAACAATTAAAACATTTGTATAATATTCATACTTAATATTTGTGCTTATAAATTTAATATGGTGGTAATATATAACCTTTATAAAATTATAGGGTGATTCATTAGAAGCATTTATGCATTTATCTTGATGTGTTATATCAGAATTATTTTGAATTAATCATAGGAATTAAATCAGGAAACTGGCAAAGTGATGTTCTTTAAATGTGTTGTACACAAAAATATGGGAGTGTTTCACTGTCCAGGTGCTACCCTGGGTCTCTCTCAGTTAAAATCAGGCACAGCTTTGGTGATTGGGCTCACCCAGCCCCTCCGAGCTCCTCATCACCCTCCCACTCCAACGTGGAATTCTCTTGTAACTCTTGTTCAGACACTTAAGTAAATCTCACATTAAATATTAAAAATGTCATTGCAATGCTGATATAAAGAGTGGGGGGAAAAGGCTGGCAAGTCTAAGGTTCCTTTTCAGGTATTTTTGTGGTGGGTAGAACTCTGTGCTTGAAAAACCACTGAGCTGTCTCTAATTCTTATGGAATCCTGGAATTGAGTTGGAAGTGACTTAAAGCCCACCCAGTGCCACCCCTGCCATGGCAGGGACACCTCCCACTGTCCCAGGCTGCTCCAAGCCCCAGTGTCCAGCCTGGCCTTGGGCACTGCCAGGGATCCAGGGGCAGCCACAGCTTCTCTGGGCACCCTGTGCCAGGGCCTGCCCACCCTCCCAGGGGATCCCAGGAGGATCATCTGAAGGATTTTCTGGGGCTGGAGGGCTCTCTGCTCCCTGCAGTGTTTGTGTGAGGCAGTTTGGTGGCGGTGGCTGTTCTCTCCCTGCCCGCCGGGTCAGTGTGCCCGGAGATCCCCAGCTGGACACGGGGCACCCTCACCCCGGGTCCCCAGCGCATCCCAGGGAGGCCCCTCAGGAAAATGTTCGGCTGCCACGGCCACAAACCCAGCACTCTTCCTGAGAGATTTTTCTCTGCAGTTCGTGGACCTTGCTGTTCTGTCCATGACCTGGGACAGATGAGCAGAGGGATCAAACCCAGGGGAGGGGAGGTGCGGAAGTGACGGTGGTGAGGGAAGAGGTCACCAAAGCCCAGGTGCAGAGCCTTGGTCATATCCACGGGAGGAGGGGCAGGAGGAAATCTGTTATGAAAGTGGCCTCATTACAATGAGCAGTTTTCCCCCTGGCTGGAACAAGTGGACTAGAAAATTGTACTAGACTTTTCATTCAGAGATTATTAAAGAGCAGGGGAAGGGAGAACAAAATATAGCTTTTGTCACAGCTCTTTTTATTTGTTTTTTAGTATAGAGTCCTGGTACATGGTCAGAAATCAGTTTCAAATTAATTTAATTATTGTATTTAGTTTGTGACTTTTTTTAGAACCTACATAAACCTTCTTCATGTTCTATTTCTGGTAGTGTGAAGGTGCAAGTGCTGAACATAAGCCACAGTCTGCAAATTAAATGTGGATAATGAGGTCATTTGGGGGGCTGCAGCTGGGGTGGCCCCAGGCTGGGGGGACACGTTGGGCTGAGCCTCCCTGGGGAGCCAGGAGTGAAAACGCCTCTTGCAGCCCAGCTGTGAGAGGAGGTGGTGGGTGGGCAGCAGGGGGAATTTGGTTGATTGTCCCTGCTAAGAGGGGGGAGGTCAGTGCTCTCTGGGGTGGGTGTGAGGGGCAGAGAGGAGCACAGGACATCCCCTGTCCCACAGGAACAGGAGGAATGGCTTTAAGCTGAAGGAGGGCACATTTTGGTTGGGTATGTAAGAAGAAATTCTTCAACCCAAAGAATCTCTGTGATTCTCTGGATTTCACACAAACCCAGGTTTAGTGACCTTCTCCAGCTTTGGTTTGTTTGGTGTTGGTTTGGTTTCTGTACCTGCAATTCCAAGCATCACCCCCAGAAGACCTACCCTGAGCTGTGCTGAGTGAGGTGCTGGATTCTCCTCATGATTTACTGTAGCTCTACTGACCAGACCAACCATCCACACGTTTGGCATCCAAATACCTTCTGGGTTCCGTGGACAACTTCTGAGTATCCCCTTCCCACTATCCGTTCTGGACCCTTGGCTCCTGGACTGACCTGGCTCTGCCCTGAGTCACAACCTCCTCAGCTCACAGAGAGAAAGAAATGCACTGAGTCATCCTTAACCTTCTATTCCACCTTTTTATTTGCATTAATACTTCAAAACAATATTTCTTTGGAGCCCTCACTCAGTTAATCTTGTAAAAGGAAAATGCATTTGGATGTGTATAAAACACAAAAAGTCACAGAATCAAAACATGAATGAAATTCAGAGAACTCAAGCTTTTCAAGGCAGTCAGCCCAGAACCATCACACTGGAATTAAAAATGAATGTGGTTACAGGAAATGATCTCCTCTGCCGTTCCCTGTACCGGGTGATGTAAAGGGGAGCAGGAGGCAGCAGAGTCCATTGCCAAGGGGAGGCTTCAGGAGTGATTTGAATGAAATCCCGAGCACAGGCTCCGTTCAGGCTGTTTTCCTGACTGCAGTGATGCTGTGCTGTGGGCAGGAAGAGCTTCACTGCAGCCACGTCGATGCTGGGAGAGAGGGAGGGAGGGAAAGGGGCAGTGCCACAGGACAGGGAGAGCCAAGGTGCAGGTGGCCGAGCTCCCCAGCCTGCCAGGATCTACATTTAGAGAGCCCAGGCACCCTGAGCTATCAATTATTTATGCCACCACTTCAGCTGTATTTGAGCTCATCAAAGCTTGCATGGGAACTTGAAATATTCCCAGGGAACCACTGCACTCCATGGGATGAACCTCACAGGGAGCTCTTGACTCCTCCTGAGCCATGGGGCATTGTCCATCCAGCACCTGGTGTGAGCGGGTCGCAAACGTGGCAATGCGGCAAAAACATAAAATAATCACTCCCAGATTTGGGGAGAAAACACGTGAGAGGGGATGAGGGAATGCAGAAATGATTCTGCAGGAAAATCTGTAGGAAATGCTGCAGCACTGGAGCGTGGCGCGTGTCACCAGGGTGCCTCTGGAATTGTCCAAAACCAGGCTGGACACTGGGGCTTGGAGCAGCCTGGGACAGTGGGAGGTGTCCCTGCCCACGGCAGGGGGTTTGGAAGGAGATGAGCTTCAAAGTCCCTGCCAACCCAAACCAGTGTGGGATTCTGTGAATTTCTCCCTGTAAGAATTCTGTGTTTATATAATTGTTTTGTTTGTTTGCATTGGTTTGGGTTTTGTTTTGGTTTGGTTCTTTTCATTTCTTTGTTTGCTTTTACTTGTCCTTTTGTTTTGTTTTGGTTGCATGTTTTGTTCTGGCAGCTGTGTGTAACATCCCAGATTCAGTGATTTTCTGGGAATATTGGCTCTGGCTGCCCCAGAGCCTGGTGTGGCGCTTCCCTCTCAGCCCAAAGCTCTGTGGCATCGACATTCTGACCCTGCTCTGGGGGAGCTTTTTAACATTCCTGTGCCTTAACAAAACGGAGGCTGTTCCTGTAATGGTTCCAAAAACATTTTCACCAGCGAGGAAGTTCTTTAAATAGTCCGCACAGAGTGAGGCTGCTAATTTGCATGACAGCTTGATTAAATGTAACCTGCTTCCACACTTAATTTATTTTGAAACTGCCCAACATTTTCATTCCATGCCATTAATTCTGCATTAGTAGACTGGCTTGATTATTTAAGAAGGAAGGTAATTTTATCATCTTCGTTGGTGTATGTGCAAATCCATACTGAAAAATGGTCTGCAGGTGGTTATAAATAACAAAAGCCTTTGCTCCACATAAAGATCTGTTGGACCTGGTAGTGTGACGCAGAAGGAAATTAGGATTTAGGTGGTTTAATGATCATCTTTGACTTCAGCAGAACCTGGGCTGCAAATGTGGCTCCATATTGCAATGCCTATTCTGAGTACGTGGGTTTGGGGACCCAGAAATGCAATATTTTCGGGTGCATCTTACACAGGTGCTCCATTTTCCCCAGGAAGTGATATTTTTAGGAAAATAGAGTCTCAGATGCTCTGGCAGAGCTGTGGCACTTCCTTCTTGCAGTGGATCTGTTACAGAAATGGGCCAAGGCTCTCTGCTTTCTGTGCTGCTGGAGCTGGGATGCCTCGTGCTGGTGCCAAGTCCTGCAGAAAAGGGTCCAGACAAGATCCTTTCAAACTTATTTCTACACTAATTTAATCAGCTTCTCTTTCCAGGGCAAGACGTGTACAGCAGTTAACAGAACATTTCAGATGTCTTGCAAAACTGGAGCCTAAACTAAAAATTATTTAGGTTATCGACCATCTGTTCTCGAGGGATGGTTTCATGAGTATGGCTGTGAATACATTTTTTAGGTAAAGCTCATAAAAGTCCTCTTTTTTTTCAATTTTTTCCCATTTAAATAATTCTATTATTCCACACTTTTGCCATGCAGGCAGGTTCTGGATCCTTCTGGATCCCCTTGGTTACTCCCTCATTTCCTCTTTCTCTGCTCTTGGACATTGAACTTGCAGTCTCCATGAGGATGACACAGAGATGTGTTTCCATTTCAGATTTGCATCCTGGATTTGCAAACTGAAATGTTCATTTTATCTGCTGAAATGTCCTTGTAGATACCTACCAAGGAGCTCAAACATCCCATTAAAAGAAAATAAAATCCCTTTTGTCTCCTTTCTGCCAGTCCCCAGTAAAGGACTTTTCCATCCCATCCTGCTTAGCAGCCTGGTCCCCTCTCTTGGCTCTCCTGCCCATCTTCATTCCAAACCTTGCTGATTCTTTCCCTGTAACATCCCTGGGAAATGAGAATTTCCTCATGGGAAGGTTTTCCAGCCCTGGCACAGCTGCCCAGGGCAGAGCAGTCCCCATCCCTGCAGGGATTTCACAGCCCTGTGGATGTGGCACTTGGGGACGTGGGGCAGGGGTGCCAGCGGCAGTGCTGGGAATGGTTGGGCTCGATGGGCTCAGAGGGATTTTCCACCGTGAATGATTCCGTGATTCTATGAAAACTCCTATTTTTGGGCTTTTTAGTCTTGATTAATTAGCTACTTTTCCTTCTTACTTTAAGAAACACCGCCTTGCTCTGTGACATTTCTTCAGACCTTGGTGACAAATATTTTTCCAGCCCAACCTCTTGGTATCCTGCTTCAGAGTTCCCTTTGCTTTCAGCTTCTCCATCTCACCAGGAATAACGTATTTGTCCTAACGCCCAGGTTATCAGGCAGGAATAACCCCCCCATTAATGAACTTCCCTAACTTGGCAGAGCCTTGGTGTGACAGGGACAAGGCCAGCTCCCTGCCCCTGCTGGGATGGAGTCTCCAGCTCTTCAGGGAACAATGAAGACGGAGAGGAGCAGCTTTTACGTTTGAACGAGAGGACCAAGACATGGGACTGTAAATATGTTTCTAAATGAGAATTTACTTCCTAAATCACTTTATTTTTGAATTTGAGTGGTGGTTATGGATGAACCCCCCACGTTCCATGGGAGATGAGTGAGTGTGGCAGAAAACACTCTGGCTGTGCTGGTAAATGTTTATTTAGGATAGATGTGCCTGAGTGAGAGGAGCTGGCATCCAGCAGGGCTGGACCTACCTTGTGATGAATTCACACCTCCACGTGTATGAATTTACCTACGGCTGGCTGAGGGCAGCCTCTGCTCCGGCCCTGGCCAGGGGAGGTCGTGCCACGAGTCACTGCAAAGCTCATCCTCCTGACCTCTGCAGTAAGGTTCTGCACCTGATCTTCATGCAGCAGAACCAGTCTGTGAGCTTATGACTCTCATAGACCTTCAGAAAAACCAGCAGTGTGGGGTCAATGCCGAGTGTGAGTGGAAAGGTCATTTCTGGGGGTTCTTCAGCAGAGAGCAAGGGGGGCAGCTCTGGTGTTTGCAGGAAGGTGCAGAAAATTCATATAAAATTATGGATGGAAACATCTGAAAATCACAGAATCCCAGAATCACTGAGGTTAGAAAAGCCCTCCCAGACCACCAAGTCCAATCCCTGACCAATCCCCACGTTGGGCCCTAACCCAACACCACTGCAAAGCCCCAGGGCCAGGATCCAGGGGTGAGCACAGCTGGGCACGGAGGAGAATCCAAAAGCTTTGCTGGCATGGAAACACGCTGGGACCTATTTTCCCAAAGCTGCTGACAGAGCAGAAAGGGGTAGAGGAGGGAGAAAAATATTGTATGGGAAATAAAAAATATTTACAGGGAGAAGCTTCAGGAACTCCGGCTAATTAGTTTGGCAGAATGGCATTAGGCAACCTCATTGTGCTGGAGAATGTTTTAATGTCAAAAAACTCTGAAAATCCAATCTTGGCAAAAAACCCATACTGCAAGCTAATGACTAAAAGCTGAAACTGAACAATTCCAACTTAACTGTGAAGCGAGTGTTTTAGAGGCAATTAACTGCTGGAATCAGCTATCAAAGCAGTGCAGGGTTTCTCATCTCTCGAGGCTGGTTGCCTCTCCAGAAGATGCATTGAGGTCCTTTGCTGAGCTGAATGATGTAAGAAAGGGGTTTCTTGGACAGAGGGAAGGGAGAAATTGCCTTTCTCCCAGGCCAAAGGGGTGCAGGGCTCTGCTGAAGCCCAGGCCCCCCCACCAGCACTGCTGGTGTCACAGCAGAGAACAGCCATGTGCTCATTTGAGGATTTCCTGGATCTAAACCTTTGTTTCAGTGTTACTGGGTGTCTCTGTGCAATTAATTCTGTTCTTTAAGATATGTTAAATTATTATTTAATTTTAATGGCAAAAAATTTGATTTCTTTAGTGACCCAAGTGAAAGCTGTTGTGTGTAGGATCGTGATTGAGAATATTCTAATGTAGGCTGGAGGTGTGGAAAAAACCGCAAAACCTCTTCAAGGGATGCTTGACCTTTGCCTTGTCCCTGTCACCCCTGTGGCACAGGGCTGGAGAGAGCAACTGAGGTGGTTGCAGCTCCCTGTGGGGCCAAAGCAGTTGGCTCAAAGCATTGCTGTGCCTTTCCCCCCAGAGTTATTTAGGAAACAATTTACTCCTATGTCCTCTGCTCATAAACCCATAAATCTGTGCTATAAGCAAACGGTTCAATTTCATAGTCAATTTTGTCTGTAGATTGTGGAAGTCAGGACTTTTGAGAAGCAGTGATTTCTGTCAACAGCAGAAAAATGCTGCCTTTGTACTCGTGGGTGATGGGCTCCTGCTTCTCTCCAGAAAGCTGGAGCGTGGCCGGGTCCCTGCTAATTGCAGGGGACTGCACTGGTGGCAATTAGGAGGGAGAGGAGTGGAGCAAATCGATATCCTTGAGAGCAGGCTGCTGTCCCTCGGGACTCCGTGCCAGAATGGGGCTGTGGCTCACACAGAGCTTGGGATGCAGCCCACGGCCAGAGTGATTAATTTGCTTTAACTTCTATAACTGCTGAGTGTCCAAGAGTTCATACAATAGACCCTGGAAACAGAAATATGTAAAGAGAAAATAGATGGAGTTCGTGCAATAAACTGCGTTAAAGATTCAAGCACCGCGTGCCTGGAGAAGCTGTGGCTGCCCCTGGATCCCTGGAAGTGCCCAAGGCCAGGCTGGACACTGGGGCTGGGAGCGCCCTGGGACAGTGGGAGGTGGTGGCACGGGATGAGCTTTCTCCACGTTTTCTCAGTGGCTGAAAGTTTTCAGGAAGTTTCAGACAATGCCGAGGGGCCGGGGTGGGTGACAGATGAGTGTGGGGTCCTGCCAGGCTCCAGGGGTATTCCCAGGGCAATGGGGACCTGCCTGCCTAGCACGGCCCAGCTTTAATGAAGATATCCCACAATCTTGGGGATCCAATTTACTGACTGTCACTGTTAATGAAATCTCTCCAAGTGAAACTTGGGGTTTGACATTCCCACGGACAGAGACAGAATCCATTTCAGGTGAGCACAGAAATTCAGCCTGCGAGGTACCTGTGACTGTCACAGGTGAAAATCTCTGCTAATGAACTGTGTATTAGTGTGAGACAGGAAGAGAACTCCCTCGGTCTCTTAATTTACTTTGAATAATTCATTAGCTCGCACTCCTCACCCATGGCTGTCGTAGGTAAATCCCACACTGGAGCTGCTAATTAAAGTTGTAGGATGAAGAGAAGCTACTAATGAGATGCGAGACAAGTCCTCGAACAATACAGAGGAACTTGTAGGCGCATAAAGTTTTATTGTTGGTTTTCACAGGAGGGTGAGGAAACGCTGAGGAATTCACACTCGTTCCAGCAAATGATTGGATCACTCTGCACAACTCCCTGACAGGAGGGGGCTCAGGGGGGGTCGGGCTCTGCTCCCGGGGAACAGGGACAGGAGGAGAGGGAACGGCCTCACGCTGGGCCAGGGGAGGCTCAGGGTGGACATCAGCAGGAATTTCTGCCTGGAAAGGGTGCTCAGGCCTTGGCAGGGGCTGCCCAGGGAGGTTTGGAGTCCCCATCCCTGGAGGTGTCCCGGGCAGGGCTGGAGGTGGCACTCAGAGCTCTGGGCTGGGGACAAGGTGGGGACTGGGCACAGCTTGGAATTGATGGGCTGGGGGGGCTTTTCCAACCTCAGGGATTCTGAGAGGAGCAGGAAGCACCCATGGCACCAAGATGGGTCCTTAGGGGTCATCCAAACATGTGGAGAAGAAAAATAGTGCAATATTTCACATTTTTATTATATTGAAAAAGTATAGATAATAAATCCATGTGGATTTTGCCAGACACTTTTATGGATAAATACACTGCTAAAATAACACCTCTGTTCTAGGTCATGTTTTATTGGTTATAGCAAAGCCTCGTGAGGGTGTGCACTGTGGCCAAGGGGACCAAAGCAGTGAGCTCAGGGAATGAAAACTACAGCTACAGCTTTGGATGGTAGAAATTAATATTTCTGGTGTTTTCTTCTACAACGTGAGATGTAGAAAGTGAATGTTGTGTGCAGAGTACACAGAATTGCCTTTGTGTTGTTCATGTTGTGTGGCTGATTCACTACAAGGAAATTTGTGATGTTGACACACATTTAAATGTGTTTTCTGTTGGCTGGGAATGAGATACACAGAGATCTGTATGGGGACATGGAGAAGGATAAAAATACACTTTTAATGATTATTTTCAGTGTACAAATTGCAGCTCACTGCTCAGACAAAATGGGCTGACTTCAAGCACTTTATCTTATTAGAGGAAATGTCTCCCAGGGAAATGTGTGCGGCAGGGCCTCCCTGAGCCCGGGACGAGTGGGTGTGAGGAGGGTGTGGAGTAACGGGATGGGATCCGAGTGTTCCCTAATCCTGCTCGTGCCTGGCTGTGGCAGCAGCTCCGGGACAGGAGGGGCAGGGCCCTCTGCTCCCAGCTGGATCAGTCCCTGCAGGGACAGGGATGGGAATGGGTGGTGCCTGGGCTTTAACCTCTCCTGACAGCAAAACCCACCCGCGGGGACCCCAGTGCCTCCTATGGTGTCTCAGCCACCCCTGGGGCAGCCCCGAGCTGGGCTGAGCTGGGGGCTGCTGCTTTGGGACAAGGAGCAAACCCTTCCTGCGCTGCCCTCCCAGCAGGGTCCTGCCCCGTATCCTGCCCTGTACAGGCACGGGGAGTTTGGGAATGCTGCCCTCAGCCTTGGCAGCGTCCAAACAGCTCCTGCCCTGCCACCAACTCCCGGCTGTGTCCCCTCTGGCTGCACTGGGAGCCACAATCCGTGTCCTGGACAGGGAATGAGCAGGGAGTTGGAGAGACACCCAGGAGAGACAACCTGGTAGAGGGCAGGGTCAGACTGGAGATTAGGGGGAAATTCCTCCCTGGGAGGGTGGGCAGGCCGTGGCACAGGGTGCCCAGAGAAGCTGTGGCTGCCCCTGGATCCCTGGCAGTGCCCAAGGCCAGGCTGGACACTGGGGCTGGGAGCAGCCTGGGACAGTGGGAGGTGTCCCTGCCATGGCAGGGGTGGCACTGGGTGGGCTTTATGGTCCCTCCCAACCCAAACCATCCTGGGATTTTGTGGTTCTAACTCAGCAGGTCAAACCCCTCTGTCCCCCTGCAGACCGGGTTGTGCAGTGAGAAACCCTGAGAAAGGTCTTCTGGAACAGCTTTTTTCCTGTGGAAATAAGGTATTATTAATGCTGCACCTTTCTAATAAAACAAATTGAGATGGAGATGAAACACACATAGCTGTGATTTAAAATGCAAGCAACCCCTGCAAATCAATACAAGCTCTATAAAAAGGGTTCAAAATGATAATGCAAACGAATCCTAAGGAGAAATATTCCCAGCAGGCACAACACACTGATCCCCGCCACTCACAGCCCGCTGCTGTCTGCAGCAACATTTGTGGCACTCCTGATAAACCCATGATTGGAAGATAAGGCTCCCAATTTGAACCAAGCACGGCGCTGAAAAAGCCAATCCAAAGTAAATCCAAAGCAAAGCCCTGGTTGTGGCTCTGTGCTCCAGTTTGGGGTGAGGGTTTTCCAGGGCTGGGTGCAGCAGTGGCCATGCTGTGCTCAGCAAATCCATCGGCTCCCGGCTGGGCTGGGCTCCCAGCTTGGCCTCCCCGCAGCTTTTAGCTTCCCTCGACCTCGGGGACCCAGGCTCAGCTTCCCAGCAGCGTATGAAAGAGTAACAAAGTCGATAGCTGGAGCTGCCGACTGCGGAGAGGGCACTCGGGGCAGGAGCAGAGGGGGCTCCTCCAGCTGGAGCACAGGAGGGGCCGGTGTCCTGGCCCCCAGGGCTGCAGGACATCCTGCACAGGGGCACAGCACCGCCCTGTGCCAACCAGGACCTGCCCTGAGCACGTGCGGCTGTGCTCCTGCTGCCGGGGAGGGGACCCGGGCTGGGACATGGGGACGCTGTGTCCCTGTGGAAGGAAAGCTGGGAACAGCTCCCCGTGTGCAGGGCCTGCTGCTGGCTTTGCACAGATGAAGTCAGTATCTTCTCTCTCGTCTATTCTTCTTCCTAATCCGAGGATTTTAATTTTGTTGATTCATAGGTTATCTAAATATGAACAGATTCCCATCAATCAGCAGTGCTGGCGCCTCACAATGAATATAAATGGTGTCTTCAGTACTTCCTAAAAGAATGGCTGGGTCTGAAGTGTAAATCCACATTCCTGGGCTTTGCTCCTGGGTTTGTTTCAATATCCATCAATTATTTTGCTCTAGACCTCGAAAGGGGTTGGGAGGAATTCTGTTCTCTGTGGCGTTATGTTCATTTCCAGTGATGGTAAAAGCCAAGAATTACCAAAAGCACAGTGGTCAGAACTGAGAATTCTTTGCTCATCCATGTTGGGAATGCACATGGGCAGCTGGGATTTTCTGTTTATTCAGGGGCCAAGCTTTAAATTGCACGTGGAGATTGCCCAGTGTTCCTCAGAGTGTCAGAGTCTGGAACACTGAGGGGAAGTTGTGGTGCACTCTGGACAGTTCTGGAAAATGCCCTGGAGCCAGATCCAGTTCTGCACCCTGTGGAGGCTCCGGGGCAAGCAGAGCTGCCGTGCTGGGAGCTGCCCCTCGGTCAGGGCACGATCCCAGCCTTGGCCATTCCCAGCAGGAACAGCCCCAGCTGTGCTTTGGGGTCACCCCTGCCTGGGCAACAGCCTGGCCTTGATCCCCCCGTGGCACCTGTGGGGATCCTTGTGCCAGGGCAGCTGCTGCACCTCCTCCTGCTCCAGCAGCTCCTGTGGGTTTTGCAGCATCTGAACAAAAATGTGAGACTTCCTCGTTAGATGCAATGACAAATAATCTGCACATGGACTCATTAGCAGAAAGTGTAATTATTGCATCTTGCATTGAAAATTATTTAAACCACTATTCTTGACAAATAAAGCAGCTGACCCTTGATTAAAAGATGATGGGTGTGAGTAATTAAAGCCACACTAAATGTAATACATCTTCAAAGCATCCCTGTGCAATTTGTCTTCTCTTGCCTCTTTTGAAAGCCTCCCTTGCTTGTTTGAGGTTGCTCCTCCAAGGATTCTGAGTAACTGAATTATTTTGCTAAGTAGTGAATCGGAAAAGTTCTGGGAGACACCTGGGCTTCTTCACAGAGTGAGAAATCCACTTAGTGGTAGAACTTCTGTCATTTAAAAAAATCTTTTCCCTAGAAGTTGTTGGAAAGAACGGTGAGTGCAGCTCGTGTTCTGGGTGTCAGTAGCTGAGGCACTGCACTTCCATCACTGTAGGAAAGGGAATTTTCAGCTCTCTGGAGCTGTCCCTTCTGCCCAGGGCAGGGCAGACACGTCCTTTGTGAGGGCAGGGAAGGTGAGGCTGCAGAAATCCCTGTTCCCAGCCACAGGAGAAGGGAATGAGGCTGGGGAAGCTGGGAGTGGTGTCAGGCAGGAGAGTGGGGCTGGGGCTGCAAGGCTGTTTGCTGCCTGGAGTCCCAAGGCTGGCGTGTGTTTTTTGTCAAACGGGAGGTTTGAAAAGCTGGGAGCTTGGGCTTTGCCTTCCAAAGGACTGAAAGCCACTGCAATGTCTGCTTTTGCAATATTCCTGTTTTGCATAGTGAGGAAACTTGGCTTTCCCATTTAATAATTTAAATTTGTATAGGTCACAGAACCACTGGAGGGCACTTCTTTTACTGATCTTAAATGCTTCTCTTGCTGTAAATCAAATACATTTCAATGTGCTTGTGTTCATGAATTGATTAATTTCTCTCACAGTGATATAAAATCAGTGTTCCATAATCAAAGCCTTCTCCCTTTCTGAAGCTTGCAATGGTGAAATCTTGATGCCATAGAAATCCAAGGGCACAGGACTCTGTCATCAGATTTTATAGGCAGTGGAAATCTTTGTTCCTCAGATTAGAAAGCCAAAGGCTTCCAGTCTTAAAAGGAAAAAGAAAATCCATCCTCCATCCCCCCCCCCCTTGTCATCTGGGAATGCCCAGCAGCTGGATCTGTCTCATGTTATGGCCAGGATACAACAAAAATGCCAAAGCTGGAATCACAGAATCACCCAATCTCCTGAGCAGGACAGGACCCACCAAGATCCCAGAACTTCTTCCTGCTTTCTTCCAGGAAAAAAACAAGAATAAAGTGCTGCAGCCTTGCTGGAATGGGCCAGACCTTGCCATGGGCAGAGGCAGAGATCCAGCTGGTGCCAGCAGAGCTGGGATCTGCTGCTCAGAGTTACTGTCAGTGGAAATATGAATCATGTCAAGAGCAGGAAGGAAAAGTTGTTTTGTAACCACGGCCAAAACAGGGCAATGAATTATTCAGGAGACTGGAAATTCAGTGCTGGAAGGCTTCAGAGAGCTGGTCCAGCTTTCCAGGATGCTTCATCTTGGTTTGATCTTGAATGGGAAAACAGATCTGAGGTCCCTCTTACCTTTTTCTGATGAGATTTCACTAATTCTGTGCATTAATGGGAAACAAGACATGGTGGGTGCCTGTGCTGTGAGGGACCTTCTGTCCACGGGGACTGATTTTACAGCCCTCGAGCTGCAGCTGCCCCAGCCCTGGCTCCCACTGACTTTCCTTTCTGTGCTGCTGCACAGAGTAGTGGTTTATCCCAGAGCTGATTCCAGAGGAAGACAGACACCTTTTCTCTTTCTGACAGTTGTCTGAGTGACTAACTCATGCTGTTTTGGTGATAAATTAGTTAATATTGCTGAGTAGCCGCATCTTAAATCCCTGTTTTGTTTCTTTAGGCCTGTCAGGTGTCATTTTCAGTCTGGCCATTAATGTCTGTATGGAAAAAAATGCCAGCAGCAAGACCGGCCCTGAAACGTTGCCTGTGTTTTCCTTGCCACCTGAACTTTCCATTTCCTTCCTACAAATCAGAGCGAAGTTTGGTAACACAAGTGGGAGTTTTGACTTGTATCAGAATTAAGGAATACATTCGCCTGATTCTTTTCATCTGAACCCAAAAGCAGACTCTGTGCTCAGCAGCACGAGTGAACCAGCACACCCGAGTTCCCATTTTGCTGCATTAATGTCCCAGGCAGCGTCAGCAATCTGAAGTAAGAGAGTTTTTATTTAAGGTGGGCACTTCTGACATGCCCATAAACGCTCCCCAAGCTCTCGCCCGGCCTGGTGATTGCTTGTGTGAGGAACAGGCAGAGAATAAATATGAAGAGCAAGACTCTGAGGAAACTTAATAAAGCTCCACTGCTGTCAATGCAGCGAGGGCAATTTCAGTGGTTTAGGAGGAAAATGGGTGTAAAATATGAAATGGAGGCACCGCAAAGCTGGGTCGGTGGTTTCTGCTCAGGGAATCCCTGCCCGGCTGAGCAGCACAGCTCGGCTGGCGCCCACCCTGAGCACTCCTGGGGCTGCCACTTCCTGAGCGACCTCAGCCAGAAGTGGCCGGGGCCTGGGGCCGTCTGTGAGCACTGCCCGGCATGGAGAGCGGAGTGGGTGTGCAGAGCAGAGCTGCTCATCACTCAGCCTCTGCTGCCAGCGTGGGACAGCTGCAGCAGAGATGGATGTGCACTGAGCTCGGGGTCTGCCATCCCAAATTCTGCACCCACCCACTCATTTATTTCTGCATAATGTGTTTTTAATACCAGCATTTGAATTTGCCTGTATTTTGAACTGCATTATCTGCATAGCAATGCGTGAGTTGTGGCTCAGGGTCCTCAGAGATGTTTGTGAGTCTGAAAAGAGACAGTTTTGCTATTCCTGTTAACATCACAGAATCCAAGACTGGTTTGGATTGGGAGGGACCTCAAAGCCCACCCAGTGCCACCCTGCCACGGCAGGGACGCCTCCCACTGTCCCAGGCTGCTCCAAGCCCCAATGTCCAGCCTGGCCTTGGGCACTGCCAGAGATCCAGGGGCAGCCACAGCTGCTCTGGGCACCCTGTGCCAGGGCCTCCCCTCCCTCACAGGGAACAATTCCTTCCCAATCTCCCATCCATCCCTGCCCTCTGGCAGTGGGAAGCCATTCTCCATGTCCTGTGTAAATGCAATCCCAAGGTGTTTGTGCCCTGGCTTAGCTTTAGCTACAAGATGTCACTAGGAGCTGTCACCATGGGGTTTGAGAGAATCTCAGACCACTTTGCTCTGAGATGTTTTGGAAATCAAATTACTCCTCTCATCACATGAACGGGGTCCATGGGACACAGAAAAGGTAGTCTGGAGTTTAATTTCCCCCTTGGAATTGCACAGTGCAGTCGGCAGCTGCCTTTGCCTGTCAGTGCCTGCTCCGGCTCACTTTGCAATGAGAAAAGCTCTCCATGGCTGAGAAAACCTTTGCTGTCACTGAGAGGCGTTTCCTGGGGCTGTGAGGGGCCGTGGCAGAGCAGCCCTGCAGGGAGGAGGAGGAGGAGCTGCTGGCTGCCAACAAGAACCAGAGAGGCAGCGAACTCCAGGCACCCCGGTGCTGTGGGCTCTGCCTCCCCAGCCGTGCCCGGCTGCCCAACACCGCAGTCCTGCTGCTCTGGGCTCCGCCCCACGGCCCCTTGGGGAGCCCAGTTTTCGGCAGTTCCATCCTGAGCTGGGCTTAATTGTGGAATTTATCAGTGAAGCACCACTAGATGCTTTTATCACCTTTATGTGCCTCTCAATTGAATCTAGAGAGGAATTTATGGGTTTAATAATTTAGGTTCTTCTGAGTTTATTAGCCATCAGAGGGCATTGAGGGGCTCTGGGCCTTTCCTGTGATTCTGAAACACTCCACAATGCCCCAGTTCTCTGGAGCTGCTGCCCACCCTGCCCTGCCAGCAGCGTCTCCCCTGGGCACAGCTCCTGGGCTGGGTGAAGCTGCAAGGACTCCATCGTGACTCACTGCACGGAACATGGAGCCTTCCTGCCGTGCAAATCAGCTCCTTCCTCAATAGGAGCTGATGGGGAAGGGAAAATGTTATGTTCCACTTCAGCACAAAGGCTGCCTTGCCTGGCATTTACCAAGCAGCTCAGAACTGAGCAGGAACTGTTAATTTGGGGTGAGGAGCAGCACTTGCACGGCCTCGTGAGCACTCCAGGGAAACAAACCCCTCAATAAGTGCTGGAGCTCTGGATTTTCTGCAGTGAGGCTTCCCCTGAGGGCTTTGTGAGGCCTTGCATTTGTTTTCTCCTTTAATTTCTCCTCCTCAGACACAAACACTTGTGATGAGTACAGGGGGAAGGGCAGGTGATAGTGAATGTGTTGAACGTCCGCTGCTGTAACTCTGGCTGGAATTAGGATGGAATCAGAGCAGAGAGGCCGTGGCTGCCAGCAAGGCAGGGCCGAAGGGGAACCACCCTGTCAGAGAACCTAAAGGGTTTGCACCAAGTCCTTCTGTGTCAGAGCTCCGATGCCACCGATCTTCAGAGCCAGCTTTTCAATTCCTTTCTGTGCTTTCCGACCCTCACCCTCTGATCCTTGTGGATTTGTGGCGTTGCCCATTCTGTGTGCCTTAGCAGGGCTGCCAGAGGAGCCCTGTGCATGGGCAGGCAGGATGGGCTCCCTGGGGCGGGTTTTTAGCTGGCACAACGTTTTTCCCACACTATCATTGCTTCTTTTTCCTTTTCTTCATGAGAACAATTCATGAGAACAATTTGTAGATTTCTCAGAGCATTTCAGATTATCAGCATGGTTTCGATTGTTTTTCCTTTTCTGATTGCCAGTATTTTTTTCCCTACCTCCTACTTTGATCCAGATTTTTCCTTATTGCCTGATCATGATTAAGAGATGACAACAGAAATCCCTGTGTTATCTTCCTGCCCTCAGCAGGAGCTCTCTTTAGCTTTGAACCATTAGAGCGAAAGCAAGATAAGTTTGTAATTGGGGATCTCTCCTTTGTATGAGAGCGTTTTCCTCTCAACGAGATTTGCTCGGCAGTTGTTGGGTCCCCATCCCTGGAGGTGTCCAAGGCTGTGGCACTCAGGGCTCTGGGCTGGGGACAAGGTGGGCATCGGGCACAGCTGGGACTCGGTGGGCTGGGAGGGCTTTTCCAAACTTAAGGAATCTGTGATTGTCTGAAGGACAAGCCCAGGGACGGGGCAGAGGGGGAAGGAGAGGCACAGGGCACCGATCGCTGCGGGGATCAGCGGAGCAGCCCCGGACAGAGGTGGCAGCACAGCGGGGACAGGGGCCGGGGCGGGTGCGCTGTGCCCTGCCCGCAGCGGGACAGTCCCGAGGGGCTCAGGGGGCGGTCACAAGGCTTGGGGAACCTCCGAGCTGCCCGTCCAGGAAGGACACAGCAGCAGATTCCTGGGAGGAGCGGGGGTGGGATGCGGGAGAGCTCCGCGCTGGAGCTGCCGCGGCACGGGGACGCTCCTCAGGTACAAATTTGTGTATTTAGCTGCAATTTCCGGCTGCTCGCGGCGGCGGCAGCGCCGGGGAAGGCGGGAGCAGCCCGGGTTTGCTCTGCACAGGGTCAGCGAACCCCTCTGCTGGGAACCGGTGTGTGCGCGGCGCTGCG
This sequence comes from Orthonyx spaldingii, assembly GCA_013397795.1. Lineage (NCBI taxonomy): Eukaryota > Metazoa > Chordata > Aves > Passeriformes > Orthonychidae > Orthonyx > Orthonyx spaldingii. The sequence goes on along the minus strand of VZTJ01005701.1, from coordinate 247,994 downwards.
GGCACGCTGCTCTGGGCTGCTCCCGCTGCTGCCAGCTCCCGTTCCCACGGGAGAGGGGCCCTCTGCGCCCACAGCTCCAGCTCGGACACGTCCGCGGCGTTCCCTTCGGGCGGCAGCGCCAGTGACAGCTCCAGAGACTCCCGGGGGAGCCAGGGGAGCCTCCCCGCCCTGGGGCGGTGCCGGCGGTCACTGAAGTTGGGAGCTCTGGAGAGGCACAAACACATCTCATAGAGGCACAAACACCTCTCACAGAGGCACAAACACCTCTCACAGAGGCACACAACCGTTGCCAGAGCCCTCCCAGCCGCGGGGCGTTGCACGGAGTGGGACACAGCGGCTGAATGACCGAACCCGGGCCGGGGCTGCGCCCGGAGATCCGCGGTGGGAAAGGGAACGGGAGCGGGGGCAGCGTTTCTGGGGAAAATGCGTGGTTTGGTTGATTTTCCAGAACTAGTCACAAATAGTTTCAACTTGTCCAGCACTTTCTGTGACCATTCCCGTAGTTACCCTTGGATCAGCTGCTTTCCTGGCAGGAGATCCCAAACCCCGCAAGGGTTCCTACATCAGTAGCTGCGTTTGGTTTCCAGCACACACTTAAGTCAGCTTCTTCAAAATCATTGGCCCAGTAAGGAGATCTGCAGCTCCCTGGCAGCAGGGATGTGTTGGGTTTGGTGCACTGCAATGTGGGATTACAAAGAACTCATCGATCAACTTCCTGGAATTTTTTTTCTCAACGAACAAATATTTCTCCATATTTTAGAAGAAATTAAAAATCATCTTTTCTCTGTATCTTTTCTTTTGTCCTTTCCTTGAAGCATGATTTTTTTTAAAAAGAAAATCCTTTTCCAACCTTTTTTTTTTTTTTTTTTTAAAAGGCAAAAAAAAAAGGTTTTTTTAAGCTTTCATTTTCTGGGAAAGCAAAGCTTCTCTTTTTTTTTTTTTTTTTTTTGTTTAACCAATATCCTCCTCCATACGGAATGTGAGCACCTTCTCTCCTACTATTCCACTATAAGAAAAAGAAATCAGGCAAGAAACAGAACAAATTCCACGCAATATTTTGCGCAGGAGCTGAAGCTCCGGCCAGCCTGGAGACAGCTGGGGCTCTGAGGGGAAGCTGGCGTGACCTCGGCTGCGTTGTAGTGGTCGGGACTGAGCTCTGCCTTGTGAGCCAGGTTTGGTGAGGCTGGATCTTGGTTCCAACCACAAGTGCCAGTGTCTGCCTGACCCTGGGCCGGGGCTGGCACCTCTGCCAAGCCGGGGAATGCTCTGGGAACAGGAGGGAGAGGTGTGGTTGGAGTATTTGCCCCCTCTGTGGGCTCTGAGAGCAGGATCAGAGGCAGCCAGTGAATAACCCCTGACTGTGTGAGAGCTGAACTTGTCCCTGAGCTCTTCCATGTGCTCCTTTTCCTCCACAATTCCAGTGTTTGCACTGGGATGGGCACCAAGAGATGCTGCTCTCTCAGTCTCCCTTTTTAACCTTTGCAATGACCCATCTCAGTTCCAAAAGAATTTCCAAATCTGTTCCCAAAACAAAGTGAGAAACCATGAGGTGTGATTTGCTCTTGGATGTGCTGTGCTGCAGAGCCCTGGGGGCTGGAGCCCATGGCAATGCTGGAGCTGCTCTCACCTGTGGATTGTGGAACAAACGCAAGCAACAAAAAGATTTCTTTCTCTTCTCCTCTTCTCAAAATACAATTTTTTTGGTTTAACTTCATTTCCCAGCTGAATACTTTGGGAAATTTAGAAGTATTTTTGATGCAGTGTTCTAGTGAGCGAAGTTATCAGCAAATGGCCCGTTCCTTTAGCAGCAATACTCTTCCTGCAGCAGCACCTGCCTCTGCAGCCGTGGGAGCAGCTGCTGGAGCTGGGAACAGAAATGAAACCTTGATGGTTTCACACCCCGCTCCCTCCGTGCTGCTCTGGCACAGCCAGCGCCGTCTGCTCGGCTCCGGGGCAGCTCCCAGCGCTGGGTGACATTCCACAGGCTGGGTGACATTCCAGAGCCGGGACAGACTGTGTCTCTGAGCTCTTGGGCAGCCTCTGCCGGGAAAAAGCAAGAGCCCCCTGATTTTTATGTGAAGATTTCAGTGTAAGGTGTCTCTGCGATGAATGAAGTGTGAAGCTGCAATGAGATAATTTCATGTCCCGGGCTGATCCCACAGCCTGGGCAGTGGGGCCAGGGAGGGATTGTCCCCTCTGCTCCAGGAGAGCTGGAGAGGGACTTGGGACACGGGCTGGAGGGACAGGACACAGGAAATGGCTTCCACTGCCAGAGGGCAGGGATGGATGGGAGATTGGGAAGGAATTGTTCACTGTGAGGGAGGGGAGGCCCAAGGTACAGGGTGCCCAGAGCAGCTGTGGCTGCCCCTGGATCCCTGGCAGTGCCCAAGGCCAGGCTGGACATTGGGGCTTGGCGTGGGACAGTGGGAGGTGTCCCTGCCATGGCAGGGGTGGGAATGGATGGGATTTGAGGTCCCTCCCAGCCCACCCCACTCTGGGATTCTCCCGTTCTGTGGCTGTCACAGGGCTTGGACTTGGAGCTGTCGGTCCCACATGGATCTGCCCAGGCAGCTCCTGCTGGGGGTTTTTCCTTCCAGCTGCACAGGACCCCAGGTACAGCCCAGAGCCCTGAGCATCAATCCCAACTCAGTCCCTGCCTGTCCTTACCAGGGGCAGCTCCTGCCAGCAAAGTGCAGTTAAACACTGCCCTCAGCAGCTTTGTGTTCTCTCCTAAAACCCCACAGATTTATTCTGACAGACTCTGATATAGGCAAATGTACCCAAAGAGATTTTTCCTCATTAGGGAGATGCTTCGTTCCTTTGCTGTTGCTTTTCACTCCAGCTTTTAGAGCTTGCTCTGGAAAGATTGAGTTGTTTTATTCCTATTCCATTAAAAAAAAAACCAAAAAACCACTGGTGGAAACTAAATGTTAGTTTGAGAAGTGTGAGAAATTGGCTGTGATTGCACTGTGGTGGAAAAACTTCCTATTTTATTGAGACAGAGTACGTGTGGATCAGTTCTGCTGTGAGGAGCGAGCTGCTGTGATCAGAGCAACCCAGGGAGCTCCAGCCCAAGGGAAAACCTTCGTGGAAAGGCTGCCCAGGGGCTGGGCTACCCTGCCCACTGCTGCCAGCGTGGGGTTCCTAATCCTAACCTAAATTGTCCCTCTCTCCCTGGAGAGTGTTTGGTGTTCCTGGGAAGCTCTGCTGCTCAGGGAGCTCTGCTGAGAGCTGACACAGTCGGGGCTGTTTGTGCAGGGGAGTTCAGTAAATGAGGGACGGGGTTTGGTTCTTGGCTCCAGCCACAGCCCTGTCACAGATTTTCCCTGCTTTCCACATTTCCTCCCTTATTCCTCTCGTGCTGGGATGGGGGAATAACAAAAGAAATGGTGGCATTTGCTGTAGGGTGGTTTTTTAATGTGTCTGGCAAGGAATTAAATCTGGTTTGCTGACAAAGCTTTTGATTATTGTTGTACTGACAAAGCTTTTTGCACCTCCATACCCTGAGAGGAGTCACAGCAAAGATTATCCATGGGTGAGACACAGGTCTGGCAGTTTGCCGCATTCAGGATAAGATACACATTTTAAAAGCTGGAGTATTTACCAAGTGTTAATTATAAAAATAAAATGTGACTGTCTTTGGATTATTGACTGAGCCCCCAAGTGCTGACCTTGTTGCTCTTGAAACAATGTCCTTTAAATAAACGCTGCTTTGGGTGATGTAACTGCCCAGACAGGTTTGGAGTCCCCATCCCTGGAGGTGTCCAGGGAAGGCCTGGAGGTGGCACTCAGTGCTCTGGGCTGGGGACAAGGTGGGGTTTGGGCACAGCTTGGACTCTGATCCTAAAGGGCTTTTCTAAGCTCAGTAATTCCGTTATTCTGGCTGTGGCAAAGGCTGTGGGACAAGGCAGAGGGAAGCACTCTCTGTACTCATTGCTGCCTGATTTTGTACACTGAATGGCTGAACTCCCATTTCTATTTTCTGAAATGTCTTTCTGAGAGGTGCCGAGGGCAGGAGCCATCCCTGGGCACCCGAAACACGGGAGCAGAGTCACAGAGCTGCAGGTGAGTGGGGCATGTCATGCAGAGAAACGTGGGAAGGGATTCAGGAGCTCCCTGTGGTTTAGGAGTAGGTCCAGAGAGGCCACAAAGATGAGGAAGGGACTGGAGCATCTCCCTGGAGCACAGGAGGGAGCTGCGGCTGCTCAGCCCCCAGAGGAGCCTGGTCCTTGGCTCCTCCAGGCAGAGATGCTTTAAAAGACGGCTCTGAACCTCTTCCAAAGTGACTGTCCAAGCCCCACCCACAGAGGACAGCGGCCTTACCTTGATTCATCCTCTTTTTATGAGCTACCGGCTTTTTCATGGTCATGTTCACCCCTCTGGTTTTTTTCTGTGAATTTTTAATTACTGCCCCAGTGCCCCTGGGACAAGCTGCAGTTGTCAGAGTATTGGTTGTAAAGATTTTCTTCTGTTGGAGTCCTGTGGTACTTTTATGCTACAAAATTCAGGACTGGAGAACAGCACAGGAAAATTTAGGCTGAGTAATTTTTCCGGATCAATAAATGCATCCGTGAGTGCGGCTGCAGATGGGGCTGGAGGCTGACGGACCTCATCCATCATTTCCCCTGGAAGCCAGTCAGGGACACAGAGCTTTGTCATCCCAGCCCTCATGGTGGGGACAGCGCTGCTCTTGCTTACAGAAAATGAATTTATTGACAGCTCAGCCTGTATCGATTAAAGCCCAGCTCTTCCTTGGGCAGGCGTTTTCCTGTTTGTTCACAAGGAAATGCTGGGGATGGGAACGTGGAACAATGCACAGATTTATTTAATTGACAGCCCTGGGCAATCCATAGGTCCAGAGTTAGCACAATTGAGAGTTTTCATTGCATGCAGTGTGGAGGAGACCAATAAATAATTAATAATTAATGTTAATAATGGAAAGGTCTCTGCCCGGTGCCAGGCTCTGTAACTGTCCATGGCTATTCCCACACTCTTCCCACACACCAGCTCCCTGTCCCAGCACAGCCCTGTGGGGCTGGGAACCAGAATATTACACTGGGGCAGGAATTTCTGCTTCTGTTCTCCAAAAGAGATCAATTTGCAAGAAAGTTTTACACAGCATTCTATGAGTGTCCTGTTTAACTTTCCCTGATATATTTTTAGGTGTAACTCTTGATTTGCTTCTGGTCAACGCCCCCTTCTCAGTGCTTGTTATCACAGAGTGAATTAATTACAACAGGGAGAAAAATCTCTTGGAACGCAGTTTCTGCACGTGTTTGTCACAGCGATCTGTTTAGTGAGATGAAATTAAGTCAAGGGAAATCTAATGGAATAGAAAATCCAATCTCCCCGAGGGGACTGCTTTGGTTCCTTGGAAGTTCAAAAGGAACATGTGCATGACTAATCCCAAAGGTTTAGAAATAAATAAAAATAAAGTTATCGCTGGTCCCATTGGAAGGGGCTGCCCAGGGCAGTGGGGGAGTTACCATCCCTGCAAGTCCTCAAAGAACGTGTGGCAGTGGCCCTTTGGGGTATTCCAGTGGACATGGGGGTGTCCAGGCAAAGTCTGGACTCGATGATCCCAGAGATCTTTCCCAATCTTCACGATTCTGGGATCCTGTGATTGATTCTCCTGCTCGGGTCAGCCTGGTTTGTGAAACGCTCAGAGTATTTCCAGGTGTTTGGAAGTGTGGTCTGGAATGTGTGTTTGGTGCCCACGGGGCAAGCAGGGATTTGGCTCAGGAAGGTTCCAAAAGAATCACAGAATTATTAAGGCTGGAAGAGATTATCCAGCCCAACCTTTGATCAGGTGCCACCATCCCCCTCCTGGCACACCAGTGAATCATCTCATCCCTCCGTATTGAACACACCCAGTCTGGCCTGGACTGTGGCAGGTGAGGGCTGGGGTGTTGTACAAGGCACGTTCCTCCGTTGCCTGCTGATATTGCCGCAGTCCCAGGCAGGATGGAGCCCCCCCCACAGGGATGTGAGCTCGGCTCCTGCCCGGGCTGCCAGCAAAGCTTTGCTCTCCCCAGCTTTCTCCTGGCTGCTTTCCTGAGCACGGAGCTTCTGGTAAACTTTGGGAAGCCGAGAGCCTGGCGGTCACTCCCTCCCTGCAGCGGGCAGGAATGTCCCAATCCTTTGGAAGAACTCTGGAATACCTGTGGGAAGGGCCAGCCTCAGACTGCATTACATATAAAAACCAGGTGATTGGTCAGTAGTGTGCAATTGCACGGTTTTGCATGGGCAGCTCTGCACACCGGGCCGCAGGGGTGGAGTGCTCATCGGTATCCACACGTGTCGCTCATTTGTTTATTTTAATGCCTTTTCTCACACACAAATCTCTGTGTGCCTCGAGAGCAGCAAAAACTCCCATCCCTGGGAAATGCAGGGCTGTGTTGGACTGCAGTTTCCCAGGAGAGGGGAGAAGAGTTCTCTTTATTTTTACTCCATAGTTTGTTTATAATGGGAATAAGCGCTTGGTAGAATATTTGCAATAAAAAGCTTTGAAATTGATTAAACGCCTGAGGTTCCTCTTGGCCATTAACCAAAGTTGGCAGCCATTTATTGCTTTGAACAGAGCAAAGCAGCAGAGATAATCCCTTCAATGTAGTAAGTCCCTGCAACAGAATGAAGTGGAAACAGCAGCGTGATGATGTAAAAGCTCTGGATTTTAGGAATGATGTAGGAATGTATTGTATTACCAGCAATGGATGCTCCTGCTTTGGAAATTTCTGAGAAACAGAAATTGTTTGCCATTTATGTGCCAGCAATTGTTATTCAAAGAAGAGCCTCCCTTTTACTTCTTGTTAGTATTTAAAAAAAAAAAAAAAAGAAGAAGAAATGATTGAGTAAAAAGGAAAGTGGAAAAATCTGATCTGTCAGGACAGGGCTGCCTCCCCACTCCCAGTGTCATCCAGGTCACTGCAGAGCTCCTCCTGACCACGTTCCTTCCCCAGTTTTGGAGAGCAGCCCTTTATTTCCAGTGCTGGGATTAGTCACTATTTCCTTTCTGAGAACAGAGCTGCAGTTCAGCAGCTTCCTTTGGTCCTGGCAAAGACCTGCAGTGCCCCCACCAAATGTGCCAAGAAACCCCCTTCAGTGAGGGGGGAGCATCAGCAGAGCTCCCCGTGTGCTGTGCTGGGGGATATTTCACAGAATCCTGGAATGCTTTGGGTTGGAAGGGACCTTAAACCCCTCCAGCACCCCCTGCCATGGACAGGAACACCTTCCACTGTCCCAGGCTGCTCCAAGCCCCATCCAGCCTGGCCTGGGACACTGTCAGGGATCTAGAGGCAGCCACAAGGAGAATATAGCACATATTGGGGGTTCTGTTCTATTTTATTGTAGCAAAATGCTACTAACTATTTTAAACCATGTGTGAGTCTGCACAACGAACAAACTGAAATGCAAACACCCCAGAAGTTTTTCCTGCAGCAGTGGGACACTGGGTCCCTCCCTGGGCTCCCCAGGAAGCATCACACACACCCCGAACTGCCCAGTTCCTGTTTAGTTGTGGACAAAAAAAATCCCTTTCTGGAACATGCATCAGAGTTCATTTTTCACTGGAGCTTTGGGTTTTTCTAGGCCACTTGCTTACCCTGAATATTCTCCCTTTGCAGTCTCTGCCTGTTTGCGATAGACCCAATTAGTCAGAGCTCAATCAGCCGAGCTCCAGCCCAGGTTTAATGAGGGCTCTCTTTGAAGTGGCATCGTTAGGGCTGAGACAGAGGCACCGCTCCCTGCTCCCTCCCTGGCAGAGCTGCTCCAGTTCTTTGTACCCGTGTTTGTTCTCTCTCGGGATTTTTCTGCCATCCCAAGGCTCCTGCTCCTCGAACAAGGCATTGGGATGAGGGCTGGAGTTTGGTGTGGGAGGTCAGACCCTCCAGTGGCGTTCAGGGGACGATGGTGTGGTTATGGGATGGAGGAGATGGTCCATGACAGGGGTTTCTTCTGCTTCCCAACGCCCACGGCACTTGCAATGCTGCAGCTCCCGCTGTGAGCCTGGCCCTGCAGGAGCCCGTGGGGAGCTGGAACCCCAGCCCCTTCAGCCCTGGCCCTGCAGGAGGTGACCAGGCTCACAAGGACATTTGGGGGTGTGGTGTCCCCATCCTGCAGCTCCCATCCCTGGCTGGAGGCTGGGGCAGGGCTGCAGCCCCTGGGCCCGGCTGTGCCCAGCTCCTCTCCGGCTCCTGGGTGAGGTCAATTGTTTGAGGCAGTGTAAAACCTTAACGGAATATTCCGATGGATAATCTGGGCAGCTGCAGGGATTATCTCCATCAGTGGCCTCTGCCCTTGCGTCGGACAGGGGCCTCCTGGCCAGCCCTGCGGGCAGTCCCACAGCTCGTGGGGGCTGCGCTCTCGTCTGCTTCTCACTGACCCAGGAGCTCCTGTTGCTGTCGCTGTGAGTCCCCTGGAGCTGGGCTGGTGCCTCTGGTCCTGGTTCTCACTGACCCAGGAGCTCCTCTTGCTGTCGCTGTGAGGCCCCTGGAGCTGGGCTGGTGCCACTCCCAGTGCCAGGGGTGCCACAGCCACACTGTGGTGGCACTGCCAGCCCCAGGCGTCTCGATCTAAACGTGAAAAGCAGGATTTATCAATGTGGTATTTGATGTCTTTGCAGTTCTGGGGGGACAGAGGGTGCAATTTAGTTTCACGTGTGTCAGGCTGGGCTCCTCCCAGCAGCTGCTTGGACAAGCTGATGGATTTAAGACAAATATCACCTTCAGGAGAGCAGTCCCAAGCTTCCTGCTTCCCGAGGAGGTTTGCTCCAGCTTCCTTTATCCATCACAGCATCAGTGCAGGATTCCCAGCAGCACAGGCCTCGTGCAGGGATCCTCTGGCCCTTAGGGGACACAAATTCCCTTTCCTGTTCCAGAGGGGCCAGGGCTGGCTGTGCTCAGTTGTCTGAGGTCGGAGGCACCCACATCCCATTTTTGCCCAGAGCAGACACTGGGTGTGAGGGGTGGATCTGTGGTGGGATCGGGGTGGGACTGTGGGGCCAGGGGCTCCCCAGCAGCAGCACCTTCCTGGCAGCTGCTGAAGGGCTCGGGGTGGCTGGGTGTCCCCAGGCCAGCAGCTGCCTCTGCTCCTGGCAGGGCTTTCCCTTGCCTGTTGTTTTCTCCTCTGGGGTCTACCATGGGAATAACGTGTCCCTTTTAGAGAAGTTTCCATAATTCATCTTTTACTTATCCTCTTATTATGCATTCCTCCCTTCAGATCCGAGTGCTGGCCACTGGCTGGCAGCATGGATATTGTCTTGAAACCTTAGAGATAGGAAATGCGTTGGTTCCAGGTCCAGGAAATCCTTGGGAAAACTTAGAAGTTGCTTGTCTGAGAAATTAAAGTCATCACCTGGAAAGGACAATATTTACAGTATCTTTCTGGTTCTATTTCACAGCTTCAGTGTAAATCCTTACTTCCACACAAATTTATTATTTACCTTTGTCGCTGGAGACCTTGTCTGGTGTTATTTATCATATATATTGTGTGTGATTATATTTCAACTTCAAATTATTACTGGCAGACACGACCATTCCTTGGCATCTCTCTTTATTACACTTTGTGCTCAGCAATTCATTTTGCCTGATGGAGCCAGGGTGTCACCCAGGCAGGTTCCATGATTTATTGCTGTGCTTCCAGACTTTTTGTCTCGAGCCTCCACCTGTTCCCCAGCTGTTATTGGAGCATGCGTCTCACTTTGGGAGGGTTCGAGCTGTGCTGTTAGAGTTCTAATGCGATTCATCCCCGTAATCCCACCGATTATGTGGGGCTCTGTAATCATCACCGGTAATCTCCTCCTCCTTCCTTTTGTTCTGGATGTGTGTGCAACCCACAGCAAATTGCAAATGCTGATTGCTCTGCTTAGTCGGGACATGAAAGCAAACTCTGGTTTAAGTGCAGGTAGCTCAGAGGTCAAAGCAAGGGTACTGAAGTGTGTAGGAAGCAGTGAGCAGTGGCACTGTAGGATCAGGGAATCCCAGGCTGGGCTGGCTTGGGAGGGACCTCAAGGCCCTTCTTGTCCCACTCCCAGGGACACCTCCCCCTATCCCAGGCTGCCCCAAGTCCTGTCCAGCCTGGCCTGGAGCTCTTCGTGCTGATAGTTACAAGCCTGACGAGGTACCTTTGTTCAAGTGCATCAGCTCGATTTGGGGTATAATTGTAAAACTGGACTGTATCTGTAGTTGTTCATCCTAATTCAACCTGTGACATGTTCAAGGAAATTTTTCTATAAGAGGAAGATTTTTTTTCCCTCTCGAACTGTTTCATAATTCTGATTTCATGTATAGTCAAACTGCCTAGTTTGTGCCTTCAGTGAAAACATTGCATCAAACTACTGGCACATGTCAGGGTTTCTGCCATATCTGATCAAAAAACGGATTTACTTTTCTCAGGGGCTTTCTGTTATTTGTCCCTTTGATGCCAGGGTGGGGTTTTTTCAGGACAGGGGCTGACTTTATGCAACAAAAGGAAAGAATCTGTTTTGCAATGAGGATTCTTGAACATTCCAGGCTGCAGTAGCTGTGTAAGGATTTTAGTGTTTGGGTTCCATGGAGAATGAAAGGATTGGAATGAGATGATCCTTAAGGTCCTATCCCTTTACTCTGTGATTTAGTTGAAGTTCTCTCTTCATCTTCATAACTTTATAACAGTAATGTTAATTCTTTTCAACCACACAGTCTGTAAAAGAACAAAGAGAGAATTCCCAGGCAGTTTTGTGTCTCTTTGTGCTGCAGCGGGGCTGGGCAGAGGCTGCTCCCACTTTGGGGGTTCATTTTTGTGGGGTCCCATCCTGGAGATGGGAGTTAGGTTGGTGGGGAGGGATTTGGGCTGAGCCTCAGCCATTTTCAGTGGTGTTTGGCCTGGAGGCAATGATGGTTTCACTTACATCTGAGGAAATGGGCTCAAATGCAGATTTCGGGCCCATTTCTGCTGGAAATTTGCACATAAAAAGTAGTGTTTTCCACTGGGCAGTAATTGGTGCTTGGTCCCTCTGAGTGCCACGAGAACACTCCACATGTAACAAAGGTGTTTCCTGCAGGCATTGGGTGCAGTTCCCTCGTGCCTGTCAGGTATTCCTTTAGGATCGGTGCTATTGCGAAGCTCTATCCCTACTGCGAGCATGGAAGAGAATTCCCGGGAGGGACTCAGGGCCAGCAGCTCCGGGCGCTGCCGGGGCGGATTTGGGGGAAACGGGGATGAACCACAGAGCATCCGGCAGCCTCCCGCGGGGCTGAGCACCGAGAGAGGCTGCTCTGGAAGAGTCAGAGCTCCCTCTGCTTGCAGGCAATTAGCGATGGCCTTAATTACACTTGCACTGGCACGTTCCCCATGGAACAAGGTTCGATCTGTAACTTTCTTAAAGACAGGAGCTGAAGAAGAGCAGGGGGAAACCAGGATGCGTGTGGTGGTTGGGATAGGATGTGAGCATGAAGGTCTCTAGTATATATTCGGGTTTCCAGTAAATCTGAAAAATAGAGGAAAATTCCTCTCCTTATGTGTGATTTCTTAGTTCATCTCCTTATCTCTTAGTAATAGAAATTATATTGATTATTATTTTATATACGTGTGTACACACACGCATAAAGTAATAATACAGTAATGCAAATAATGTTCAATGAATTAAAAAGCAATATATTGCTTGACTCAATTTAAATTAGTAGGGCCTAACTGGAGTCTGGTGTTAATCCCTGACTTTGTGATATGGTGCTTAATACCAGCTCAGGGTACTGCCCAAATTTCCCAAGGTAGGGATTCCTTTTTTATCTCAAAGAAGAAGAGAGAAATATCATGTGGAAACAATCTTGTTGTAGCAGATTGGAACTGACTCGTGTATTAAACTTATAAGAGGAGCCTTTCTTGGGATTTAATTGCACAAAGCCCGGGCGGCCGCAGTGCTGTCACTTTGTGTTGGGTGCAGTGACTCCTCTGGATCACTATCCCACTAAATCGGGAGTAATTGAGCAGGGATTATCCCTGGCAGGGAAAGCACAGCCATTCCTTTTGTTTAGCCAGCTCTACAAAGGCGTTTTTGTGAATAAGCACAAAGTTTGTCCAGAGGGCTGGGACTGGGCTGCGCAGGCTCTGCCAAGCGCTGGAAGCGCGGGGTGCTGAGAGTGCCTGCGGGGCCGTTCCCTGAAAACGGCGTCCCGAGGGATCCTCAGCTGGGGATGGAGGGATCGTGCATTCTCCAGGGCTGGGAATTCCTGTTTGCCAGCACTATGAGAGCTCTGTAGTATGGATGAGAAGAGCCAAGAGCTGCGGCTTCCCCGTGTCTGGGAACAGCTGAAGCCGGCTTGTTCTGGTAAATTTGCTGTGATTTCTGAGAGCAGGTGGGTGGCAAATGTGACATTGCGTCAATGCAGGGAGAATCCTTTAATTCCTGCTTTCTTCCCGAGGCTGGGCAGAGAGGAACTCTCATGTTTCACAAAGGCCAGTGCAGGGCCCTGCACCTGGGGAGGAACAGGCACAGGCTGTGGGGGACCTGCCGGAGCAGCTCTGGGGAAAGACCTGGGGTGCTGGGGGACAAGGAGGGGTCCCTGAGCCAGCAGTGTCCATTGGGATCCTGGGGTGCATTGGGAAGCGCATTCCCAGCAGGTCAAGGAGGGATCCTGCCCCTGTGCCCATCTCTGGAGGCACCTCTGGGGTGCCGTGTCCAGCTCTGGATCCTCAGCACAGCGGGGCCAGGAGCTCCTGGAGCGGGGCCGGCGGAAGCTGCGGAGCTGAGCAAGGGCCTGGAGCATCTCGGTGCCCAGGAAAGGCTGAGGGAGCTGGGGCTGCTCAGCCTCGAGAGGAGCCCCAGCTGAGAGGGGCCCTCAGCCCTGGGTGTCCCTGTGTGCAGGGAGGGCTCAGGGCAGGGCCCAGGCTCTGCTCCGGGGCCCAGCAGTGGCACCAGAGCCACAGGCAGGGACCGAGCCCAGCAATTCCCTGCACAGGAGGCACAAATCCTGCCCTGGGCAGAGCCCAGCCCTGAGCACATTGACCAGAGAGGGCTGGAGTCTCCTCCCTGGGGCTGTTCCAGAACCATTGGGACACAGCCCTGTGCCCTGGGATGGCCCTGCTGGAGCAGGAAGGTGGCACCAGAGGAGCCACTGTGGTCCCTTCCAGCCTGACCCACTCTGGGATTCTGTAGAGATCTGTGAATGTGCTCTTGCTTTGCAGTAACTCACTGATGTTAAATTCTGAAACACTTTTCCAGGGGTTGGTGGCAGCTGCAGGAGGTTCCCAAAGGAATGCACCTGTGTGCACAGCAACAGCCATTCCCTGATTGGAGAGAAAGTACAGAAAATCAGGATATTGCTCTCATTCTGTGCTGCCCCACACTAGCGCTGTTCGGGGGTGGCAGCAGCTCCAGAGAGTTTGGTCTGTAGAACAGGAGTCATTCACTGGGAGACAAAACGTGTCCCTTGTTATTACATAAAAAACCAGCCTAAATCTAACAAAAGAGCTCACAAACACACAAAACCCCCCAACAAAAGTCAGCAAACTGAGAAACAAACAAACAATATCAAACTCACCAAACAAAGAATAAAGGCAGGGAGGGAGGAAAAGGCTCCCAGGTGTGTTGTCAGGAGGAGGGGGATGCAGCCCCCTCCTGCTCCTGCCTGTGGCTTCTGTTTGAGAGGGAAGCTGGGCCTGCCACGGCATGGGCTGTGCTAATTCAAATTAGCCTCATCTGCACCCTCGTTTCACAGCACTGGAGGGTTCTGCCCAGACTCACAGCAGACGGCACAGCACTTCAAGGGTGCCCTTGGGATTGGGAAGCCAAACTGGATTTAGCTGTAGGTAACTGCTGTCTCTGGGGTGAGGCTGGGGGACTCCGTGTGCAGTGAGGAATGAAAAGGGCTGCAGTAAACGACGGAAACGCTACGTGCACAAGGAAATTCCAAGGAAATTCCTCTTTTCAGACTTAGGAAATAAGTGCCATGGAGTTAAATGTATCCTTGGTTTTCCAACCACGCAGTAAGGCTGTGAAATACGGATGTGGGGTCTGTGAGAGACGCGTGTGACCTGAATAGGAATTCCCTGGAACAGCTGAGGCCAGCAGCCTGCGCTGGCACTGAACTGAGGGGAAACACCGAAGTGCTGGAGGCAGTGCTTCCCTCTCCCATTGCAATTCAGCTCAGGACTCTGCAAAATAACAGGAATGGGGCACGGCCCTGCACCACAGGAAAAGGAGGAAAGGGACTGCCTACAATTCTCACCAAAATGTGCAATGCTGGTTTATATCCATATTTATAATGGTTATTAAATGCCCAGTTTGTAAACAAATTTACTAAATCTGTGTGGGGTTGTCAGTTAATAAGGTTGTAACTGATCTGCACTGAGAGATATTAAAATGGGGGAGACATAGAGAGAAAGGAAAGAAAATGAACAGAAATCTTTGTCCTGCAGATGTTGTTGTCCATAAGTTTTTGAATATTCAGGTTAATATTCAGTTGTGTGGCCACAGGGAGCGAGGGCTGGGAGGGGATGCTCAGAGGAGCAGCAGTACCTCAGTGCCAATAAACCTGCAAAAAAGGACAAGCTTCCCAAATCATTCCAGTTAGAAACAGGTACTCATTCTTGGTTTTAGCTTGGTTTCTCCACTCTGAAATACTTTGTGTGCTGCTACAAATCAGTTATTTGATTTATCGTTGCCTTTTTGCTATCTACAAAAACTGATGTACAGCATAGTTGTAAATAGAAGTCTCTTGGAAATGCTGTTTAATTTGCAGCCGGGTATTGTGAACTCTGCATCCTGCAGGGAGGATTCTCCTTTGCTGTGGTGGATTCCAAGAGGGCTTTCCAAAGACCCTGAGAAGCTGCAAGGCGCAGCTCCTTCCAGAACCTGATCACACTGAACCACTGAGGCCTGAAACCAGAAAATCGGGGAATAAATGCCAGTGCCTGTAGCCTTTTCTGTAGATAGGGCAGTTCTGACCTCAGGTGGCCTTTGTCCTTGTCACACGAGGATGCTGCCCAAGCCCTGTGTATGGCGGGTTGGCAGGGGGACGTCGGTGTCCCCTGCAGGTGCCACCTCCCACGGAACCCCCCGGGGGCACCGTCTGTGTTTGCTCCCGGGCTCAGGGAGGTGTCACCGTGTCCAGGGGCACTGTCCGTGTTTGCTCCCGGGCTCAGGGAGGCGTCACCGTGTCCAGGGGCACTGTCTGTGTTTGCTCCCGGGCTCAGGGAGGTGTCACCGTGTCCAGGGGCACTGTCTGTGTTTGCTCCCGGGCTCAGGGAGGTGTCACCGTGTCCAGGGGCACTGTCTGTGTTTGCTCCCGGGCTCAGGGAGGTGTCACCGTGTCCAGGGGCACTGTCTGTGTTTGCTCCCGGGCTCAGGGAGGTGTCACCGTGTCCAGGGGCACTGTCTGTGTTTGCTCCCGAGCTCAGGGAGGTGTCACCGTGCCCTGCAGTTTCTGGGGTGGATCCTCCCTTTGCCTACCCTGCGCTGCCCAAGCTCCAGCCCGGCTCCGGTGGGTCTGAGCAGGAGGAGGAGGAGGGGCAGTAACCTACCGGGGTATAGCTGAAATCGGGGTGCAGGGAGATCTGAATTCACCAGGAAGAATTTCTTCACGGACAGGGTGGTCGGTGCATGGAAGGACGGCAGTGCACAGGAATCCTGCACTTCCAAGGGGTGCCTGGCCCCGCTCTGCGGGCATCACTCAGCATTCCCCGTGTGCAGCCTCCCCGGGCACCCTGTGCCAGGGCCTCACCTCCCTCACGGGAAGCATTCCCTGCCAATATCCCATCTAAACCCACTCTCGGTTTGAAAGTCACCCCTCGTTGCGACTGACAGTGTTTCCCCTTCTGGTAATGGATAGAATGTTAATAAATATTAGTTTGTGACCACAGGTATTTGCTGCACAAGCAAAGATTCCAAGAAAAAAAATTAAAATGTTGTCAGTGGACATCCCTGAGCTTTCTGAGGAGAAAGAAAAATCCGATTTTTACTCCAGTTTAATTGTTCTCCAAGTGGTTGTTAGTGAAGAGGTAATTCAGCCTCAGCAATGAGGAGGCTGAGCACAGAGCAGTTATTTGCCATGGTTACCCCGGCGTGAATGACAATGACGGCCCAATTATACCGAGAGGTACTGGAGATCCTGTTTGCTTTGCCATCCTTCAGAGGTGCTTTTTCCACTCCTTTGTGCAAACAACCAAAAAGCCAATTAGGTACATTTATCCAATTTTAGAGCACAGTGTTTGTAATTAAAAGAGTTTGCTGCTGGCCTGGGCTGGGGGTGAAGGGGGTGCCAGGGGGTGTTGGTGGCGGGCATGGAAATCCAGAGTGCTTCCCAGCTCCAGCCCTGCGGCAAGGTCTGGTCTGATCCCGTGTGTCCCACACACCCGGGGAATGCAGGTTCTGATCCTGTATCCCAGTCTTTGTTCTCTTAGTGGTCTGCACATGTTGGTTCCCCCCCAGAACTCTGGGTGTTTCAGAGGTGGGGGAACCTTTGGGAGTTTTGGCAGGGGGAGTGCTTGGATGAGCAAGAGCTGCTTGAGGTGAAACATGTAGGAACACCTTAACAAAAACCAGGGACATGGGCCAGTGGTGGCCGTGGCAGTGCTGGGGCATGGCTGGACCCCATGCTCTGAGAGGACTTTTCCATCCTAAACAATTCTGTGATGCTGTATTTGTTCTTGGACTCTTTCTCAAATTATTCTGGGGTTTGGAGCCCCCAGCACCGGCTGTTGTGTGTTTGCAAGTCTCCCTTTCTGTGTCCAGCCCTCCCACATGGAATCCTGCTGTCTTCTGCTGGAAGAGCAGATTCCTGTTCCTCATGCCTCCAGCTCAGTGGCAGCCTGCGTTTCTCCTGTCTGCCCCTCCCTCCCCGTTCTCTCTCCCATTCCACTCCCTGTGCCACTAAAAGCTGCAGCCCTTGCCTGGTGCTCCTGGGGAAGGGCAGTGCCAGCTCTGGGTGCTCCTGGCTGTGGTGAGAGAGGCTCAGAGGATGCAATGATCCATGAAAGCTCTCCTGGGTGACTTTGCTGGGGAACACAGAGCCTTCATTTTGGGCAAAGGCTTCACAGAATTTACCTTTCTCTTGTCTTGCGCCCACATTCAGTAGAATGGGTTTGATCAGGGTCCTTGCACAGAGAGAAACAAAAGGAGCTTTTTCCCTGAAAGAGAAAAAAATCAAATTCATTGTACAGGAGCAGGTTAGGGGCAGGATTTCAAAGGAGCTGTTCCCTTTGGTGACTCCTTCCCTTCCTCCTGTGCATGTTATGGTCAGAAACAGAGAAAAGGAAGATGAATTTGTCGAGCAAATCTGAATTATTGGGTTCTGTGTTCTCTCAGTCGACAGGAACCCGATGGCTTAATGCTGTAATCAAGTGCTGGTTCTTATCCTTTGGTTTTTCCCAAGTGCCCAGGCCATTTCTGTATAAAATGCTTTGAGACAGAACTAAGTAAAATATTAGAATGGGTGGTGACTTTTGCTTGGCTTTTATCTTTTAGAAGTTTTCCTTTAATATTTAACAATATTTTAATATTTAATACAACCAGAGCTTTTATACCAGCTTGTTCTCCCGGCCCCTCTGGCGCTGTGCTGCGGAGCTGCCCAGCTCCCGGCATTGTTACCGTGCTTGATGAGTTCTTGTTGGGCTCTTACTGATGGAGCTGTCTGGGAGCAGTGAGGCAGAACCGGCCAGGGAGCTGCTCCTGCTTCCCAAAGTTCCCTCCTGAGCCCCCCTCTAGCAGGTCTGGGCTTCTGACAAACGGGGTTCAGCTGTTACTGCAAACAGAAATGGGGCAGGTCTGTGCTGGCTTGTCAGAGGTCAATGAACAAACAGCCTCCAGTGTTCCTGGGGAAATAGAGATACATGTGGGGGTATTTCCTGTCTGGAAAACTATGGAATTCCTGACTGGATTGGGCTGGGAGGGACCTCAAAGCCCACCCAGTCCCACCCCTGCCATGGCAGGGACACCTCCCACTGTCCCAGGCTGCTCCAAGCCCCAGTGTCCAGCCTGGCCTTGGGCACTGCCAGGGATCCAGGGGCAGCCACAGCTTCTCTGGGCACCCTGTGCCAGGGCCTGCCCACCCTCCCAGGGAACAATTCCTTCCCCATCTCCCATCCATCCCTGCCCTCTGGCAGTGGGATCCATTCCCCTTGCAGTAATGACGAGTACTTGTTCTCCCAAGTATTTCCTGGGCTGTGTTCCCTCCCGTGCAGAAGAACTGCACATGGAGCTCTGCCAACTCTTCTTGCTTAGGAGAAACCCAAAGCACTTCCCCAAATCACCACAGTTCTGGGACAACAAGTGAATTATCAGTAGTTTATGGCCATGTTACTCAGGTGTTTGTGGAGTCATGGGCTGCAGTTCTGTGGGGCCAAGCTGCTCTTGGCTCAGCAGCAGCTGCTCTCCAGCTGCTGGGTGTTTGTGGTGGTAAATTCATGGATGAAAGGAATTGTGCATCCCCCTGTGCACTCCTGGGGTTTTTCAGCCCATCCCCTGAAGGTTTCCCTGAGCTCCTGTCCTGGCTGCTCCCCTGACTCCCTGTTCCCTTCCTCCTGCTTTGTTTCTGGAAGCTGCAGGGAGTTGTGAGGGATCATTCCTTCCAGACTTGTTGAAAGTGTCACCTTCAGGATTTAGAGCACACTTTTGACCCTGTTGTTTCACGTTTGGTGGAGACAAAGGATAAACAGGGGCTGTGTGGGCGCTGCCAGGACGTGTCCCCTCAGCAGGGACCGCAGAGGGAAGAGTTCCTGTGGGATGTGTCTGCACCACTCCCGGAACGGGGCTGGAGTCGCTGGCACAGCCCTGGGAGAGGGGTAGCGAAGGCTCCAGACCTGTTCTGCTTTACAAAAGGTGCATTTTCACCTGTGCCGGAGCAGCCCTGAGCTCTCACAGCCTCTCTCCTCAGTCCCTTTCCCTGTTAATTTCCAGCTGCTGGGATCCACTCCCTGCAGTGCTGCTGGTCCTTACACTGCTCCATTCCGAAAGTGCCAAAGCCACGAGCCATTTAAATATCATTTACTAGGAGAAGCTCCAGGAGAGAGCTCCATCTGATAGTTTCAGGCTTAGCTCATTTCAAACAGTTTAAGCCTCTATTCTATTCCCCAGATGTGGAAAATAGAACTAATTTCAACTAATTTCAAATAGTTTAAGCATCTATTTTAATCCGCAGGTGTGGCAAAGAGGGAAAACTACAAACAGTTGTTATTTAAAATGCAATTGAAAATAAAGGTAAAATAATAATAATAACAATGTTCAATCTTTGTAAGGATCATGTGCATAATAGCTCGATAAATCTTCAGTTTTAGAGAGTTTTCTCTTATTTTCTGACTTAATACTATTGATGCTTTTTTTGGCATAATGCGTGTCTTGGGCTGACATAGACAAGAGCAAACAGAGAAGTGCACAGGAGGGCACAGAGAACATGCAAGGTACAGGGTTTAGAACGGAATAACCCAGGCCTGGCGAGGCCCAGGGAGGGCTGGACATGGTCCCAGGGTGCAGGGAAGGAGCAGCACAGACACTGCCCTGAGCTGGGCTGGGTTTATTTTCCGTGCAGCAGGAACTGTGGAAATCACAATTATTGGAGACTCTCCTGTCCCTTCCCAGCTCTGGGCACAGATACAAACCAGGAGTGGCTCCACCCCAGTGTTTCCCCTCCAGACTCCCTTTGCTTTCCTCTCCAAAATATGAAATGGTTTTCCTGCTTGACTTGTAACAAGCCATTGTCAAATCCTGCTTACAGTCAATTAAATTCATTAATTAAAAGCAGATAAAGATCAGTGAGCAAAGGCTGAGCTAATATATGTCTAATATATTGTTGTATCATGCTTTGTCAAACATACTAGTAATTGCTCATTTAATTTATTCAGCATTACTGATTTAAATATCTTTCTGGACGTTTTGGAGTCAGTTGTCATTTCCTTAATGTCTGCTGGTTGCATATCAAAATGTTACTTTATTATTTCAACACATTATCTATGACTTTGGTTTCCTTAAAACCTCTAATTGCTGTGACAGTGCTCACAGAAATACAGGCCTGATCTGAGAATTATTTCAATCTTAATATGGAAAGGCAGCTCCTCTTGCCTGGAGGGTTTATTTACATGTCACCTTTGCATAATTGCAATGTCACGGGGACTCTTCCCCTCTCAGCTCTTCCCTCACCGCAGGGCTGGTGGAGACAGTCCCAGCCTGCACGAGGTCAGGCAGGGAAGTGCTTCAGGTGACTTCTGCTGCCAGCGGCCACCAAGCCACCTGCTGCCTTGGCTCATGGTTTGTGGGCAGAGGAACAGGAACCACACCCTGCTCCACAGCTGGCCATGAGCAGCAGCTCCTGCAGCCAGAGCAGCTGGGAATCCCAGGGGTTGTGCTGTTTGAAGGGCTGGGATGTTTGAAGGGTTGTGTAGGTTTGAGGGGTTCTGTAGGTTTGAATGCAGGAGAGAGAAATCAAAGGTTTCATGAATGATGTGAATCCTCATGAAACCTGAAAGTGAAGAGAATTGCACTGGCGTCACTGAATGGTAATGATCTGAAAAGCTTTAGTTAAATATATAAATTGGGGAAAGATCTGCCTTGTGCTGGAAGAACCAGAGACTCCCAGGATGGTTTGAGTTGGAATGGACCTCAAAGCCCACCCAGTGCCACCCCTGCCACGGCAGGGACACCTCCCACTGTCCCAGGCTGCTCCAAGCCCCAATGTCCAGCCTGGCCTGGGACACTGCCAGGGATCCAGGGGCAGCCACAGCTTCTCTGGGCACCCTGTGCCAGGGCCTGCCCACCCTCCCAGGGAACAATTCCTTCCCAATCTCCCATCCATCCCTGCCCTCTGGCAGTGGGAAGCCATTCCCTGTGTCCTGTCCCCTCCAGCCCTTGTAATGGTCTCAAATGCCAGATCCCAGCCTCAGAAAACATCCACCAAAAACCCAGTCTGTGACCAAAGACTTTACCTAAAATGTTAAAACAATTATTTTTGTAGGAGACAGAAGAAAAACAGGATTAAATATTTGGTAAAATGTCAGTTTCTAAAGGTCTTCAGACAAATCGATGGTGGAGCCCAGTGAGTTCAGTGGAGGAGCCAATGGAGGGAGCTTTAGAACAGGAGTCAATCCAAATTCCATATTCTCTCATCAGGTGTTCATAGAAGGATTTGATTACAAACCCCATCAATAGGATGTGGAAATTGTGTGTGTTTATGCACATGTGTGTGCACAGATACAGAAATAGGTGCACAAATTGTGTTTCCTGCTTCCCTGTGTGCTCTGTCTCTGCTTTGCAGGGGTATCAAGCACTGATTTTAGCCCATAAACTTTCCTGCCTGGGGTTTGTAGAGCTCTGTGAAGCCTTCAGAATATCTGGTAGCAGTTGTTAGGCACAGCAAAACACTTCAGCAGTTGGAACTAATTAACTATCGAAGAAGGGGTTTTTTAACAGTGAATGGTAGTGGTTTATTCATTCTCAATTTTTTTTAAGATTTTTTTTTTTTCCAAGTGCCACACAAATGTAGATAAAGCAGTTACCAATGACTGTGACAGGAACAGTTTGGACGACTGTCAGTTTGGATGGAATGCCATATGCCCGCTCGGCTGTTCCATGTAATCCTCTCTAGCTCTCCTCAGGATTTACTGCGGCTGAGAAATGGGCTTGACTTTGCTTTTAACTGGCCACAGGAGCACCGGGGAGGGGAGCGATGGCCGGGTGCTGCAGGGGCTGTCCCAAGAAGAAGTGTTTTTTCACAAATGTTCCTGACAGAAAAACAAGAATATTGGTGTTAAAAGTGGTCTGTGGAGGGAAGTACTGGAAATAAACCCCAGCTCAGGTGACACCCCTGAGCATCTTGGGGTCCCAGCACAGGGAGGAGCTGGAGCTGCTGCAGCCAGGCCAGAGGAGGCTCCAGGATGATCAGAGGGATGGAGCAGCTCTGCTGGGAGGAAAGGCTGGGAGAGCTGGGATTGTTCACCTGGAGAGGAGAAGCTTTGGGTGACCCCAGTGTGGCCTTGCAGTGCCTGAAGGGAACCTACAGAAAGGATGGCTATTTCTTGTGATAGATGCAGGTTGTGGACAAAGGCAAATCTTATCCAAATAGGTAAAATTTTGAATGGACTCTGAGAGAAAAGTTAAGAAGGGATCACAGGTATCTAAAACTGGATTGTGCCATGGTTCCTATGCTTGGACTCCATGAACCTCAGCAATGTTCATTTTTCCTTCGAATTTTTCAAGTCACTTCTAAGCTTTTGATTAGCAACTCTAGGCTTTTCAGAGAAGGAAACAGCAAAAACAGTCAGTGCTCTGCATATCCGTGGTAAGAGAAGTTTGATCAGCACCCAGGAAGCAGAGGGTGGGATAAGGGATCACCATGAACACAGGAGGACACCCGGGGTGCAGCACCAGGTCCCTGCTGGGGCCAGCTCAGGCTGGGGTGGGGCTGTCCCTGCCAGGTCACCGAGCTGTGCTCGGGTCAGGCTCTGATCCACCTCCCCCTGTGGGACTGGGGCTGGGCTGGAACAATTCCTGCTGTCCTGGGGCACGGATCCTGCAGCTTCCATGGCTTCTTTTGTCATCACACCAATGCATACACTCCCCTTGTGCCTTGATTTTTATATCTCGGGGGTCAATTCCACCCAAGGTCACCCTCACACCACAGAAGGTTTGCTCACAGAGTATTTTATTTTTCTCCTTTAGCCTTGGCCGTGTTAATCTGTTTCCTATTAAACCCAAGCATGCCCCTCCACTGCCTTTTTTCCTTTGAAATTGGCACTAAACTACCACTGGAAAAGTAAGAACATTCAGGCATCAACTTGGAAGTGTGAACACTTTGTTCCCTCGGCTGCAAACACAATATTTGTGTTATTTTTGTTCTAATTCTCACTTCACTCCTATTAAGGAACAATTTCAGCACATTCACTTCACATTGCTGCCAATTTTCGTGGCATTTTAAAAAACAAACAGGTGCAAACCTTGCAGGAGTCAGTGTAGTTGGCTCGTGGCTTAAATTGGTTACATGGAGTTCTGGATATTTTTGGGGATTCTGCTGGTGGTCTCAGGGACTTGGAGAGCCGTTGTTCCGCCACGTGGGGAGCCTCTGCTGTGCAGTGCTGTGCTTCCCCTGCGCTCGGCATCGCCGGACTCGGGCTGCTGGCGGGTCAGGCAGAAGCTGATTCCTGAGATTGGATTTGTAGGGAGCAGCCAAAGGGTCTTTGCCCCCTCCATCCTGTTCCAGGGCTGCATTTTGCTGAGGAAGGCTCCTTTCATGCTGAGTGGGGTCCTGTGTCCTCTGCTCCTTTTTCCCACCCACTGAAACATTCTCGGTTTCTTCCCTGGGATTTTTTTCATCCCCTTTGCCATGAGATTTTCCCATTGGGAAGAGATGCTTCAATCTGGAAATGCTGGGCTCAGGAGGTGCTGGGACCAGGATCCACTTCCATTCCTGAAAACAGGGAACAGCTGTGTTCCCCGTTGCCCGTGGAGCAGCTGAGGGAAGGTGCCTGCCCTGGAGCAGGGATGTTTGTGCTGCTGCAGAGCTCTGGGAACCCCGGGAACCCTTCCCGCGGGGCTCAGCAGCCACGACGCTCCCCTGGCCTGCCCCAAGTGCTGCAGTCACTGCTCCTCAGATTTGCTTTCTACAGTGGATTTCTGAGCTTGCCTTTGGTCCCTGGGATGAATCACAAAGTGATGCCAACACCTTCAGAGGATGATGTGAGGTTGCTAATTCTCTTTATCCAGGGAACTGAAAGAACTGGAGTGTCTGCTTGGGACCGCTTGGCAAGGTGCTGATTTGTCAGTAATGAGAAACGTGCAGCTCTGGAATTTTTCTTTCAAATGATTGCATTACAAAGAGAAGTTGTTCCAGGATAAAGTTGTTGTTGTTGTGTAGGGAAGGAATGAACATGAAGGCAGTGCTGCGAGCTCAGTGATCGGTATGGATTCGGGAGATGATAAATGATGGGGTGCAGAGCAGCAATTCAAACCTTTGACAGTGTTTGTAATAAAAAGACAGTTCATCCTGTATCGAAGGCCTCTGGAAAAACATTTAACAGTTCTGGAAGCAAGCCAAGCCCTCCTAAAAAAGGAGTGGAGTGCTTGATTCCTTTGGATGAGGACAGCCATGGAATGTGAGGTGGATGCTGACGGGTCTGTGCCAGCACTGCGGGTGACACCTGTGTGACACGAGCACTGGAAATGCTGGCTGGGATGGATTCGGATGTGCTGGACCTGGATGAGATGGATCTGGATGTGGACTGATCGGGACAGGGAGCGCTGCAGGCAAAGGGCTGCTGTGAGGGATATTTAATTCCCACCAAAATCCCCATTGGTCACTCCGTGTCTGTGCCCTGCCCCGGAACCCCGGCCCCACTGTCCCTCGTGTCCTGCTGCAGCCTGGGTGGGTGTGCAGGGCTGGCAGGATGGATGGATGGATGGATGGGTGGATGGATGGATGGATGGATGGATGGATGGATGGATGGATGGATGGATGGATGGATGGATGGATGGATGGATGGATG
>VZTJ01005701.1:187426-223378 GCA_013397795.1 Orthonyx spaldingii | reverse complement strand
GGGTGGGGGGATGGGGGGAGGGAGGGATGGGTGGAGGGAGGGATGGATGGAGGGATGGATGGAGGGATGGATGGATTGAGGGATGGATGGATGAGGGATGGATGAGGGATGGATGAGGGATGGATGAGGGATGGATGTGCCTGATTCCCACCTTGTCCTCAGCCCAGAGCACTGAGTGCCACATCCAGGCCTTCCTTGGACACATTCCTTGAGGAATGAAAAGCCCATCTGCAGTCCATGGGTTTGAATCCCTGTGCCACAGACACTGGAGGATTTCAAACACCACAGCCTGCTCATGCACTGTTCACAAGCACAGAGTAGCTGTGGAATGCATTCCCTGGAGTGAAACATTTGCTGGATAACCACGGAGACACTGAAGTTTGGTATTTCAGATGAAATCACATGGAAGAATTAAAGGTTTAATCCAAATGTGAAACATGGCATTTATTTTGCCAGGCTAGTTTTCAAGATAATTGGCTAAATGGCTTTTCTTCAGTGTTTCATGGGGTCAAATGCTGCAGTAAGTGTTTCAAAATGCTAATTTTTAAATTAATTATTCTTGATTGAAAATGTGCCCCTTTTTTGTGTGTTACATTAAAACAACAAGGAACTGCGTGAGTCTGGCTAGTGGGGAGCACAGTTTGGAGTCATCAGCGCCGTTCCTTCTGGAACTCATGGTTCTGGCATTCTGGAGGAAAAGAGTGTCTGTGTGTCCCAAAGCCTGGCAGTGCAGCAGTGGTGACCTTTGATGTGGGGAGTTCCTGGTGCTGGAGGGAGATCTCTCCGTGTCAGCCCCTCGCGGAGCCAGCACAGGCTTAACAAGTTCATCTTTATGTCCTCTTCTCAAAGCGGGGCCAAATCCTTTCCTTTTGTCTTTGAAGTGCTTTTAGAGAGATCTGATGCTTCAAAAATAGCAGAAATTTCTTTCCTACAAAGACTTTTAGTATTTGATGTGCTAAGCTGATCCCTTTAGAAATGCCATTTCCACCTTGCAGAGGGGCAACCAATGGCACGTGGGTCTCAATTTGGGGAGCAAACTTCAAAAACAGGAGAAGGGAGATGAAGAAATGAGCTTGTCATGGACGTGCCCAGGTCTTTGGAAAGGCAAATACTGGGTTTGAGTTTACACCAGTCTGGCCCTCAGCCTCAGAGGTGGAAACACACAGAGGGGTTGTTGGTGGATGGCAGAAATCCACAGGATGATGAGAGTCCAGGATTGAAAGGAGAAGTGATGAAAATGTGACAGCCCAGACCCTGGCAGAGGGGTGGGTGTGGGACACTGGAAGAGCTTAGAGACTGCCAGCTGCAAAACAGGGAGGGGGAGATATTTTTTACATTAAATATTACGTGAGGACTCTTCTTTCCAGGGGAAAAAAAAAAAAAGAGAAGATAAAACCAACCCCAAGGCAGTAAGAGGACACCTTAGCAGAAGGTGCAAAGGGAAAGAGATCCTGCAGGTTTGTAGGAACTGGAGGTGTTTCTGTGGGGGCTGTGCAGTGATTTCCCTCAGCACTGTGCTGTGACACCCCCAGTTCCTGGAAACACTGGAGGGATTCATTCCCAGCCAGGTAAATTCCATGTGATTGCCTTGGATTAATTTCCGTGGGGGAACATGCTCGGACCTGGCCCCGACAGGGCAGTTATGCTAATGACATATGTGAGAAACTGATTTAAAACATCAATAATGTATTATTGACCAGAAGATTTCCCTCAAGCTTAGATTTGATCCCTTCTTCATCATTTTGCTGGAGAGGCAAATGAGCCTTGTGGAAGGAACAATTTAGGTCCCTTTGGGATCCTGGACTCTGTTGGGAATGAGTCAGTGCCACCTTCCCAGGAACTTCAGGCGTAATTGGAGGAACATAAAGTTTTTGACTGTGGGAAGGCACAGGAGGAGCTTTACTCTGCCAGGACAGGGAAGTGTAGTGTCCACTGAATGGGGTAGTTTAGTGCAGAGTGAAAAGTCTGGAAATACAGTAGTGTGTTCCTTGGTTTTCAGGAATTAGGAGTTAAAACCTTTTTGTGCTCTGTGCACAGACTCGTGCTGCAGGGTCTGCACACCAGCAGCTTTAGCATCGTCTCAGTCGGGAAATTTGGATAAAATTTTAGTTAGAGATAATAGATTAGTCTCTAATTTTGGCCTCAGGAGTGAGGAACAGCCCGTTAATGGCCAGGACTGTCAGTGCAGTGCTCCCAGGAGCGGAGCTTTGTTAGTTCCGAGCTGACGAACACAAAGCACATCCCTGCTGCCTTGTTTGGGTTATTGGGATTATATTTTGGGTTTTGGTAATAATTGTAATTGCAGAAGTGCACAGACAATGGTCTAATTACCTCAGACCATCAGCCAGAAAAACTGCTCAGGGCTGGGTTTCCCCTCCCAGTAGCCTGTGCAATTCCAGTGCGTAGAGAGCCTGATGGACCAGTCAGGGTGTGGCACCACATTACAGGGCCCAGGGCTGAAGGGTGCTCACTCCTGCCTTAGACCGCTTGGATTCCAGAGCCCTCTGACCCAGAAAGAGCCATTGGTATCCACAGGGGGCCCAGGGACTCCCACAGAACCAGCTCAGGCTGTGGATCACAGCATCACTGCCTTTGCTGAGCCTTGTCAGTCATAAATCCTGGATCCCCCAGGGATCACCCAGTCCAACCCCTCACCCTGCACAGACCCCCAACAACCCCCCTGTGCATCCCTGGAGCGGTGTCCAAGTGCTCCTGGAGCTCTGGGGGCCGGGACCATTCCCTGGGGAGCCCGGGCAGTGCCCAGCACCCTCTGGGGAAGAACCTTTCCCTGGTATCCCTGGTTAAAGCCACCGTGACGCTGATATTCCAGCAGGAGTACTGGAAACACAAACCTTGTTTTGGAAGCACAGGATCAATCCAGGCTCTTCCATTCCTTCCGTGGTGGCTGCGGGCACAGCTCACGTGGATTCTTTCGGGGACTCTCTCAGAACAAGGGTTCAGGTTTGGGTGTCACATTCCTACATCTGAAGAATATTTCAGCTTTTCTTCCTGAAACTTCTGCTAATAATCTGAAAAGACTTTTGCCAGGCTCTTGAAATGGCTTGCTAATTTGTCCCTACTGAACTGGTCACTAATGGTATGACCAGGTTAAATTGCACCAAGATAGTTCCCAAAGGTGGTGATAATTTACCCCAGGTCTTCCAGGTCTGGCTGGGAATCAGCCTGTTGGCCCCCCAGGCTCTAAAGCTCAGGGGCTGGGATCTGTGCATTTGAAATCAAAGCTTTGCAATGCTAGAAATGTCATTCGAAATTCCTCTTTTTTGATATTTTCTTTAGGAGAAAATTCCATTCAAACAGAAATGTTCCAGAGAACAAGAATGAAATGTCATCTTTTATATCTCTTAAAGCCCTATATTGTGAGCTTGTAATACAGCCAGTACAACCCTTCAGAGCCAACAAGTTGCTGCACATCAGAATTTTGCTATGAAACACTGTATATTGTCTTCCCTAAATGTCACCCTCTGT
This sequence comes from Orthonyx spaldingii, assembly GCA_013397795.1. Classification (NCBI taxonomy): domain Eukaryota; kingdom Metazoa; phylum Chordata; class Aves; order Passeriformes; family Orthonychidae; genus Orthonyx; species Orthonyx spaldingii. The sequence continues at coordinate 219,892 of VZTJ01005701.1, read as the reverse complement.
GCACTCAGGCTGGACTGAGGGGGAAATATGAACGGGCTGAATTAATATTTCATTTGACGCTCCTGCTAATTACAATCAGGATTAATTCCTTCAGTCTGAGAGCAGATTCTGGGCATTATGGGGATTGTAAATTATTGATTTGTGAGTGGCAGAGGGAGCGTGGCTGAGCCACTCTGCTGCAGGGTGTCCGGGGCAGGGAGGCAGAGGAAAGGCAGCTCCAGTCCCAGGATGAGGAAGTCACAGATCCCAGAAAGGTTTGGGTTGGGAGGGACCTCAAAGCCCATCCAGTGCCACCCCTGCCATGGCAGGGACACCTCCCACTGTCCCAGGCTGCTCCAACCTGGCCTTGGGCACTGCCAGGGATCCTTGGGCACTGCCAGGGATCCAGGGGCAGCCACAGCTTCTCTGGGCACCCTGTGCCAGGGCCTCCCCTCCCTCCCAGGGATGGATTTCTCCTCAATCTCTAAAGAACTCTCCTTCAGTTTCAGGCCATTTCCCCTGGTCCTGTCCCTGCAGGGCACCCACCCAGAGCTGCTCCCAGCCCAGGCTGCATCCTCCTCCCCCACCCTCCGTTGCTCACCAGAGCAGTTTGGAGCTGGGTAACCCTTCCCAGCCCTCCATCCCCCTTGGAGCTGCCTCCAGAACTGCTCTGGCCCCAAGGAGAGGGTGGGGGCAGTGAACTGAGTGCAGCCCCTCCCAGGCAGGGCAGATGCCTGGGACAGTGCTGTGCCTGTCCCCAGGGTCCTTGGCCCCAGCCTGGCACTCAGTGCGGTGGCTCACGGGCTGCGGGCACAGCTCTGGGCACAGCAGCGCTTTGGAAACACAGCAGGAAACGTTGTTTGGCCCCAAACCCTTCCAGCTCCAGTCACAGCTGCTGGGCTGCCCCTCCACGGGAGCATCTTGGGAAAAAGGGAAGGTGGAATGTGAAACGCAGCCATTACAAGGGAAATTTCAATTTTGCCAGGGCTGGAAAGCAGCATTAAGCTGTAATTAAAAAGTTATTGGAAACCTTCACGAGGCTCCAATTCCATTTAATGAATGCAGCTCTCTGCCCATCATCAGGCACAAACATTACAGAGCCACTTCAGGGGGGCACAAACCTGGATTTTGCCTATTTTAAATGCTGGGTGTAATTATCATTTGCTCATATCCATCCCAGAAGTGGAAATTCTACAAAAGTGGAATTTTTGTATTTTATGCACTGAAGTTCTTCTGCTCCAAACCAGGAGATGACCCAACTTGTGCAGGCCTGCAAATTAATTAAAAAAAAAAAAGTAATTATGCTGTTGAAGCCAAGAGTGAAGCCCACAGTTGCAGAATATAAACTCAAATACACAGAATCTAGTGGGAGCATTCTGTATTTATCTATTCCTGATCAGCATTGCAGAGATGTTAGGAAAAAACTGTGAAAAACTTTTACATGGCAGATCTATGAAAAGCTTTGGGATATTAAGTTGTATTTGTATACAGTGTAACATCAATGGAACTGTTTAGAAAGTCAGAGGTACCATTGTGAGGACAAAAACCTAATCAGAAATAAAACCTTTTATTTAGTTTAAATTAGAGAATAGAACTGGTGGGCTGGTGTTTGCATTTGTATTTTTATGCACCCAGAAGGCCTTACAGCATTTTCCTGCCACGGCTTTCCAAGGTACAGAACTGGAAATGGGATTGAGACCTGGAAGTGGTGGAAAGTCCAGAGTCTGGGATGTGTTTATGGAAGCAGAAGGTTTGCCGGGAGCAGTCTTTCACATTTCACATCTTTGTTTTTCAGCTCAGCATGTCTCAGAGTCAGCTCGTCCTGCTGGAATTTACAAATTATGATAAAAGTAACTAAAAGTCAATATGTTTAATGAAAAATGCTCACGTACACGGGCAGAGGTTTGGAGCTGTAATTTTTCCTTCCCTCTTTGGTTTTTCAATGGTTCCCTGTAGAAGGATCAGCTCTCCTCATTTGGGCAGAACACAGTGTCAGTAATCCAGCACTGATACTTGCTGTTATTTTATTCCTCTATAAATTCTAAATTATGAGAAAAACACTTTTGAATTCAGCATCATTCTGTAAATATGGCAAAACAACCCGAGCTGTAATTTTTTTCCCCAAGTGCATCAGGACAATAACAGCGTGCAGTGTTTGGTTTCTGCTGGGGAGGTTGGGATCTCTCAGTGTCATCGGGAAAGATTTAAAACTTTGCAAAATCCAGTTCTCTCTCATTTCTTTAATAAGAAGTAGAAAGAGCATTTATTGTTACCACATAAAAATACCAATAGGCAGCCCCAGGTTACGTTTCCCACTGGAACAAAGATGGAAATGTGTTCTCGCCAGCATCCAGCTGCTGGGATGGACTTTCCTGGTGGCCCAGGTGAGCTGCAGGGAGCTCTGCTCCTGCCTGCCAGGAGGGACCCGTGTGGGTCGGGCTCTTCTCCCAAGGAACAACAAACAGGAGAGGAGGAAACAGCCTCCAGCTGTGCCAGGGGAGGTCAGGTTGGATATCAGGGAAAATTCCTTCCCTGGAAGGATTGTCCAGCCCTGGCACAGCTGCCCAGGGCAGTTCTGGAGTCCCCATCCCTGGAGGGATCTAAATCCCTGTGGATGTGGCACCTGGGGACATGGTCAGGGGTAGCCTCGGCGGTGCTGGGGGACTTGATGGGCTCAGCAGGGTTTTCCAACCTGAACCATTCTGGGATTCTGTCACTCGGCTGAAGTTCTGAACAGTCGGCAAAGTTTTCACTTTTTCCCAAGTGCTGGCATTTTCCAAGTTGGTGTTTCCAGTATTTTTTGTGAGTGTTCACCTTTCATTTATAACCCTGTGGTGCTCAGTGAGGGTTTCACTTCCCTTTGTGGTGGCACCCGGCTGTCTCAGGTGTCCCTGCAGGGACTGGGAGGGACCCCCATTCCCGGCCTTTCCAGGCCATTGCTGCCCATTCCCGTCCATTCCCAGCATTCCTGACGCTGGCTGCAGCGGCACAGGAGGTGCTGCCTTTGCTCTGGAGCTGGGAAATGGCATTTCCGAGATAACCAGGGGAAGAGAGAGGTGCCGACGCCGCTGCTGTGGGTTTGTCAATAGTCCTATCTATGGCTTTGTGTTTAATAGGCTTTGATGGACTTTTCTTCCATTAATTTGTCTAATTGCCTTTCAAATCCATTTATGTGTCTGGCTCCCATGGCATCCTGTGGTAATGAGTTCCACACTTTAATTATGCACTATGTGAAAAATTACTTTCTTTTCTTTGTTTTGCACCCACTCTCTAATTATTTTCTGACAATCCTTTGTTCTTGCGTTTTGAGAAACAACAAATAATTGTTGGCCACTTCACACTTGTGCTGCCGTGGTTTTCTCTTCTCCAGCCTCTCCTCCCCGAGCTGAACGGGCTGGGTTTGAGATTCCTTTGATCAGAACCTTTTCCTCTTCTGCCCTGGGAGGGTGGGGAGGCCCTGGCACAGGGTGCCCAGAGCAGCTGTGGCTGCCCCTGGATCCCTGGCAGTGCCCAAGGCCAGGTTGGACACTGGGGCTGGGAGCAGCCTGGGACAGTGGGAGGTGTCCCTGCCATGGCAGGGGTGGCACTAGGTGGGCTCTGAGGTCCCTCCCAACCCAAACCCTTCTGTCATTCTAGGATCCCATCACTCCACCATTCTCATCACAGTTTCCATATCTTCCTTAGGTCTTCTAACCCTTTTTTGGGACAGGGTGCAAACTCTGGCTGTGAATCCAGCCCTGCTGGGTGGGATCTCAGCCCCTGTCGCAGGGCTCTTGGGCAGGGAGGTGACACTCTCCCTGTCTGTTGGCAGGAAATGCCACCTGGTATCCAGGGAAACGGCTGATGAGAGGGATTATCCCTCCCAGACCAAACTGTGGCTGTGTTCAGTCTGTACAAACACAGATCCCCCCAGATGAAACGAGCTGTGAGCTGTAGGAACAGTCACATAAAATCTGTAACAGCAGTTGGTACTTGCAGCTGGCAAAGAAACTCTGCTCAGGTAAATCCATGGAATTCCTGCCAAACCCTTTCCATGCAGGGATTGTCCCTGCCCAGGTCACTGTGGGGCCCTTGGGCAGGGGGTGCTCAGAGGGGAGAGGTGCCTCTTATGGCTGATAAGGATTGCAATTACTGCAATGAGATTCATAATTAAATAAGTGGCAGATTTATTCTTTCCTGGCCCTGCAGAGGTGAAAAGCGTCTGGTTCCTCTGGATAAGGGTGAGACCAGGAGCCCAGGAGTCTCACAGCCTGGGCTCTGCACACAGATCAAACACTTCAGCACAATGAACTTTAGAGTATTTCTTTGCATTTCTCAAGAAACGTCAACATTTTCTTGTACTGTGAAACCGAGTTCCCTTTTTAACGTATTGAACTTTCTGTGCGATGATTGCTGTGGATTTGGATGAAAATTCTCACCAGTCTGATGAGTCACCAGCAAGGACAAGATCATCCCAGGAAACCACGGCATCTGTTGTTTTACCCAACTTTTGGCTGATTTGCTTCCATCCCTGTTTGCTCTTACCCAGCTGGGCACAGGGGAAAAGAAGCCTCAGGGGGACTCCCTGGTTCTCCACAGGTTCCTGACAGGAGGAGCAGGGCTTTGCTCCCAGGGAACAGGGACAGGACAAGTTGTGCCAGGAGAGACTCAGATTGGGAAAATTTCTTCACTGGAAGGCTGGCCAGGCATTGGAGGGGGCTGTGATGGAGTCTCCATCTCTGGGGCGTTCAAAGAATGAGTAGAAAAGTGGCACTTGGTGATGGTTTAGTGGACACGGTGTGATTGTGTCAAAGCTGGACTTGAGGATCTTGGAGGTACCTTTCACCTTTGATGATTCTCTGATTGTGTGGTCTGTTACATTCTCACATGTTCCCCCAGCTCTGAAAGAAGCCGTGCAGATGTTGAGTTTTGTGCTTTGCATGGAAAGGGAGGTGGGGCAGAACTGGCAGTGTCTGTCCCCGTGTCCTGCTCCTGGTCCTGTGAGCACCAGCTCGAGGCTGCAGCCAGGATCTCCTGGAGCTGTGAGGTGTGTGCACAGCTCCCTTTTAATTCCATTTTTAGCTCTTCCATGGCCTGGAACGTGTCTCAGCTTCGCAGCACAGCCAGAGGTGACTCAGCCTGGAGGGCAAAGAGTTAACTGGGCTCGCTCCTGTTCCTAAGCAGGCAACTGTAAATAACACGTTTATGAAAGCTGGCTGTAAATAATGCAAATATCTCATTAAATGCTCCCAGGCAGGCAGCAGGACGTGGGCTCACCTCGGAGAGATTAGAGGCTAAGTTGGAGGGTAATTGTGTTTTGCATCCAAACGTAATAAAGTTCCCCTGTCAGGGCAGGCGCAGCCTGGGGAGCTCGGGGAGATGCTGCAGCTGAAATGCTTGGGTTTGCCTGCTCATCCCTCAGCTTCCTTCGGTGAAAGCTTGGACTTCTCATCCTGTTCCCCACCAGTCCCATAAATCCAGCACAGGGGGAGTGCTGGGGCTGAGAGACACTTGGGACATTGCACCACTGCCAAAACTACTTTGTCTGGGCTTCCCCCTAGTTTTATTTTCTGTTTTTTGTAGTTCTTTTTCATTCAAGTTAAGCTTATTTAGCAGACTTTGAGGGAGGAGGCAGGACAAGGCAATAATGCTTCCCATTCTTTTTCCCCCTCCTTTTCCCCCCATCCTGACTTCCCCCTCTCTGTTCTCCGTGGTACAGGGCAGGTGACAGATGCAGTGGTCATTTCCATCTCTGTGCCTTGAAATCCACAGTTTCAGGAGGACACTGAGATTGTTAAGGCTCATTTAGTAAAATATAATTAGTGAAGTAAACCTTGTTCTAGATCCTAATCAATATCAAGCATCAAGACCTTTCTGCCCTATCCCTATAGAGAGGGATGGGGTTTCCTTCTGCACTGCTCCTAATCTGGGTTTTAATCCTTTGCCACAGTTTGATCCTAATGAGATTAGAGACTGAAAATGCTGCAGTGTTGCACTATTTAACACCCAGACGAGTTCTGTAACCATGGTTTCACTCACGTGCTGTTTCACAAGGGCAGGGGCTTCCTTTCAGCAGGAGAAATGCGTTTGCCAGGAGATGGGGATAACGCCGGGATCTCTCCATGTGGGTGTTTGTAAAGCCAGTGCAGAGCCCTGCACAGAGCCACCAGGCCTCCCCAGCCCCAGCAGGAGCTCCTTGGTCCCTGCGGATGAGGAGCCACCTCTGCCAGAGGTTGTGACCCAAATGTCCATGGTCAGCCAGGGTCTGGAGCCCGGGGTCACCTCTCAGGACAGTTCTGGGCTGTGTGGAGAGGTGGGGAGCTCTGGGAATGTCCCAGTGCCGGCTGCAAGCCTGGAGGGACAACTGCAGGGCAGGAGCGTGGCCTCGGCGCAGAGGCACCCGAACAACTGGGACAGAGGCACCACAGACTGGGACAGACACGCCACAGACTGGGACAGACACACCACAGACTGGGACAGACACACCACAGACTGGGACAGACACGCCACAGACTGGGACAGAGGCACCACAAACTGCTCCTCAGGGGTTAGAGAGGCCTCACATCCTGGCAGGGGCTCGGCCCAGGATTGCACCGTGGGCAGAAGCAGCCAGAAGGCCAGAACACAATTGTCAAAGAGTCCCATTGATACAAAAGGTGCATTTTCAGGCATCAGTGCCCACAAGCAGGGCAGTGCCCACAAGCCAGGGCAGGCTGAGCCTCATGCCCACACAGCCCAGGCTCCTGGGGATCAGCACCAGCACACCTTTCACAAGGACAGTGCTTTCTCCTCCTCTGTCATTCTTCCGGGATAATGGAACTGCCATTTTCCCTCTTAATGAGTATTTTTACAACCAGGAAAGCTCTTCTGGCTGTTTGAGAATTACTTCATTTTGCTTTGCTATTGCAGAGGAGAAAACCATTGCAGCCTCTTCCCTCCTAAATTTAAGACCAAGTCATAGAGAAATTGTTTCCCATTGTCCTCAGCTTCCACACAGCCCATCTCCCATACAGTACCAGCCTGTCTGTGGGCGGGGGGCAGCAGGGAGAACACAGAACTCGTTTGTCCTGCACAGTTCAGACCAGCACACAGCAAAAGCCATTGCAGGCACTCAGGAGAGGGTTTCACAGCACTCCGGGGCAGGTGAGCCATTGTTTTCCACATAGGCAGAAGAACTTCATCCATCTGAGCCAGAGCCTGCCACGGCTCAGCTGAGCTTGTTGAGGGCAAGGAGAGCCCTGGGCCAAAATGTGCAGTACCTACGGCTGGAACGCTGGGACCTCAGCGTGGCACAGCTGCCATCTCCCAGCCTGGCCACAGCCTCTCCTGGGGGGAGTTTTCTTTCCCTCTCACTGAAGGAAATACCAAATTACCTGTGGATGGAAGTCTGTGGGTGGGGTTCTGCAGTCCCTGCCGTGTTTGCTGTTATCTTTCAAAGGAAATGTCAGGACCGTTGCTTTGTCCCTTGTCACCCACAGAGCTCCCAGGGTGGTACTGGGTACCCTGAGAACTTCAAAAGCTTTCCATGTGCATTCTGTAATTTTCTCTACTTCTCTCAGTTTGTTTGTTTTTTTTTTTCCTCCAGGAAACAAACTTTACTCTGGCTCAGCTCCAGTCTCCTTTCCTACCTGGGCTGTTGTCCTACTCTGGCTTCACTGGATTATTGCTTCTCTTCAGAGGGCTTTTAAAATGGCTTTTAGCCTCCAGCAACTGCACTTAAAAGCTGTTAGGGACTGATCTCCCTGGGGGTTTCTGGGCTCCCAAGACCCCTTGGCTCCTGGCTCTCCACATGAAGTGTTTATTCCTTTGTAGTGCAGCATAACTTAGGAAGAACAACAGACTCCCAGCAAGGTGCACGAGGCATTTTCTGAAGATGAGACCACTTAATAAGGACAGATCATCTGTCTCTGACAACTCTGCTCCTGCAGCAGGAATCTGTTGGAGCAGCAGAACATGGTGGATCCGACCACAGCTGTCACTTGCTGGATTCTTCATTAAGGAATTTGTCATTGCTGACATGTCAGCCAAACATTAGGGCTGATTTCTGCGCTAATTATCCGCAGTGGCTCCCTGGTGCACCTGAGGACACTCCTGCATTGTCCTTGTCACACCAGGCCGTGCTGCTGTGCTGCCTGTGCCACCCCTCTGTCCTGCCCCGGGGCTCCCGGCGGTTCCTGAGGCTCAGGGCTGCCTTAGCCAGTCCTGGGGCAGCGGGAGAGGGGCTGGGGAGCAGCTTCCAAAGAACCTGGAATCCACAGGGAGTGTCCTGCAGCTGCTGCTTTGCTGGCTGTGGTCAGTGCCCTGTGCCCCTGCCCACTGCTCCTGCCCTGCAGCACCTCAGGCTCACAGAATCTCTGAGCTTCAGAAAGACCTCCAGGGTCATCAAGTCCAGCTCAGTTTCTTGTGGAAGCAGCCGTGGTGCTCCATGACCTCTCCTGGCGTGACCCAAGAGGTGATAGAGGGGCAGTGTGCAGGAGATCCTCTGGAGCTCTCACCTGATCCAAACTAGGGTGGACACACATAAAACGTGTCCCAAACCACTGTCCTGGGACCGACTGATAGATTTTAAGCCCTGAAGAAACCATTGGTGATCATTTGATCTGATGTGCTCTGACAGTGCAGTTGTTGTATCCAGTCCCAGCTTCTCGTTCAGCTAAAATGCACCTTCTAGAAAAGAAATCCATCCTTGCCTGAGGACCACCATGTGCCTCGGGAAACCTGGGATGAACTCTTCCAGCGTTAATTTAAACTGGATCTGTCTTGAAATCTCAGCCAGTGGCTCTCTGGCTATCCGGGTAGTTTGAGGAGTTGTCTCCTTTCAGAAATACTCTCCCTGAAGTGAGCAGGTCAGGTTGTATCAGCTCGTTCTCTGTCGGGTTGGGTGGATCTGACATCTCTGTCCGACACAGGAGATCGCAGGAGTGCTCTGAGCAGTGTGAGGCACCTGGGCTTGGTCCCTCCAGACACACCCTGCAACTCTGCTCTCCTGACATCCTTATCTGTGCCCTGGTAAAGACAGGGAAAACAGGGATTAGCTGAAGAAAGGTTTAGACAGAACAAAAAATATCATTAATAAGGTGGAAGATTTAAAGTTATTCAACTTTAGCCTGGAACAAAACAAAATTGAACAAACCTGTCCCAGTGTGGGACAGTCCTGATTGGAGACGTGGGCCCCTGAGTTGGCTGGCACAGGGTGCCCAGAGAAGCTGTGGCTGCCCCTGGATCCCTGGCAGTGCCCAAGGCCAGGCTGGACATTGGGGCTGGGAGCAGCCTGGGACAGTGGGAGGTGTCCCTGCCATGGCAGGGGTGGCACTGAATGGGATTTGAGGTTCCTTCCCACCCAAACCATGCCATGGTTCCATGAAAACCCAGGGGGTCTTTGGAGGATGTGCTGTGGGAGTGCTCCCAGAGCTGGCTGGGGTCCGTGATGGGCGCGGGCTGGAGGGGGCAGTGGAGGATGAGGAGGGCACAGAGCAGGCAGGGAGCCCCTGGGGATCTGGGGGCTCCCATGGGGAAGTTCTCCAGAGCTGGAGCAGCCCCTCGAGGCCGTGGCTGAGGGGACCCCGGTCACGCCCTGGGGATCACTTTGGTCACCGCAGGCTGGGGGTCTGTGCAGGGCCAGGGGCTGCCTTCAGGAGATTCCATGATTCTTCCTAATCCAATCAAGTTATTTGCATAACTACCTAATTTCCAGTGTTCTATTTGCATTAGAATAAGAGAATAAATATGCATAAATAAAAGTTATGTTCTAATAAATTGAAGGCAGCAATGATTCCTTCCCAGTGTTCCAAACCAATTAAAAAGGCACATGTATGGCTGCTTTTCCATACAAGAACTGTCTAAAATACCTTCAAAATCTATTTAAATTCTGGCTTGTGTATTATATTAGTTCATTATAAAGCCTTTTAGTTAATTCACTTTATCCTTAAAGGCTTAAAATTCTAATTAAATTTTATATCACACCCCACATTCATTAATATGTTCCTTTAAAAGTGTTTATAATTCATTGTCTTTATCACTTTTACAATTAAAAACGTTACTCTAGTTTGGATCTCAGTAACAAGCAGCAGCTGCTTCTCCAAGCAATGCTAAAAAGACACAGAGAAACCTTATCCCAACATTTCTTTTTACTCCTTGTATCCCAATCCCATTCCAGAGGTGGCAGTGACTCACCAGAAGTCTCCTCGAGGCAGGGGCCATCCCTGACCTTCCCAGTTCTCCCCATTCCCACGAGCCATGGAACACTGGCAAAGCTGGCAGTGGGCAGTGGGAGGCTCATGGACTTTCCAAGCAAACAGATGATTTAGAGGATTATTTTAAAAATCTGCTCTCTTCTGGCCATTTTGAAGCGGGGGCATTCACAGGAAGCTCTGCCCTGTCTGCGATGGCTCCACAGCTGCTCAGGTCCTGGCCAGGACTCCATTTGCATTATTAATGTGTTTTTAACAAACGATCTATAAGGAGCAAGCTGTGACTATTGAGCGCAATTACCACTCAAACGAGAGTTATAATATTGCAGCATCTGGTGGCGTTGCCAGTGGCCAACTCACAGCGTCCCACCAAGGCAAATCTGTGCAGCAACCAGGATTCCTGAGGTGGAGAATTCAGGGGAAGAGAAAGGAAGGATGTGCAAGTCTTTTGCTGGGTAGGGAAACAAATCCCAGAATTTCTGGGTAAATTTAAATACAGAAGACTCTGGGGCCAGATGAAAGTATTCTGGGTTTAATTCTGAAATTCAGAAGCACAGTCAGGGCTGGGACATTTGTGTTGCTGTCCTCAAGGGGTAAAGGGGGGGACATGGATTTCCCATCCGCCCCCTCCAGGCTCTACAAGCCCCACAGGAGCCTCTCTGAGCTGGGTTCCTCATCCTCCCTGAGATCCTGAGTGGAGCCGAGTTCTTCATCCTGCCTGGGATCCGAGTGGAGCTGGGTTCCTCATCCTCCTGGGATCCGAGTGGAGCTGGGTTCCTCATCCTCCCTGGGATCCGAGTGGAGCTGGATTCCTCATCCTGGCCAGGATCCCAATTGAGCAGGGACCCCGCTCCTCCCTGGGGGGGAGCTGCCAGCAGTGCCATCCCCACGGCAGGAGTGTCCCTTGGCCTCTCCTGTCCCCTTGGCTCGTTTGGGATGGTCTGGGCTAAGCTCCTGCGCTGGCAGGAGGGGATCAGAGCTGGTTCATCTCCGTGTCTGTCCTGATGCCCCAAACCTGCCCAGCCCAGCCCAACCCAGCCCCGTTGCAGGGAGGGTGCAAACCTGGGAGTTGCAGTGTCTGGAAGCAGAGCCAAGGGCTCGGAATCACTGGGCATCATCTTGGAGAGGGGAAACCGAGGCAGAGGAGAGTCTGATCCTCCAGTGTTCCTGGGATCACACACTCAGCAAAGAGAGCTGGTTTAAGGCAGAGCTTTTTAAAACAGGTTCACTTTGTTGTTGCCTGGGTGATCTTGGTGTCCAAACAAAGGCTGGTGCCATGCTGGACACACACACACTGCCTTGGGTTGCTGGAAGGTGACTGAATTCCAGCAGTGGCACCCGTCTGCTCGGTGCTCTGAACGGACACCCAGACTGGCATCTTCCCGAACACGGAGTAGTTACACCACAAATCAGAGACAGGGTGCTGGGCTGTATTTGCATCATATTTTCAGCCGAGGGGCAGAGCTTTGCTGAGACTGTAACCAAGAGTGTGCTTGGGTTTGGAAAAGCTTTGGTTCCTCATTTGTGACCTCAGGTGCCACGGAGCCGGGCTGGGAGCCCTGCAGGAGGAGCAGCACCGGCTCCATCGGCACTGCGAGCTCACTGTGGATTCACAGCACTGAGAACCGTCTCGGGTTTCTTCTGTTGCCACCAAATCTTTTCTTTCTCAAAGCCACAAGAGCTTCACAAGCTGTTTTCTTTCACAGATCTATCGTGGCAACACCTTCACTGCTGCACTTCAGAACCGGATTTCCTAAAATCACAGAATCCCACACTGGTTTGGGTTGGGAGGGACCTCAAAGCCCATCCTGTTCCCATCCCCTGCCATGGGCAGGGACCCCTTCCACTATCCCAGGCTGCTCCAGCCTGGCCTTGGACACTGCCAGGGATCCAGGGGCAATCACAGCTACTCTGGGCAGCCTATTTGTAATTATATTCATTATCATAATTGCTATTCCAAACCTGGAGCTGCAGAAATCGCACTGAGCCCACCTGGAAGTCCCTCCTGGGACTCTTGGCTGAAGAAGGGTGCAGGTGCTGGCACCCACCTTCCTTTTCAGCCTGGAATGAGTCATTCCAGTGCCTCGGGGTTGTGTTTTTATCTTTCATTTCCCCCCAGATTTTGTTTGGGTTTGTTGCTGGTTTTAACTGTCATCAACCCCTCACTTGTATAACCCTTTTCCCAGACTTTTTTGTTATTTTCTCCTTTGCTGCATTAAGATGCAATTATGTACTTCAGCTAATTGCCAGTTACTTAGTGTCAAAATGCATAATGTGTCTGAAATGTCCTTGCCTTCTCTCTGTCAGAATCCTGTGCAGAGCAGGGAACAAATACGAGCTATTAGTCTTGTCAAGAATTTACCTGAAAAGATTTTTTTTTTTTTCCTTGATCCATCACATTTTTGGATGCAGTGTTGTGATTGTAGACATTTAAAATGTATCAACTTTCTATTACAAATTATTAGGTCTTGTGGGAGTTTTTGTGCAGGACTTATTTACTCAGAATTATAAATTCACATTTGGTTTGGCACGGACTTGGGGATGATAAATCTGGAAACATTTTTACACACTAATGTAACTGGACAGCAGCAAGTGCCAAAAAGCATTAGGAAAATGGAAATCTGTTTCACAGCTGAATTTACCCTTTTAGAGACACTGAATGTATTTGAATATTTTATTTCAGATATGTGTGAGGTAGTTGGGAAAAGATTTAAATTTTAAAATGGCATAATTAATGGCAGAGCTAATAATGGCACACCTGGCTGAGGTGTGTTTGCTTCTAAAAAAGGAGCTTTTTCACTTCACGTTGGCAGACTGTCGGATTTTTATTTTAGAGCTCTTAAGTCACATCATTTTTGGCACATAAAAGTTATTTTTAAAAGAAAATTAGAAAGATCCAGACTCAGGCTTTGAGTGAGGGAATGCTGGAGGAGTGGGCCTGGAGCAGTTTGACAGGGACTATTGTGCCAGGAATACATCAGGAATAGTCTTGAGTTTAACTGGAACTGTATCAGTCCCTCATTTAAATCAACCCTTTCATAGCCCGGGGTACAGGAGGCACATTTAGGGCTGAGACGGAAAAATCAAATGTGTCCTTTCTGTCATTTTTGGAAGCGTGGCCCCTGTGGCAGCCCCTCGTGGGGACAGAGCCATTCCCGCTGGCCGTGCCCAGCTGCCCCTTTGGACATTTCCCGGGGTGTTTGGGGTGGGCAGGGCTGGCTGTGAGTGCACCAGGGCTGCTTTGGACAAGGGTCAAAAGCTCCTCTCCCAATAAGGTTTGAAAAGACCCCCAAGATCCAAACTCTCCGTGGGTTGGAGTTCAGCAACTTGTGGGACTTTGGGAAACAGAAGAATTTCCATTTCTGGCAGTTTTCTTCCTGCAAGTGGTAAAATTTGAGCCTTGGAAAGGCAGTGGGGCTTCACCAGGCAGATTTCGTTGTATTTTTGGACTCAGTTTCTCTGAAGAATAAATACTCCCTCAGAGAAAATCTGTTTCATTCTGTGGCTTAATAAAAAATTACAGGAAATCTGCAGAATCTGGCATTCCACAACTTTTTGCATCTGAACTGCCAGTTCATGAAAAGTTTAATGAGCAACCTACCTAAAAACATAAACCAAATGAAAAGCACGCAGGGAGTGATTGTGCCTCAAACCTCTCTCCATTCAGCTGTTCAATATTTGCTAATTTGGATGATGTTTGGCATGAGGAAACAATAATAAAATGTCGTTCTGCCCATAGCTCTGTGCCACAGCCACCGTGGAAAGGGATTATTGACAATGCAGCTCAGAGGAGCCGGGAGAGGGAACACGAAATCTTCACCGTCCTGCACCCGCTCTCGTCCCTGGGCTCGCTGTGCTGGAGCAGCAGCGCTGCTCCTGTCCCCTCTGGAGTCTGCTGTCCCTCGGCACAGGGAGAGGCCATCCCCGCGGGTGAGCCGCCCTGGCCTGGGGGGCACTGGTGCAGCCCCTCCCTGCCTCTGCGGGTTCAGGAGGTCTGGGACCCCTGGAACCTCCCTGAGAAGTTCTTGGCCACCCCACTGCGGGGCAGGGTCACCTGGGCTCCTCCCTGAGCCTTCCCTTTGATCCTCCCCTGGCCCAGGTGACTTCCCCTGGAGCCCACACCTGGGCCAGGCTTGGGAGGACTTTGGAGATCCTGGGGGGGCCCCTTCCCTTTTGGGATATTCCGGGATTCTGGGACTCCTCTGTGGCCACTGGAATGAAGGGCAGACAGGAAATAAATCACACACAACATCAAGTTCTGCCTTTTGCAGGATTTTGCAATCCCACACAATCACAAAATGTTGCCTAATGACCCCAACACAGGCTCTTTGTCATGGCCAGGCAAGTAGGATTTAGTGAAAATAACCCAAAAATGAGAAACCCCGAGAATCTGCTCCAGTTCTAGGGGCTGTCCCTGCTGTTCCCTGCTCTCCCTGTCCCATTTACTCCTCTCCCAGGCTTGGCATGGCCCCAGTGTGTGTGAGCAGTTTCTCTGCCTGCTTTTCCCCCACTCCACTCGAACTCTCCTCCACAGCTGATTCTCTCTTCCCAAGCTCTTTTTCTTCCTGCCTGCTTTACTTTCTCATTAAGCTTGTCTTGGCTCTGTGCAGCCTGACCCGGTGTTTGGCTGCCGGGGTACGTTTCACTGGCTGCTTCATCTGCTTCAAGTACAAAAAAATTGATATTTACAGAGCTTGTTGTTAAAATCAATATTGCAGGAGCAAAGCAGAGCAGCTGCTGTGTGAGGAGCTGGTCCTGCCACAGGGAGAGAGCTCTGGGAAACCGGGAAAAGAGGGAGCAAACCAAGGTTCTGGCAGGGTGAGAGCACTGTGCCGGCACGGGGCCACCTCTGGGCTGGCTGGCAAAGAGACGCTGCGGGTATGAAACCAGCCCAGGGAGAGGCTGGGAGATCTGGGATTGCTCAGCCTGGAGAGGAGAAGGCTCCCAGGTGATCCTAGGGCAGCTTCCCGGAGCCTAAAGAGCCTCCAGGAGGGATGGGGAGGGACCCCGGGGCTGGGAGCAGCCTGGCACAGTGGAAGGGTCCCTGCCCGTGGCAGGAGTGGCTCTGGACAGGCTTTGATGTCCCTCCCAACCCACACCAGCCTGGATTTTGTGATCCCAAGCTCTGGGCTGTGTGGAGTGGCGGGTGCTGGTCCCAGCAGTAGGAGCTGCCCCAAACGGGATAACTCACTGCAGAGACGCAGATTTTCCCCATGGATTTTAACAAAAGGCTCCAGGGCAGCAGCTGAGAATTGCATGGACAACAGTTCACCTGTTTCTTATCCATGTGGGAAAAGGTTAATTGCTGAGGAAAGGTGCTTTTGTCCCCCATTCATGTCCGAGGATTTAAAGGGATAGGGAGAGCCTGGCCTCTGAGCAAATCCTTAATAATTACCAGTACCACAATATATATATGAGATTCGACTTTCATCGTTTGCTAAGTAAGTCCAGATTTCTCCACTTGAAGCTGCCTTAGGGAAGCTTGAACTAAGACAGTTTTTTTCTTAATTTTTCTGAAACATCTTTTTTCAGGGACAGGAGCTTCCTGCTCATCCAAGTTACCTCGTGAAAATGAGATGAAAGCGCTCCAGCCACACTTCCCAGGCTGCATTATGCAAATATGATTTGTACAGAACCATTCCCGTAGGAATCGAGTCTTTAAAGCCCTTAAAGTCACAGAAACTTCCTCAGCATTTGACTTTTCCAACCACGCCATCACCTGCTGGTTGGAGCCTGTCACGGCAGGGGCCTCTCAGATATTTCACTAATTCCCTTGATTAACCCCTACAAAATTTGTTTGCAACTGTAAAATACTTGCTGCAAATTCAAAGCGCTTCCAAAGCTGTTAAATATTCACCAGGATGTGCCACCCTGTTCCCTTGGGAGCCTCCTCAGCTGGGATTTTTCAGTCCCAGAGCACCCTGGATGTGTAAATTCTGATGAATTCCTCGCTCCCCGAGGGATGCACGGGGCTGTGGCAGGTTGCTGGCAAGGAGAAGGGGTTTGGTGGTTGAAAACAGGATTTGTTAGGTCTTAGCTGGGCTTCCAGAAGGGAATGGTGACAGCAGGGCCTGGAGAGCTGGGGAGAGCTGCAGGAACCTCCAGCTCCATCAGAAAACACCAGGGAGGGACAGGACAGGCTGGGATGAGCCTCCAGCAGCACAAGGGCTTGCTTGAAGGGGTGTGGGCAGGGCCAGTGCAAAGCTTGATAAGGATTAAGATGAGGATTCTTGGTGGGCTCATGTGGCATTTCTGGAGCACAGAATTTGAATCTTAATTATGAATTCTGAATAATTACATCATCCTTTAAATTAAAGAATAATCCTTTCAGTTAAAGAAAAACGTAGGCAATAATGAAGCACCATGAAATACTGAATAGGTTTGAAAATGGCTTCTCTCATTTCTCTGTATTTTCTCCTTTCTGTCCTGTCCTATCCTGTGACATTTGTGAGGTTTTATGCAGAGGAAAGTTCGGGGTGTGCTGGTGCTCTCTGAGAATTTGGGGGATTGCAGTTTTAATTACTTGTCAAGGGCAGCCAGAATCTTAGAAATGTGTTACTTTATGTTTTATAGATTGCACTCGAAATAAATAAATGGGGCTGAGAGCTCAAATGAGTGTCTGCACAGTGGGCAGCAGCACTTCAAATGCTTGGGAGCATTAGGAGGCTGGAATATATTCCAGCAGCACAGTGAACAATGGGAATCTCATCTGGAGCCACACAGCCAATTCTGTTTGCCTTCCCTCAGCTCTAATTAAGATTGACAAGGTTATCCAGAGGAAGAGAATAAATATTACAGGAATCTGAGATATGTTGACACATGACTAAAGAGCTACATGAAATTAAATTTCAGGAAATACAGGAAATATGAGCACAATTAAGGCTACTTGAGAAAATGTAGGGAATATTTGTGAGGGAATTCTTGGGCTGTGAGCTCTTCAGCTGATTTTGTGACATTTTCACAGAATCCCAGACTGGTTTGGATTGGAAGGGACCTTAAATCCCACCCAAAGGTTTTCAGCCATCACAGGTCACCTCCTGGACTGAGCACATTCCACTTGCTCTTGGAGGAGCTGCTCAAAGCCAGTGGGATTCCCAGTGCTCCCAGCAGCAGCTCTGCCGCTGGAGCATGGGGAGGTTTGGCATCGCCTTCAGGATCCCTCTGTTCTCCTTGGGGTTTTTCATTCCATGGTTAGAGGAAGGTCTTTGATACTCATTCTTATAAAAAAGTGAAACATCAGGACTGCACAGGGTGCCCAGAGAAGCTGTGGCTGCCCCTGGATCCCTGGCAGTGCCCAAGGCCAGGCTGGACTTTGGGGCTTGGAGCAGCCTGGGACAGTGGGAGGTGTCCCTGCCATGGCAGGGGTGGGATGGGATGAGCTTTAAGGTCCTTTCCAACCCAAACCATTGCAGGATTCTGTGATAATAATTGCTTATAACAGGGTAAAGTCCTTGTTCCTATTCAAAGGCCAGATCATGGGCTGAGCCAAGGCTGGCAGAGCTCGGGTTGTGATGAGGGCACAACGTTGGTGCCTCTCCCATGGCTGTGATCTGTGTGCCCAAGGACACCATTCCTCCATGGCTCCATCCCAGAGCCTTCCTGTCTCATCCCCCTGGTTGCTGCCTCAATGAAACCAACACAAAAAAGGAAACCCAGAAATCTAAAAATGGCTCAGAGCAGGCAGGGAGCAGCTGGAACGTCGCTAAGCTCCTGGCAAGAGCATTTAGAGCATTTGTCTGGGAGGGAGCGGGAAAGGTGGATTAGCAATCCCGGGAATGGAGTTGGTTTTAATGAAGTCACTTTTTGCAAATGTCACAGCAATGTTCTACCTGTAGTTTCAATTATTTCTGCTCAAAACACGGTCAGGTTTGGGGGTGGTTTGTTTGATTTCTCCTCCTCCCGGCACTGTGAGTTCAGCTTCCCTCGGGGAGTCAGTGGAATTCTTTCCAGTTGCATTTACTGCAGGAACGGGAGCTGGTTGTGCCCTGCAGGGCTGGGAGCCCCTGGCACCGAGCACACCCTGGTGTGGGGCTGTGGGTGCAGCCCAGCTCTGCTTGCTGCCCCACGGCCTGCCCAGGGAACTGGGGAAGGGAGCAGATTTTCCCCTTAATTGAAATAAACACTGATAAAAAGCTGGGGCTGTACGTGTGGGATGAATATTTGAGAGGATGTTGCTGTGCAGTTCTTTTCAGAGCAGTGTTCCCGTTTCTCCTCTGAGATGTTCGATCCTGGCAGGAACAGGGCAGGCTGGGGGCTTGGAGTACAGAAGGAACAGAAAGGGTTGAGGGGAGGGGGTTGGAGAACAGCAGGAATGGGGATTAGGGGACAGCAGGAATGGGGGGTAGGGGACAGCAGGGACAGGGGCTGGAGGGGAGCAGGGACAGGGATTGGAGGACAGCAGGAATGGGGACCAGAGGACATCAGGGACAGGAACTAAGGACAGCAGGAATAGGGACCAGAGGGCAGCAGGGACAGGAACTGAGGACAGCAGGAATAGGGACCAGAGGGCAGCAGGGTCAGGGACAGAGGACAGCAGGAATAGGGACCAGAGGGCAGCAGGGACAGGGACCAGAGGGCAGAAGGCTTTGCAGGCACAAAATCCCGATTGCCAAGTGCCTCCTGTCCTTCCCTCCCCGCCTGACCTGGTTTTGCCGGCTGCTCGCGGCTGCCAGGGCTCCGCTCAGCGTGCGGCGGCTGAGCTCGGCCCCGCTAATTCCCGCCGGGATTTGCCGGCAGGGCAGCAGCCACAGCCCCCAGCGCCGTCCCCCACGGGATGTGCTGCCAACGCTTGGGCTTGGCTGGAGCTGAGCTCGGCCTTCATTCCAGCGCCTTTCTGGGCAGGCTGTGAGTCACCCGTGTTTGTGTCTAATGATTTTATAGGGACGGATGTACGGAACACAATCATTTCATACCCACTCCCCCACAGGGACTGGGGTTTCTAAAGCAGTGAGGCACCGTGGGCTGTGGGATCGGGGGTCCTGTCTGGAATCACCCTGGACTGCAGTGCAGGGGGCAGAACAGGAGGTGCAATTATCCAGCCAATCATTCCCATCATTTCCTGTGGATTTTCCTGTGCCATCCAGGCGCCTCCCAACGCCAGGGAGTGCAAATCCTCACCTGGGAGGGGCCGGCTCTCGTTTTACCTGGATGGAATAAATGCCCAATGGATTATAAGTGCTTTTAACAGTGATCGCTTAGCGATTGTTTACTGAAGAAATGTCTGCTCATCCAGTCTCTGGCCAGCAATTACTTACGTGTCAAACCTGCATAATTAAACCTCATTGCTGGCACAGGGTGCCCAGAGCAGCTGTGGCTGCCCCTGGATCCCTGGCAGTGTCCAAGGCCAGGTGGGACACAGCTTGGAGCAGCCTGGGCCAGTGAAAGGTGTCCCTGCCCATGGGAATGGGATGAGCTTTAAGGTCCTTTTCAACCCAAACTATTCCACGATTTACTCTAAAATCATACAGGGAAAAATTTGCAGGTATTTAATGTAAATATGATTTTTCAGGTGTGTTATGTGTGTTCCAGTGTGATTCCAATTTATTGTTCCCACCTGTTAACACACTCAGCATCTTAGCCCACCTTACACAGAGGTGATCAATAATCAAGAATCGATATAGATAAAAGTCTGTTCTGATGCGAAATTGTTTCATTTCAAAAGATGTGGTTCTATGTTCCCATTTCTTCTACAAGTAAAATGAACAGCTAACATGTTTTGAACATGAATGAGGAGACTGGGTATGTTTTTTTCAAAAGGAAAACATAAAGAGAAAAGAAAAGGAGAATTCCCACTTGTTGCTATTAAATAGCTGTTTATGGTGAAGTGCTAAAGGAAAGGACTCCAGAGCAGCCCCTTGGTGCACAGGGGTTATGCAAATGTTGTCAGTGCCTCAGAGCAGTGGAGGAAGGGGAATCATCTGGGAAGGGAGTCCAGGGGCAGGAATGGGTTTCCCAGGAATTATAAACGCAGTTACACACAGGCAGGCAGAGGACGTTTGTTTGGGCAGTCAGTGAGGAACTTTTGGGTGCTCAGTCAGTGATTGTTGGGTGCAGTGATTGCTCGGCAGTCAGTAAAGAATTCTTTAGGTGCTCAGTGATTGTTTAGGTGCTCCATGGTTGTTTAAGTGTTCAGTGTCTAGGTGCTCAATATTTAAGTGCTCAGCGTTTAAGGTCTCAATGTTTGTTTAGGTGCTCAGTGTTTGGGTGTTCAATGTTTGGATGCTGAATGGTTAAGTGCTCAATATTGGTTTAAGTACTCAATGTTTGTTTAAGTACTCAGTGTTTAAGTGCTCAGTATTTGAATGTCCAGTGTGTAGGTGCTCAATGGTTGCTCAAATGCGCAGTGTTTGTTTAGGTGCTCAGTGTTTAAGTCCTCATTGATTGTTTAGGTGCTCACTGTTTAGGTGCTCAGTGATTATTTAAGTGCTCAGTGGTTGTTTAAGTGCTCAGTGCTTGTTTGGGTGCCCAATGTTTAAGTGCTCAGTGGTTGTTTAGGTTCTCAGTGTTTGTTTAGGTGCTCAGTGTTTGTTTAGGTGCTCAATGTTTAGGTGTTCACTGATTGTTTAAGTGCTCAATGTTTGTTTGGGTGCTCAGTGGTTAAGTGCTCCATGTTTGTTTAGGTTCTCAGTGCTTGTTTAGGTGCTCAATGTTTANAGTGTTTAAGTCCTCATTGATTGTTTAGGTGCTCACTGTTTAGGTGCTCAGTGATTATTTAAGTGCTCAGTGGTTGTTTAGGTTCTCAGTGTTTGTTTAGGTGCTCAATGTTTAGGTGTTCACTGATTGTTTAAGTGCTCAATGTTTGTTTGGGTGCTCAGTGGTTAAGTGCTCCATGTTTGTTTAGGTTCTCAGTGCTTGTTTAGGTGCTCAATGTTTACATATTCAGTGATTGTTTAAGTGCTCCATGTTTGTTTCAGTGTCCAATGTTTTGATGTTCAAGGATTGTTTAAGTGCTTAATGACTGTTTGGGTGCTCAGTGTTTAAGTGCTTAATGTTTGTTTAGGTGCTCAGTGTTTAGGTGTTCAACGACTAAGAACTCAATGATTGTTTAAGTACTCAGCGTTTAAGTGCTCAATGTTTGTTTAGGTGCTCAGTGTTTGTTTAGATGCTCAGTGTTTAGGTGTTCAATGTTTGTTTAGATGCTCAGTGTTTTGGTGTTCAATGTTTGTTTAGGTGTTCAATGTTTGTTTAGATGCTCAATGTTTAGGTGTTCAATGTTTGTGTAGGTGCTCAGTGGTTAAGTGCTCAGTGTTTGTTTAGGTGTTCAATGTTTGTTTAGGTGCTCAGTGTTTAGGTGTTCAATGATTAAGTACTCAATGATTGTTTAAGTACTCAGTGTTTAAGTGCTCAGTGTTTGGGTGTCCAGTGTTTAGGTGCTCAATGGTTGTTCAAATACTCAGTGATTGTTTAGGTGTTCAGTGTTTAGGTGCTCGATGATTGTTTGGATGCTCAATGATTATTTAAGTGCTCAATGGTTGTTTAAGAGCTCAGTGTTTAAGTGCTCAGTGCTTGTTTAGGTGCTCAGTGCTTGTTTAGGTGCTCAGTGTTTAGGTGTTCAATGACTGTTTAAGTGCTCAATGTTTGTTTTGGTGCTCAATGTTTGTTTCAGTGCACAGTGGTTAAGTGCTCAATGTTTGTTTAGGTGCTCAATGTTTACATGTTCAATGATTGTTTAAGTGTTCCATGTTTGTTTTGGTCTACAATGTTTTGGTGTTCAAGGATTGTTTAAGTGCTCAATGTTTGTTTAGGTGCTCAGTGGTTAAGTGCTCAGTGTTTGTTTAGGTGCTCAATGTTGAGGTGTTCAATGATTGTTTAAGTACTCAGTGTTTGTTCAGGTGCTCAGTGTTTGTTTAGGTGCTCAATGTTTGTTTAGGTGCTCAATGTTTGTTTAGGTGCTCAATGTTTGTTTAGGTGCTCAGTGTTGAGGTGTTCAATGACTAAGAACTCAATGATTGTTTAAATACTCAGTGTTTAAGTGCTCAGTGTTTGGGTGTCCAGTGTTTAGGTGCTCAATGGTTGTTCAAATGCTCAGTGATTGTTTAGGTGCTCACTGTTTAGGTGCTCAGTGGTTGGGTGGTCAGTCAGGACAGTTTGTTTGGAAAGGCACTTGTTGAAGTTTGTTTGGGCAGTCCGGGAATGTTTCCTTGGACAGGCAGGCAGTGTTTGTTTGGGTTGTTGGTCCAGGATGTTGTGTGGGGAATTGTTCCTCCTTCCTCTGACTGCACAGTCCCCTACGTCTCCCCAGCCCCCTGTGCTGAGAAATTCCATTTTTCTCACCCACAAATGGGTGTATTTCATTTCAGAGAAAACTGAAATTCCCTATTTGGATCCCTTTTCCACAAAAGGTTGGACCAGGTGACTCTTGAGGTTGCTCCCAGCGTGGGCTGTTCTGAGGTTTGTGAGGGGCTTCCAGCAGCTCCATTGGAAAGGGTTCAGGGCAGTGCTGGGACACAGAGGCACCACCAGCCCCGGGCCCTGGCCCTGCACGTCGGGCAGGGAGAGCTCAGGTGATGTGTTCTCCCTCCTGTGGGCACCTTCGCGTAGATCTTGGGTGTTCTTGCCCACGTGTTTTCTGGGCTGTGCTCTCTCATCCCAAGGCCCAGCTCCTTTTCCTGCTGCTCCAGCCCTGGCCAGGGGCGTGAGGAGCAGGCTGGCAGGGGAAGGACAGCGCCAGCCCCCGGACCCCTCCCCATCCAGCCCCGGGATCCCTCCCCAGTGCTGCCCTGCTGGGGTGTTCCAGGGGGGGCTCCTTCCCGCCAGGCTCTGCCCTGGGGAGCTGTCCAATGGTGTTACTAATAATGCATTAGTCTGGAGCAAGCAGCTGGGAGGTTCATCCAAAAATCTGACTGTTGCTGGCAAACACAGCCTGAGCCATCTGTGCCAAGTCCCTGTATTTACATCATCCATCCACAACCAGTTCCTCCTCTTGTAAATCAAGAGATCATTGTGATTCTCCTGAAAGATTCATTGTAGTGAAAGACTGCAGCGCAATTAAATTTGCCTTCTTTTATTATTTATCGCTAATATTCCAACCAGTGGTATATCAACAAAGTAAATGTTCCGGGAGATAAGCCCAGATGAAATCATGGATCAGTCCTGGCAGAAGGGAGACAAATCGAGTCATTTAGTCATTAGTTTGGGCAGGGAATTCTATTTCAGCAGAGCCTTTGGTATTTTCAAATTTTGTTTTTATTCTGCCAGGGGTTGGAGATTGCTCCTGAAATATTCTGACAAAAATGGAATTGTGGAAAGGGCCATGGCTGCCAGCAGCACTGTGTGACAGATATTGTTGTCCAGTGACCTGGGGGGGACACTCCTGTGGAATCTGCTCTGCCTGCCAGAGAGCAAAGATCTGCCACAGATCATCCTGGCCTTGGAGCAGGAACCGAGGCTGGGCTGAGGTGATGTCAGACGCTTCAGGGAGACAGAAGCTGCTTCTGCTCTGCCTCGTGGCTGGTTTTCATCTGCTGGAGAGGCAGCAGAGTGGTCCCACAGCTCTGGGGGAGAAACTGCTGCAGAGAGAGGTGGAGTTTGTAAAACACGGAATGCTTTACTCAATTCCAGAATCTTTTCATTTGGCTTCTTCTGCTCCAGCAATGCATCCTCTGTGAGCGGTGACAAAGCAGTGCATGGGCCCTGTGGATGGAAGTGTTTGGTTGGGATTTGGACTCCTTTGGTTTGTTTCCAGCCAGCTTTGGAGCATTTCTGCACCAGAAGCCGCAGGCTGGGAGTGGAGCTGCTTGGTCAGACGTGTGGTACCTCTGGGGCTGGTTATTTATTTATAAACGTGCTGTCTCTGCTATAAAAAGCTTTGCAATAGCCCAATAATAAATGCATTCATCACCACATCTGCTGTAATCACTGCAGCTCCTGAGCTGCTATTTGGCTCTCGTTAGCTGCAACTCCCATTCACCTATAATTTTGGAGAACACACAATTATGTGTTATCACTCCTTCAAGTGATTACTACACTGGATGTTTTTAAGATAATGGCACGGAACACGCCGTGATGAATTACACCTCTCCAGGTAGTTTTGCTTCTGTCATTAACTCTATTATTTTACTTAAACCAGCCTGGAGGAGCTGTGGGGCAGGGTTGGCATCACCTGCTCCGGGAAGGGTCCCAGGTCAAGGCTGATCTGATAAAGGACGTGGCACAGCACACAATTAGCTCCCTCCTGTGTGTCCTCCCCACTCACACTGTAGATATTATTATGAGGAGATTGTAAAACCCAACCTGTTTGCACATGGAAAGGTCTTTTTTCATTATGCTTTGATAGTGATAAAAGCCTCTTCAGAGAGAACATGGGGACTCTTCAGAGAGAACATGGGGAAGAACGGGAATATTGAGAAATCCCTGGAGCCTGGGCAGCAGCAGCCTGGGAAAGAAGAAGTGAAGGTATCCCAGCTCTGCTGAGGAGCAGGAGCAGCCACAGCTCTGCCTGCAGCTTCTCCTCCCTCTGTTTTCCCCTGTGCTGGCACTGCCGAGACCCCGCCTCAAATCCTGTGCCCAGTTCTGGGCCCCTCAGGACAAGAGAGACCCTGAGGGGCTGGAGCGTGTCCAGGGCAGGGAATGGAGCTGGGAAGAGGCTGGAGCCCCAGGAGAGGCTGAGGGAGCTGGAAAGGGGCTCAGCCTGGAGAAGAGGAGGCTCAGGGGGCCCTTGTGGCTCTGCACAACTCCCTGACAGGAGGGGGCTCAGGGGGGGTCGGGCTCTGCTCCCAGGGCACAGGGACAGGAGGAGAGGGAACGGCCTCAGGCTGGGCCAGGGGAGGCTCAGGGTGGACAGCAGCAGGAATTTCTCCATGGAAAGGGTGGTCAGGCCTTGGCAGGGGCTGCCCAGTGAGGTTTGGAGTCCCCATCCCTGGAGGTGTCCCAGGAAGGCCTGGACATGGTACTTCACCATTTCTCTCAGCTTAAAGCAGCTTTGCTGTCCCGTCCCCTGTGCTGTCCTTGCTCGCTTCTGTCCAGTGTCCTAAACCTCCACACCACCGGCGCAGAAGTGCAGGAAGAACAAGTTTCTGGTTCCTCCTGAGCAGGTCTGTGCCCTGTCAGGGCATTTCTCAGGGTTTTTGGGGCACATTGGGCATCCAAGCCCCGCTCCCTCACCCAGGAGGGCTCTGTCACAGCCCCCCCTGCAAACCCTCATGTCTTGGTCAGAGCCACTGGCTGGGGAGGAAACCTTGGTTTCCTTTGAGAATTAAAAACAAGGACCAATGTAGGTGTTTCCAAACTGAAATGAAGGCACTTTATGACTGTTCTAATCCAGCTGGATATTTCTGGATGCTAAAATCCCTCAGTAACGTGCTGGGATATTGGAAATTTGGGAACTAACAGGAAATGTTTTCTCAAAGGCCTTTGCCTTGCTGTAGTCTCAGAGCTTATGGTGCTTTTTATTCCTTTAATTTGCGTTTCAGTGTTGTGTGGTAAAAAAAGCAGGGGAAATTGGCAGCTGGGTTGGATTTCACCGTCAGAAGAAACCTCTGACTTTGGTGGTCCCATAAAATAAACACAATCGGCTCCTGAATTTTCCAAGACCCTTTTCCCTTAGGAAAAGTACAAAACCATAAAGACAAGGCCATGTGATGAATTGTTTCCTTACTTTTCTGCATTGGTAATGTCTTCTTTATAATTTCTGGAAGTCAGTGTTTCTCTATCATAAATCTTCAAGAATTAATAAATATCAAATGCAGCAGCCAGACCCTTTTTAATATTTCAAATAATGTGATGAGTCTGGGAGTGACTGAAGCTGAAACCAAGGCTCTCGCACCAACAATGGTTTGGGATATTGTTTCTGAGCCTTCAAAGAGAAAATATTATGGGCTCCCATGAAGGAATTGATTAATGACTAGAAATTCTGAGCTTTACACTGCAGTGTTTTGTCCATTTTAGTATGAAAATACATCCCTGAAAGGGATGGGGAATTTTTTGTATAATTAAAGACAAGTGAATTTATTGCAGTTGTGGCAGCAGTTTGTCTGTCCTTGCCATGGGAAAAATCCATTTCTTGGTGGCAGGAGGGAAACACCCACTAAGGGCATGGCTGGGGGTTGTGTGCCAGGAAACTCCTGGGAACGTGGAAACCCCTGGGAATGTGGAAGCCCCTGGGAAAATGGGCTTTCTCCGGGCTTGGATAGACTGGCAGGTGCTGAGGGTGGAACCCACAGAGATTAAAGGTCACATGGCATCAGCTGTAGGGAAAATTACATTTCAAATCTTGCAGAGGAACAAACACTTTTGCTCTTAATTACTAATATTCGACTGATTTTTCCATTTAGAGTGTTTCGGGTTTAGGGAGTAATCCCTGGTTATCTGCAGACAGATTTCCTGGAGTATCTGAAGGCAGATGGGGTTACAAAACCCAGCAGCTGGAGCTGCCCGGTGCACGGGGTCCCTCCTGCTCCCTCCTGCTCCCTCCCTGTGCTGTGTCCTGGTTTCCCTCTCTGCCGTGTCCCTGTCCCACACGCACCGCAGCTGCAGCTGGGATCTGACGACTTCCCGTGGCCAACAAACAATCCATCAATTCTCTGGAGCCGAGGAGGTGCTGCGGGAGCAGGGAGGGAGGTTAACGATGCTAATTACTCGGGAACACTCGGGTAGCACGGCAGCCCTTCTGTTCCGGGCTCTGCGCCAGGTAAAAACCTCATCCCGTTACTGCTCCTGGTGCTAAAGCGCGTGGATCAGCAAATACTGAGAGAATTCTCCTGGGAGCAGGGGCTGGGGCGGTGGGACAGGGTGCTGGGGCACCAGGACACCAAGGGACGCTCCAGGGCACCAGAGAGAGCCCGGGGTGTTTGCAGGGGCTGCGGGAAATGCGAAGTTTGCTGCAGCGGGGGGCTGTGCAGGGGACAGGACTGGAATAAATCCCTGTGGGATCCACTGGAGCCGCTTCTCCTTAATCCCCGCTCGCCCGGCGCCGCCTCGGGCACGGCGGAGTCCCCTGCGGGCTGGGTGCTCCGGGGCTGGGTGGCTCTGGGGCTGGGTGTCTCTCTCCGGGGCTGGGTGGCTCTGGGGCTGGGTNGGGTGCTCCGGGGCTGGGTGGCTCTGGGGCTGGGTGTCTCTCTCCGGGGCTGGGTGGCTCTGGGGCTGGGTGGCTCTCTCCGGGGCTGGGTGGGTGCGTTCCGTCCCCGGTCCCAGCCAGGCGCTGCCGCTGTCCCCAGAGAGGCTCAGGGCTGGCACCCCGGAGCTCAGGCGCGGCAGGGCCGGCACTGGCTGCTGGGCTGCTTTGGCTGCTGGGCTGCTTTGGCTGCTGGCACACAGAGAGCCGGGGTGCTGCTTTAAACCCCGACTCAGAACGTCGGCTCATCTCCCCTTTTTACACAACTCCTTTCCCAGCCTCTCCAGAAGCCGCCTGTGCGGATTTGGGATTTCTGTCCCGCTCAGGACGGAGCAGTCTCCCTCTGCAGGAAATTCTGACATTTGCATCTCTCCTGGGGAGGCAAACTCTGGCTTCCTAAGACTGAGATTTTTAAACCCTATAAAGCCTCTTTAGTCCCCAGTCTCCCTTCCTGAGCAATTCCTCTGCCCTGGGCAGTGCTCGCCCCCTCAGGGATGGTTCTGTGCCCAGTCTGGATGTTCACCCTCCAGGCCTGGCAGGGGCAGCACGGCTTAAATTCCACGAGGAAAGGTGAAATTGGGGCAGCAGCACCTTTGCTCTGTGCACACCCGGGGCCGGGCGCGCAGCTGTGGGGTCCCCACCCCGGCCAGCGAGGCAGCAACTCCCCGAGGCACTGAGCTCATCTGCGAATAAAATCCAAACCTGGGAGGGTAACGAGCAGCTGGGCAGGTTTCTGTGCAGAATTCCAGGCTTTGAGCTACAGCAGGTGTGAGAAAGCAAATTTTGGGCATAAAAGCAAAAGGATCAATAACGTAAATGGCTTTAAGCTGAAGGAAGGCAGGGTTAGACTGGAGATCAGGGACAAATCCTTCCCTGTGAGGGAGGCGAGGCCCTGGCACAGGGTGCCCAGAGAAGCTGTGGCTGCCCCTGGATCCCTGGCAGTGCCCAAGGCCAGGCTGGACATTGGGGCTGGGAGCAGCCTGGGACAGTGGGAGGTGTCCCTGCCATGGCAGGGGTGGCACTGGATGGCTTTGAGGTCTCTCCCAACCCAAGCCATTCCAGGATTCTGAGATTTTTCTCCTTTCAAGCACTGCCCAAGCACCTTCCAGCTGTAACCCCGGGGAGGGTCCAAAGCTCTTCGGATGCAGGGAATGTCCCACATTTCTGGGATTTATGGAGCAGGGAAGGCTCTGGGTGTTCCCAGGGCTGTCCCTGGGGCAGCCAGGTAGGATCCGAGCCCCGCAGCACTGTGGAGGCTCCTGGAGCAGAGCCCCTGTGCAGTTTTAATTAAGCAGCTGGAAGAACTGTTTTTTACAAAGATTAATGGATCTCTGTTTTAATTATGGGGGAATAATAGACTAGAGAGCTGGGAAAGTGGGAGGCATTAAAAAAAAAGGATTAAAAACTTGAGGGAAGCTGGGTGAGACTATATTTTTCTGTACTTACAAATTACAGAAGATCATCCCCATTAATAATGACTGGAAAAATAATCAAGTGCCCTCAGCCGTGTGTGACAGTTAACATTAAAATCTATTTTTTATGCTTGTTGTGTAGGGAATTTCTGATTACAATCATCAGTTAAAAAAGAAATTGTGCTTTTTTCCAATCTTCCAAATTTAAATACAGAAGAACTCTCTTCTGAGTTCAGCTATGGTTTCATCAATACTTTTCTAAGCCATGGAAAGGTAAAAAGAGCAAAAGTCACTTTTATTTAATGACTGTTATGCTTACTTTAGTTGTGCTGCAGTGTTATTATTAATTGTGAAAAATAATTGGTTCTCTGCATAGTTTTTAAAAATTGCATTGCAGGAAATGCTGCTGTGATATGCAGGGAGTTTAATATAGAGAAAATTTAGGGAAAGAGAGGAAAGGGGGAAGAAAGGGAAAAATGAGGGAAGGCAGGAGTGAGGGAAGGCCACTGACATTTGCAGTTTTTCCTGTTGGTCATCCTTTCAGTAAATGATTTCCCAGGGATTGCTGGGGGAAGGGTTTTATTGTTGTTTGTTGAAGCTCCTCCTGCTCTGCTGGGATCCCTGCCACGGCCGGGGCAGGAGGAGCACAGGCACCAGAGAGGGACCCTCAGCCCTGGGGGCCGGCTGGGGACAGGGACGGCTCTGGGTCACTGTCCCCGGCTCTGCTGGCACTGCCAGGACCAGGGACAGCTCTGGGTCACTGTCCCCGGCTCTGCTGGCACTGCCAGGACCAGGGATGGCTCTGGGTCTCTGTCCCTGCTGTTGGTGGCACTGCCAGGACCAGGGACGGCTCTGGGTCTCTGTCCCTGGTGTTGGTGGCACTGCCAGGACCAGGGACGGCTCTGGGTCTCTGTCCCTGCTGTTGGTGGCACTGCCAGGACCAGGGATGGCTCTGGGTCTCTGTCCCCGGCTCTGCTGGCACTGCCAGGACCAGGGACGGCTCTGGGTCACTGTCCCTGGCTCTGCTGGCACTGCCAGGACCAGCAGGTGAGGAGGAGTTGGGCTCTTGGCTGGGGCTCAGCTCCTCCCGGGGATCACAGGGGAAGCTCCCAGCTCCTTGTGGCTTCCCAGGAAATCCAAACTCTGCTCTACTCCCAGCTCACGCTGGCTCAGAGCTTCTGTTGGAGCTTCCAGAGGGGTTTGGGACATTCCACGGGCAAATCATCCCAGGGCCAGCCCGGATGTTGGAACACATTGAGCTCAGCTGCCTCACTGCAGCCTTAAGGAATGTCCTGGGCTGGAACGTCCCATTGGGGTCCTTGATCCAGCTCCTGTCCCTGCACAGACCCTGAACAATCCCCCCTGTGCATCCCTGGAGTGGTGTCCAAACGCTCCTGGAGCTCTGGGGCTGGGACCATTCCCTGGGGAGCCTGGGCAGTGCCCAGCACCCTCTGGGGAAGAACCTTGCCCTGAGATCCAACCCAAACCCCCCTGGCACAGCTCCAGCCGCTCCTGTGGTGCAGTGGAAGCCAGGCAGGGTTATCCCTCCCCAGCAGCAGCTCCAGAAATGCCATTACCCTGGTCCCAGTCCCAGTGGAGCCAAGCACCCGGGGTGGCCCCGTGAGCAATGCAGGGGGACGGCAGAGCCTGGGCACGGGGGGCTGGCATGGCACAGGGGCCATGGGCACTGATCAGATCCCGTGGGTTGTTGGTGTTTTTATTGATCCCGGCGTTATCCTTGGCCAGTGTTCATCCACGTGCAGTTGGTTGGTTGTGGCACACCAACCACCCATGGAAAGGCTGCTCTTCCATAGGAAATTGTAAATGTATGGGGGCAAAGGCCAAGCCTTCCTTTAAACAGTAAAAATCCTGGGTTTTCCTTATCTCTGTTCCCCTGCAAAAAAATACAGCGCAGCCTCTGATGGCCAGAGACTCACGTGGGGAAAAGGGTGCTCCGAGTGTGCTGCAGGAGAGTCTGAGGCAATAACTGTGACTCCAGAACTGAGAAGTGATTTGCAAACAGAAAGGGATTAAATTTGTTAGATTAGAAAACATTTCTGAATGAATCATTTGATTGCTGCTTCCATGGGGTAAATATGCACTTTATCCATCACATCCCACGTGGTTGGTGGGAAAATACAGGATATTGGCTGCTGCTGGATCTGAAAAGCACCCTGGACCATGGGTTCCAGGCAAATTGTGCAGCAGTTCCACAGCAGTTCCCTCCCACAGGGCTGGGGAGAGGGGAGAGCTCTGGGTGCTGAAGGAGCTTGTCTGGAGAGCATCCCAGGATGGGCTGGTTGGGAGGGACCTCAAAGCCCAGCCCATCCCACCCTGGGATCATGGAGGTCTTTTCCAACCTCAAGGATTCTGTGATTTTTTTTTAAGGAAGGCTGACTTTTTTCTGCCAAGCCACACAGAGAGCAGGGAGTTGGTGAAGTGCTGCTGGGTTTGTGTGCTGGGAGAGGAGGAGGCTGCTTGTCTCTCCTGTGGGAAGAATTCACAGTGCTGACGCTTCCTTCCAAGTTTTGGATGTGTCAGTGTGAACAAACAGCGCGAGAGTTAAATTAATTAAAAGGTAAATGCTCACTGAAACTACAGGCTGCCTGCAAAAATGCTGATTTATAATTCATGGAACCCCAGAGAGGTTTGGGCTGGGGGGGACCCTAAATCTCATCTCATTCCACCCAGCCATGGCAGGGACAGCTCCCTCAGCCCAGGCTGCTACAGCCCATGGCTGTAATGGACTGGATCCAGCTGCTGCAGAAATGCAGTGGGAAAGAAACACATGGCAGAAAAATCTCCATGAATTGGAGCTTTCTCTGCTTCTCCCACCCTGCTGTTCATTAGAATCGAGTTCAAAACGTTCACAGGACTCTGAAAGCAGCTCCTTGCCTTCCCTGGATGGTCCCAGACCCTACAGAACTCCTCCTGCAGGGATCCCAACCTCAAAGTGCCACTTCCCGGTGACATCCCAATTCTCTGCTCTATAAATGGTGATTTTTTATGCCACATTGCAGCTTCTCTCAGAACCCTTTCAGATTTGATGTTGAGATCATTAATTAAATGAATGGTTATTCTCATGCTTTGTTTCTGAACCATCTCAGCCCGATGTTTCCAGTTTCTTATTCCTCAATGGAATGTCATTTTCCCCTTAAACAATACTGCCAGATGCTTAAGCCACCAATTCACCATTTTCTCCCTCCAGTTTCTATGGCTGTGCTATTTTAATGTTTCATCAAAGGGATGAGCTCTATTGCGTTCCCTTCTTCTCTTGGATTTCCTTCATGTAAAAAGCTCTTTATCAAATAAAAACGTCCCATTAGTCTGTTGCACTTTGTATTATCTTCCTTATTACCTTCCTTCAGCCTTTAAAGTTGTTTCAAAGCCTTAAATTCCAAGGTGGGCATGGGGGTGAGTTTAAAATTTGCCTAATTCATTCTCCACATTTCCTGAAAAGGAGTTAATTTATGGAAAGAAATGGCAGATTTCCCAGTGCCACAGCATCACTTCCCGATGGCTCCTGGATTTGCACCTTCCTGCTCTCACACCTGAGTCCATCGAGGTTTCTCTCTGCCCATTATTCCATCGGCTGCTCTGCCTTTCCCACATGCTGGATGTGGAAAACTGGAGCACAGCGTGCAACTGGTGCTGGGCCAGGGTTACACATCCATCACCTCCCTCCGACAGGCCCAGGCTCCTCCGTCAGCTCGTGGAACAAAGCTGCTCCTGCCTGTCCTCCCTGCCCTTGGACCCCCTCACTTCCAGTCCCCGAGAGGAGCTCCCTTCTCCCTCCTGGACACCCTGGGATGGGATGGGATGGGATGGGATGGGATGGGATGGGATGGGATGGGAT
>VZTJ01005701.1:67311-186286 GCA_013397795.1 Orthonyx spaldingii | reverse complement strand
CCTCCCTCCCCATGTTGCTGATAAGAACAGTCCATTTATTTCCCCCAGACAGTTCCCTGCTCTCAGCACTGCAGAGCTCCAGTGTCAGTTTTTACGTGGATTTAATATTTATTGTATTGTTCCAGGGTGAACAATTCTTGGTTTTGATTGTCTTCCTAATAATTAATGCCCTCATGCAAGGGCTAAAAAAACAAGTTGGAAATTAATTGCATGTGTAAAATATATCAACAGGAGCTTAAAATTAATTAGGCTAACTGCAAGCATATAGAGAAATAATAACTCAATAGTTAAAAATATGCATAATTATTAAGCAATTGCATTTATATCTTCAGAAATGCAAAGTATAACCTAAGGCTTTAACTTATTAGTCTTTGGTGCAATCATCATTAACATTTTCTTTTGCATTTTTATGAGTAATAAAGCAATGAATATAAAAGAGAAGAATTGAACTGGCAATCCCTATTAATCTGTGTGGCACATGGAAATCCCTTAGAAATAACGGGGTGAGCCGCCTCCCACACCAATTATCCTTGTCCACGGCACCTCTGGAATCCCGTGGTTTGCAGGAATGTTGGGCTGGAGCTCTGAGCTGAGTGCATCTGTTGCAAGAGGGACATGCTTTTATTAAAATATCACCGAGTCATTTTTATGTCCTTCGTGAGGGGCCTCAGGACCCATCAGCGCTTGGCTGGGGGGGTGTGCAGGGACTGCAGAAATGTTTGTGCTTCCCATGGCCAGAGAAGGGAACGGAGCTGGGAAGGGGCTGGAGCACCGGGAGTGGCTGAGGGAGCTGGAAAGGGGCTCAGCCTGGAGCAAAGGAGGCTCAGGGGGCCCTTGTGGCTCTGCACAAGTCCCTGACAGGAGGGGGCTCAGGGGGGGTCGGGCTCTGCTCCCAGGGCACAGGGACAGGAGGAGAGGGAACGGCCTCAGGCTGGGCCAGGGGAGGGGCAAGTGGGACAGCAGCAGGAATTTCCCCATGGAAAGGGTGGTCAGGCCTTGGCAGGGGCTGCCCAGGGAGGTTTGGAGTCCCCATCCCTGGAGGTGTCCCGGGAAGGGCTGGAGGTGGCACTCAGAGCTCTGGGCTGGGGACGAGGTGGGGATCAGGCAGGTCTGGGAGGGCTGTTCCAGGCAGCCCCTCAAAGCCCTCCGTTGTGCAGGGACTCTCTCACACCCATTTATATTCCCAGTGGGACCAGGAGCCTGCATCTCAGGGTTCTGCCTGCCCTCAGGTCACAGGTGTGAGAGGCTGGAACATCCTCTCCTGCTCCAGAGGGCTCGTGGGATGACAGAAGGAATTATCCTGGGATGACAGAAGGAACTACCATGGGATGACAGAAGGAGTTATGGGATGACACAAGGAAGAGTTATTGCGGGAGCAGCTTTAGGTTTCCCTAAAATCTTTCCCAGCTTTGTGTTTGGAGATTAGAAACAACTTCTGCTTTGGGGAGAAATGAGTGAGGGCAAAGCAGTCTTTGGGCAAAGCAAAACTGTTCTGTCAAAGGGCGCTGAGCTTCCCTTGGCATTGGGAATAAATGATCAGACCTGAGGAAATCACAGGAGAAAATGAGCCTTGGGAAGCAGAGTCTCAGCCCTTTCCAATCCCTCAGCCCCCCAGGCTGTGTCAGGAGTAGAAAACCTCCTCCTGCTGCAAGCACGGGGCTGGAGGAGCCAGGGGGACTTGCTTTGTGCCACAAGGGAAACAAGGGAAGGCTTAGGTCGCATCTTAAACTCCTGAATAGCTTCAGACTCCAGACAGGACAATGATTTGCAGCAAAGCTCCACATCAAAAGCTGTGTAAACCCAGCTCCCTCTTTCTCCTTTCCCTTGGAGTGTGTGGAGCTGTTCCACACACACAGAACCGGGAGCTGTCGTGTCGAACACGCTCCTCTCTGCTTTTGGGGCTGGCAGTTTCTGAACGTGTTCATAGGAGTAAATGAATACATTTTCATGGGTTAAAGACATCTTAATTCCCACGAGTAGAACGGACCCAGGGAACAGGATCCATTTCCAAGGGAAGCAGCAGCCTCTGCCCTGTCCCACACAGCGAACAGCCAGGCCCGGGGGGTTTGGCCACTGCCCACCAGGAATCTCTGGCACAGCTGGAGGTTGAGTTTCAGGCTCCCAAATCCCTGTTCAGGTCCCTGTGCCAAAGCCAGCACAGCACCTTAGGGACACTGCCAGGCCAAGTCTTGCTCGCTGTTTCTTATTGCAGTTATTCCTCTTTGTAGCAGGAACATTAATTGAGATATTTGGTAAAAAAGAAAATAGAAGTTGTGTCTTTAGCCCACATTTGCATCTGTGCAGGAAAGCCCACATGAAAGAGAGGAAAATAATCCAGTTAACTTAATTTCAGTGACCTTATTAAAAAGAATAGAGAATTATGAAATAATTAATTAAAAGTTTCGATGGCAGCAGTTTGTAATCAACTCAATCTACCTCAGTGCCAGATGCTCGATCTGCAAAGTCACGAGCTGCAGATGATTTAAACATCAGATGTTTGTCACAGCAAGGTAAAAACCCGAATTTCCTCTTGCCACACTCTGTTGCTCATAATTTTTCTGCAAAAGGTTGCGCTTTCTGCCATTTCTAATCTGACATTTATTCTACCCAAGTTGAAATTGCCTCCTCCAAGCTGTTTTCCTTTCAATTTGCAAAGGTCTGCAGCCACGTTCGCCAAGGTCCTTGAGAAGGAATCGAGGCTGGGTGACAGCGCCGTGCCCGGGGCCCTGGGGATGTGACAGTGACACTCCTGGGGCACGGCGGGGTCAGGGCTGAGTTTGGGACACGGGGACACAGAGGGGGAGCAGGGGGATCAAAGGGAGCTCAGCCCCGAGGGAGGGCTGCCAGAGGGGGATAAAGAGCCTCTGAAGGGGATTGTTCCCTTGGCTCAGTGGGATGAGGGATCTGGAGAGGTTTGCTGTGCTTTGTTCATGGCCTTGGTGTGGATCCAGGCAGGAAGGGACAGCCCCAGCCATGGGACAGCACTTCTGCAGGAGTGTCACAGTGTCACAGCCTGGGCTGGGCTGGGAGGGACCAGTGCCACCCCTGCCCTGGCAGGGACACCTCCCACTGTCCCAGGCTGCTCCCAGCCCCAGTGTCCAGCCTGGCCTTGGGCACTGCCAGGGATCCAGGGGCAGCCACAGCTTCTCTGGGCACCCTGTGCCAGGGCCTGCCCACCCTCCCAGGGAACAATTCCTTCCCAATCTCCCATCCCTGCCTGCTCTGTGGCAGTGGAAGCCATTCCCTGTGTCCTGTCCCCCATCCCCTGTCCCAGCTCCCGTCGTGCTGTGGATGGGCTGTTGCCGGGGTTTGGGACGATGGTTCCCGTGGGATTTGGTGGCACAGGGCGTTGGGAGTGAGTTCTGTGCCCGCGGGGTCCCTGAGGGCAGGGCTGGGCTCTGCCGTGTCCCTCAGCACGGACCGGGGTGTGGAGATGCTGCTGGAGGCAGCAGCCGGGGAGCCTGGGGCACGCCTGGGGCTGTGTCTGGGCTCTGGTGGGAGCACGGCTGGCACCGGGCGCTGCTTTGGGCTCCCAGGAGCACATCCCAGCTCCCAGCCCTGCGCCGCCCCTGGCCCCAGGTGCCCCCAGTCTCTGCTGCCCTTCTCTGTCCTCTCTGCCTTCCCCAGCCCACAGCAGCCCGGTTCTGGTTCCAGCACTCCCAAATGCCCGAATCAGGGAATCAGGGACACAAAATCTCGCTCCCATCAGTTCCCTGACATTTTTATTGTGATCCAGCCCATGGTGGCAGGTTCGGGACCCCCGGGACAGCCCCTGTGTGGGTCCCAGCTCCTGCTCCTGTGCTGCCCTCCCAGCACCACCTCATTCCTGTCGGAGCCGTAAATAATTCAGTTATCCATGGAAATGCCATTTATAGATTCAGTCAGGAACCACAACCTCGGGTTTTTATTTAAACATGTATAATGTTCCCAAAGTAATACTCTAGGCCCTTTTCCTGTTTAATAAACCCCCTTAATGTCCCCTAAATATTAATGTATTGATTTAGTCTTTGCAATGTTTGCAAAGTCTAATTTGTTTCCTCAGCCAGGCCAAGAGGGACTTGCATTTGAAGCTAACGAGATAAATCTTCCCCAAATTTATTTAAAGTGGGACAAAATAAATATGCAAAAGACTTTAAAATCATCTAACAACCACTTCCCAGCTAAAACTGACAATCCATTACTCTTTTAAATTGCCAGCACTCGAGCAGGGTGTCAGTTTTCTTTATAAAATTAACTTGGTGCCAGCCACCGTTATCATCTTGTCCCTGCTCAGCACAGGAAGAAAAAGACTTGGAAAAACAGTTCTGGAGGGGGAGGCAGCCCCGTGAGGTTTGGTCTGTGGTAGAGGCCCCCCAAAGGATCCTCCCTGTCCCACAGGCAGCGTCCTTGGACTGGCCATTCCCTCACTGCACCCACTGTCATTAACGTGTCATTAGTGACCGATCTGAGCGTTTTCTCCAGGATTTGTGGCTTTTATCCATTCATTAAATTCCTCCCACACTTGTCCCTCCCAGGAGCTGCGGGGGATCTCTCACTCTAAAATAAGTTTGAATGGTTTTTCCCTGCTCTGCCAGGCTCAAAGCACAGGAAACGTTTGTGCTGGGAGGTGATCTCATTTACAGGGATGGGAATGGGGGATATTTTATCTGGAGTGGAGCAGGGCTGCTCTCATCTGAAACTCATAATTCTGCCATGTTGGAGGTGCTTTAGTCACGGCTGCAACCGAATTTCCATTATGAGCCTGAAGTTTCTATCTTCTGGAATCTGCAGACAGAGGACAATCGACACAAAATGATCATTTCCTCTTGGGCCTGAAGGTATTATTGGTCCTGTTCCATTGGAATTAAGTGGAATGGGATGATTGGTGACCCGTGGGAGTCTTGCTAAAGGTGCCTTCAGCAGAAACCAAAGTGTCTTTCAGGAACTTCTTGTGTTACATGGCAATGCCAGATGCAGAAGGAGGAGAAAATATGGGATAAAGCTAAAAAAGGCCCCATCCCCCCCAAAAAATCCTTAGGTTAAAGAAAATAATAATCTACTGCAAAAGGGAAAATTGTAGATGGTGAAATTCTGAGTTTGGAGTTCGTGTGTCAGTGAGGTTCTGCACCCCTGAGCCCTGGCCCAGCATCTCCTGCCCTTCCCGGAGCTCTGCTCTGGTGGCTCCAAGCCCAGGAACAGGGACCTCCCTCCTGGAACAGACCCAGGCAGCTGGGAACGTCCTGGGAGCCCCAGGCTGCAAAGGCATCACAAACCTTTCTGAAGCACAGGGGGTTACGGAGCGTTTGGGAAGAACAGGAATTCAGCCTGAGAATGTACCATGAGCTGGTGCTGGGCCTGCCCTGTGCCCTGGGGCTCTCCAGGGTTTTATGGGATTAAGGCAAAAACAGGTGAAATCTGCTACCTTGGAGTGATGGGAATTACTTTAGAATGATCTGTTACATTAGAGTGATCTGAAATGGATGAT
This sequence comes from Orthonyx spaldingii, assembly GCA_013397795.1. NCBI lineage: Eukaryota > Metazoa > Chordata > Aves > Passeriformes > Orthonychidae > Orthonyx > Orthonyx spaldingii. The sequence goes on along the minus strand of VZTJ01005701.1, from coordinate 180,822 downwards.
CTGACCATAAATGGGCCTTTACTTTTAATTGTTATTCCCTTTTTGAATGACAATTACTCCATCTGAGTGCGATTCCCTTTGAACACTTCCCCAGAACTTTATTTTGGAATGAACTGCTGGAGTATTAAAGTGATAACATTTGGTTTATGGCCCTCTCCAGGGCTTGGTTCCATGTACCCACTGTCCTGGCTGTCTGAGCTCCGGGCTCCATTATCCTGCTCGGAATGTCCCTCTCCCATCCTGCTCCTTCATTAAAGGCACTGGGGCTGCCCTGGGCAAAGCAAGGCAGTAATTTCTCTGTTGTTCGCTGCCATCATTTCCTCACCATGAGTGCTGCTGGGGCTCCGCACCCTGGGCCAGCAGTGCGAGATCTCAGTGAGCTCTGTGCTGCTGTGAACTCTGTGATTGCTGTGATTTAGCCGAGTTTTCCCGTTGGATTTCTGCTGCTTCCTCTTCCTTAGCTGCAGCCCATCAGTTGTCAGGGGAAATAAAGGCACCCCCTGTTTGAAAGTGCAGCTTTTGCTTGGAGAGGTTTGTGTCTAACACAGAAGTTAAACAGCTCTGGAGAACACTGGAGACGACCTCTGCAGCTCTTCCTCAGAGCATCCTCTTCCTCAGCACCCAGACTGGAAAGAGGATCTAAACCCCATCCCATCTGATGGTCTGGAACATCCTGGGTTTATCTCACAGGATTCAAATCTAAATATTTAATGAAGCCTTGCTAAGGAGGAGCAAACCCACCGATTTCCCCTAAAAGGGGTTCCAACATTTTCAAGCATCCTTCTCTTCTGTTCTTATAAAATTGAGGACAAGACATTGTAAAAGCATTTTAAGAGTCCAGCTTTGGCACGGCAGGACTTTTAGGAATTAAAGCCTATCAGGAATTCTATTCAATGTCATCAATGACAAGAGGGATCCATGTATGAGAACCATTCCTATAAAACCAGACTGGAAAGAAAGGGGGGATAAACCAAAAGGACTCTTGGAACATCCTTCAGTGTCCCAGCTGAGGCCCCATGGCTGCGGCAACGGCCGAGGGCAGCGGCTCCCTTTTAGCCTGCCTGCAGCTAATGGCTTCTGACACACTAAACATCCTCCTGGAGACTCCATAATCGGATAAAAACCTTTTGTCAAGTCCAGTCAATGTTGAAGAACTGAGACAAATGGAAATTGGGCTGAATGTACAGGTTTCCTGAGGAGTGAAAGCTGCCCTGCAGCCTCCCTGCTCTGCGGACGCCGCTGCGGCCGCGGCACCGTAACGAGGTTTGTGAGCACTTCCAGAATCCAGCACTTCTTTACAGGATCAAATATCTTATTCCAGGCTCCAGGGCTCCAAGGATTCATAGTTTTACCATATTTGCAGTTAAAAGGCTTCTCAGTAGCATCAAAACTTGTTCTGTGAGGTTTTTCCATCATGGAGAAAAGAAGGATCCAGGGAGAGCTCAGAGCCCCTTGCAGGGCCTAAAGGGGCTCCAGGAGAGCTGGAGAGGGACTGGGGACAAGGGCTGGAGGGACAGGACACAGGGAATGGCTTCCACTGCCAGAGGGCAGGGATGGATGGGATATTTGGAAGGAATTTTTCCCTGTGAGGGTGGGGAGGGGCTGGAATGGATTTCCCAGAGAAGCTGTGGCTGCCCCTGGATCCCTGGCAGTGCCCAAGGCCAGATTGGACACTGGGACTGGGAGCAGCCTGGGACAGTGGGAGGTGTCCCTGCCCATGGCAGGGGTGGCACTGGATGGGCTTTAAGGTCCCTTCCAGCCCAAACCATTCCAGGATTCCATGATTCTCTAATAATAAGGTACAAAATACCATTAGTACAGAGCATGTCCTTTCGGGGCATTGCTTTAAATGCTTTGCTTTTCCTTTTTCTGTGTCAGTCTCTTCCCACACTTCCCTTTCTCTTTGAAGGAGCTGCAGTGGTAGGAGTGAAACTGGGCCAGGCACAAGTGAAAGTGCAGCTGGAGTTACAGGCAGAAGGAACAACAAACTCTGGGGACTTTGACAGAATATTTGCAGTAAACGGAGCTGCACGCTTCGCGCTCCATTTCCGTAGTTGGTGCTGGAGGAGCTGATAACAGAGGGTTTGTTTTGTCTTTCCCTTCCTCCCGTGATGCAGACCCCTGGTATCTGCAGTGTGTGATGCTGCTCCTCTCCAGGCACAAGGGAAGGAGTTGTGGAGTGAGTTTGTCTATTCCTGCTTTTCAATTCCTGTCAGCCTGAGAGATGGGATTATTACCCTGGGCAGTGTGAGGGCCCTGATTTATATCCCTGGTGCCAGCTCTGCCTCAGCACACACTCAGCACGAGCTCTTGGCACGCCAGGCTCCTCCCGACGCTGCCTGAGTTACGTCCAGGCAGGAATATCCCACCTCGGCTGAGCAGCTCATAATCAACCCCATAACCAGGAACGGGGAAAGAGCTCGTTAGGAAAAGCGAGGAAAGAGGAGAAATGCACAGACCTGAAGCACTTTAACAACCTGAGGCTCTGTCAGGGAAACTGAAGGTTTCCTCTCAGAGGAGGAGCCCCTTGGCCTCGGGAGCAGCCTGGGGCTGTGCTGGAAGCCAGGGAGCAGTGTCCTGGAAAGGTTCTGGGAATGCACAGGACCCTCAGTCCAGGCTCTTGGGATTTGCCAGCTGGGAAAGAGGGGCTGGAGCGTGCCCAGGGAAGGGAATGGGGCTGGGGACAGAGCTTTGCATTGCAAAGGTGATTTATGAAATTGGAAATAATATTAATAATAATAATAATAATAATAATAATAATAGTAGTAATAGTGCATTTTCTATCTAAACTCCACCTCCGGGGTGTGAGGATGTGATTCTTCCATTGGAATTTATTCCATGGCACATCTTGTGTTGGATTTATGAGCTGGGAACTTGGAGAAGAAAGATATTTTGTACTCTGAGCTGTGTTGGGTTCGTGGTTATGGGAGAACCACCAAGGTGGGGATAGATCTGTTACAGCAGCTCCTCCCCACGCTCCACACACCAGGAGCATTTCCTTGTGTTCTGCACACACTCATGTGCTCTACATTCCTTCTTCATTTCCCCACAGTTTAATTTTGATTTTATAGCCTAAGAAAGGGTAAAGAGAGGATGATGACAATATCTGATATTTGCAAGCAGCCAAATCCACCAGTTGGAAAGAGCAAAACCAAATGCCTGTCTTTAAAAAGAATGCATGGAGCTAATTTAGGAACATTTCTGGAGACGACTGAAAAAACAACTGAGAAGTAACGTGGCAGATTCCTCCAGTAGGATTGAACTGTAAGGAATTTGAAAGGCAGATTTAAAGGATTGGGGTTGAATGTTTCCTGCTTGGAAAATCTCCATTTGAAGGAGTGGATCTCTGACAGTATAGCTTTCCCAAAGCTGTAAAAGAAACTTCTCAGTTGTCCATCAAAAGATTTCAGGGCAGCCAGTCCCAAGCAAACCTGGGACAGCTGGCAGGGATGCAGGGACATGGGAGGGGACAGCCTTGGGGGCAGCCTCTGAAACCCAGGAACAGGGACAGGACAAGGGGAAATGGCCTCAGGCTGAGCCCAGGGCAGGTTTAGGTTGGAGAGAAGGAGAAGTTTTTCCTGGAAAGAAAGGGCTGTCCAGCCCTGGCACAGCTGCCCAGGGCAGTCCCATCCCTGTGGGATTTCAAATCCCTGTGGATATGGCACTTGGGGACATGGGGCAGGGGTGGCCTTGGCAGTGCTGGGACAGTTGGACTCCATGGTCTGGGAGGGCCTTTCCAGCCTGAAGGACTCAGTGACTCCCTGATTTTCTGTCCCTTTCTCCTGGGTGCCTGAGATTGACGTGGTTTCCTTCAAACCCGAACTTTCCGTGTTCATTTCTGGGAGCAGATCTTCCAGGGAAATGCTCTGAGGAATTTCCTTACAGGAGCCACACAATGCAAACTCTGTGACTGAAACCACCGGGGCTCCGTTTCCTGCGTGTTATAATTTGTGAGGCAGGAGCAAGGATAATAAATAGTACAAGATCTTTAGCTCCAGACGAGAAAACTACAGCAGAACGAAACCACACAGCATTGATTCGTAACACAATCCCATAATATGACTCCAACTCCTATTATACCTACTTATCACAGGCCTTTTATCCCAGCTATTCAGATAAAAGCTCGGGAATTTTTGCAGGCAGCACAGCACAGCCCCATGGGTAAATTTTGAATGCTGTGCTCAAGGAGATGCACGCACAGAATCCATTCTTTTGCTGTGGGTTTTGGCATCCTTTTTTTTTTTTTCCACCTGATGTTTTGAACATTCCTCTCTTCAGGTTAATATGTTCATTTATAAGGGAAGGATTAAACAAAAATCTCACAAGAGAGACGTGAACTTGAATGTGAGTGTGCAGATTTGAATGGATAAAGAGGCACTTGAGGAACTGGATAAAACCAGAGTGCTCCTAAGCCTCTGATTCCAAACCTGCCTCAAGGCCGGCGCTGCTGAAGACATTGCAGGGAGCAGAATAAACAGCTAAATTTTGCTTACTTATAAAGCTTTGTAATACTAAAGGCTCAAGTAGAGAATTGTAAGCGAGTTATTCTGTTGACCCCCGTGGATTACTTGTTTTGTTGTCTTTAGGATTCAGAAATGTTCTTATTTTATTTAGACTGAAATTTTAATCATCTCCACTTTGCATTTAGAATATGATATTATTTCCCCTTCTATCATCTGTAAGAGAAAACGGGGAAATTTCCTTAATAGTTGGCAGATTAGCTTTGTTATGTAAAACAGATCCTGGCAAAAGGAATTATAATTAACACAAGCATTCCATTATACAATGAAAGGGTTGGTTTAGAGAAGAAGTCTCTCTGTTCGAAACACTTCAAAGCAGAGGCTTTGTTTCGTGTTCCTGCTGAATTGGATGTAGTTAGCACACTCAAATATTTTGCCCATAAATATTCCCAAATCCCTGGGTGTCATAACAGCAATCTCTGAGTGGAACTTTCCCCAGCCCAGGTCTGGGATTTGAAAGACTTTGCCCCAAGTCTCCTCCTGTATCTCCCTTTAATCCAACCCCTTTCTGCAGAGAGCTTCTGGCCCACTAAAATACAAACTTCTCATTAAATGTGGCTCTAATGGTTCTGCCTCTGCTCTTCTCCCTGGCTTCCAGCAGGCAGATGCACAATTCCTTCCTTTTGAGCCGGCTCCCTGTGATCCCTTTTCCCCAGGCGCCTCCACGTGTGCAGCTGCCAAAGGCCCCTGCTGTGTGCTCGGAGGGGCTTGGCCCCTGTGCCCCAGGAGCTGCCCTGTCCCTGAGCTGTTCCTGCAGTGCCTCTGCCCGGTTCCTCTGCTCTCACTCTCCTCTCTCATCTCCATCCCCGATGGTGACAGGAGCTCCCCGGGAATTCTGTGCCCGCAGGCTGAGGCACATCCCCACTGCCTGAACGCTCCTGGGGCAGCCTCCAGAGCTCGCTGTGGTTTCTGACTTCATTTCCCAGGCTTCTTGAAATCCCATCCCAGTCAGAGGCCATGAGCTATGGCAAATTAGTTCCTTCATAACTCTGCTCAGCACAGATACCCAGAGTCCATTAGGAGCAAGAAATCATTCCTTGTTCAAAGTTCCCATTGATTTATGGAAACAAGCTGCTCCTGCTCACTCATAGGATGGGAAACGATCTCCAGTCCACATCCTGGTATCCATGAGATCTTGTGGAAATGATTATTTGTGTGCTGCATGGTCTTCACTTCTTCATGGATGTGTTTTGATTGGCTTTATTATTTGGGGGGATTTTTTAGGAATAACGTGATTGTGACATCACTTCCCTGGGAGGGTGGGGAGGCCCTGGCACAGGGTGCCCAGAGAAGCTGTGGCTGCCCCTGGATCCCTGGCAGTGCCCAAGGCCAGGCTGGACTTTGGGGCTTGGAGCAGCCTGGGACAGGGGGAGGTGTCCCTGCCATGGCAGGGGTGGGACTGGGTGGGCTTTGATGTCCCTCCCAACCCAAACTGGTGTGGGATCCCATCCTTGTGTGATTTCCAGGGAGCTGGGTGACCCAGCAGGCTGGTGCTCTCCTTTGGCTCAGCCTGGGCACACCAAGGGTTCTCAGGGCTGTTTGTGTGGCTCTGTCCCTATGGGTCACACTGGTCTCCCACTGGAATTACGGGCCAGAGGGTGGCCAAGGAAATCCATGGAGTTTAACCAATTCCACTGAAGCTCCTGGGCCATGTCCCAGGGGAATCCTGGCCCCCATCAGTGGCTGGGCCAACAGAACATGCTCAGTGGATTTCAACTTCCAATTGCCATGAATTAATGGTGATGGTTATTTATTTATTTATTTATTTATTTATTTATTTATTTATTTAATTACTCCGGGTGCTGCGGCCGTGGCTCCCCAGCTAGAGAGGCCCCTGCTGTCCTTCTCCCCCGGATGGGGAGTGCTGCTCTGCAGTGCCAAAGCAGAGTCATTAGCTGGGCGTTGAGTCCCTAATTAAGCAAAGTTTGGAGCTCTCAGCTCCGGCAGCCCCTCTCACTGCCTGCTCTGGCTGCCTGCAATCCTTTGCAGATTTTATTTATCCCCTGTTATTGGAGTCTTTGATAATCTGTGTAATTCCTAGGGGCAGTGCACAGCACCCGTGTCCATTCCTCGCTCCCACTGATTTTTGGAAGCTGGGCACTCCGGGTGCCACCAGGGCAGGGAACAGACTGGGTCTGTCACCCGAGCAGGGGGAGCAGCCACTGCTGCTATCGCTGCCCTTCGGAGGCTGAAATTATGGGAACAGTTTCTCCTGGCCCTTTCTTAGTGAGATGAAGTGCCCTGAAGGGAGCTGCTGTTCCCTCCGTGCTCACACGCTCCCGGCCCAGAGACCTGCTCGAGGCACCGCAGAGGGGCTGGAGCTCGTTACAATCCCGCTATCGGGACAGCGCTCCATGGAAAGTGCTCTTCCCGTAATGAAAAGGCACAGAGCCATCCCATCGGCACCTCGAGGCTGGGCTGGGCTGAGCACGTTGGGCAAGAAGCTGAAATCCCATTTTCTGCACAGAAACCTCGTGGCTGCTCAGTGCAGCAGCAAAGGGGGAGAAGGGAATTCTCCTGGAAGACGCTGCGTGCGCTGTCGCTGGTCAGGCATCCAAAACTGCTGGGCAGGCAACGGTTTGATGTTAATTTGGTGTTAACTGTCTGTAGAATATGAATATTAATAACGCCATTAATCCCCATTAATATGAACCGTGCCCATGCCACTGGAATGTCAGGAAGATTAAATCACACCACTCCCAGCACATTTCCGTGTGATGGGGGCAGTTCTGCAGCAGCTCAAGAGGAGGAATTAATAATGTGGAAAGCAATTCCAACTTTCAATGTTAGATAATCATTACTAATTTCTAGGCTTTGTAGTGAGAACAAAAATAAATACGGAATAAATTCATATCCACTGACTTAATCCAGGAACAATCCTGGAAGGGACCTCAAATCCCATCCAGTGCCCCCCCTGCCATGGCAGGGACACCTCCCACTGTCCCAGGCTGCTCCCAGCCCCAGTGTCCAGCCTGGCCTTGGGCACTGCCAGGGATCCAGGGGCAGCCACAGCTTCTCTGGGCACCCTGTGCCAGGGCCTGCCCACCCTCCCAGGGAACAATTCCTTCCCAATCTCCCATCCATCCCTGCCCTCTGGCAGTGGAAGCCATTCCCTGTGTCCTGTCCCTCCATCCCTTGTCCCCAGTCCCTCTCCAGCTCTCCTGGAGCCCCTTTAGGCCCTGGCAGGGGCTCTGAGCTCTCCCTGGAGCCTTCTCCTCTCCAGGTGAGCACCCCCAGTTCTCCCAGCCTGGCTCCAGAGCAGAGGGGCTCCAGCCCCGGGCTCAGCTCTGTGCTGGAACTCCCTGAGGAGTTGGACTCGATGGTCCTTGGGGATCCCTTCCAGCCCTGAATATTCTGGGGTTCTGTGCTCACTGTAAGGGGCGGGAGCGAACTGGGGCTGGGAGGAAAGGACGAGGAATTGCTTTTCACATCAGAGCAAAATGCTTAAAATGGGAAGCAAGCAGAGCCATATGGTTGGGATAGAGAGAAGGGGGAGTGATGCAGCCAGAGAACTGTCAAGGGAAATTATTTTAATAACTGTCTTGGGAATACGATGTAAATCTGTCATTCAGCCTTGCTGGAGAGAGACTGAACCTGTAGAATTCTCCAAAAGAAAAAATGCAGAGTTACAAGAAATCATCTCAAATCATTACAGCTCTTTTATTTAATTCCTGTGACAGCAAGAGCAGCAACAGGTATATCACTGTTTACCTGTCACAACCCTCTAATATTCTCATTTTGCCTGTAAGGAGCAGTGATGAGGTTTTACCTCTAATTTTCTAGTCTGGAATTCTTTTCTTGGCTCTTACTGTGTTGCAGAAATCATCCAGTGAAAATCCCTTTGCCCACATATGTTGGAATTTGTCTTTAAAAGATGTCCATCCATATCTGAGTGCACAAATTCCTCCCCAGGGGCAGCACAGGGGAGATCCAACTTCTGGGACAGGGACAGGAACTGCACTGGGTGATCCTTGGGGGTGCCTCCAACTCAGGATATTCCATAATTCCATGATTTTATAACTCTGAACTTGCACAGCCTCTTCAGCAGTCAGCAGCTGCACACCCTGGCTGCGTCTCTTGCTTTGTCTGGGAGGATAAAGAAAGGGAGATCCACGTTTATTTTTAATTATTACCTTTTATTGGTTTTCTGGCTGAGCAAACAATGGTGCTGTCATTGCAGGTTGGAAATCGACCCCTGTAGGACTGAGGCTGTGGTCAGCAAGGGGAGCAGTGGGGGTTCAGGGCAATAATGTGTGTGGCCTTGTGTAACGCCAGCAGCTTATTGACACCTTCGGGAGGAGCAGGCGGCGGGGCCCTGGCTGATGGCACAGGAGGAAGGAGGAGCTGGGGATGGCTTTGGCAGCCTGGGGGAGGTGGAGGTGTTTGCTGGTGCCTCACTGATGGAAGAGATCCATGTGCTGGGGTATTTGTGGGGTTTTGCTGGTGTTTCATTGTCCTCTTTCACTCTTAATCACAGAGATCTGCAGGAATTCCCTGTGACCAGGGTTCTGACTGATGTTTATTCAGATTTATTCAGGCTGTGTTCTAACTGACAGATGTTCATCCTGTCCCACCCAGTTATTCCTTTCTTACCCTGGGTAAACTCTTTTCTTCTTGTCTTGTCTCAACGATCCCTCTGCTGGTTATAAAATCAAACCAGATCAAATCTTGTATGATCTTAACCTTTTCATATTTATGATCATTCTGCTTTAGCCCCAGTGTCCAACCTGGCCTTGGGCACTTCCAGGGGCAGTCACAGCTCCTCTGGACACCCTGTGCCAGTGCCTAGGAAATAATTAAATAACTCACCTCTTTCAGGAATGAAAGGAAAGCCATCCCTGATTTTTCAAAGCCCTCTCCCACCCCCGTGTGTTAATGAGCTCCAACAATGGGGCTGCTCTGTGGCCCAGGCCCTGCTCAGCCAGCAGTCAGTGCCCAGCTGGGAGGGCTTTGGCTTCAGCCACCAGGGGGTTGCTTTTTTTATTATTATTTTTGCCCTTTGTAACTTTTTGGCTCCATTTCCGTGATTAAACCCTTAGCAGAGCTTTGATTGCAGAGTGTTGTTGCTGAAAGGAGCTTGTGGTGTGTGTGAAAGCTTTTCCAGGGAGTGGGAAAGGCTGAGCTGGGGCTGCTGCTCCTCGTGCTCTGTGCTCCAGGAATGTCCCACTGGGGCACCTCACCCGCCCTGTCAGGGGGAAGGGCCAGAAGGCACAGTCCCACAGACACAAACCTCATCCCATTGCACAGACCTGCCAAACAGGATCATTCCCTCCCCACTCATACCCTGGTAGTGTTAGTTCTGCTGAGGAATCCTCCCTGAGGTGGGCAGTGCCCCATCCCCGCCTGCACAGGGCACACCTGGACCTGGCTGCAGGGGATGTGATGCCTTTGGGGGCTTTGTGGTTTGCAGAAACATTTTCTTCTCATTGCCTTCTGTACCAGAAAGACCTCGCCCCCGTCATCCTGTTACAGTGATGTTCAGAGCAGGACTCCGTGAGGGGGGTTTTGTAACTCAGGTGAATTCACACAATCCCAGGCTGGTTTGGGTTGGGAGGCCCCTAAATCCCATCTGGTGTCACCCCTGCCAAGGGCAGGGACATCTCCCACTGTCCCAGGCTGCTTCTAGCCCCTTCCAACCTGGCCTTGAAAAGCACATTTGCTCTTCATTCCAACAAACTTCAGTTTTGCTTAAAAAAAAAATCAGGAGAATCATTAAGCAGTTCACCCAGAAAACACCAGATTGCTCCAAGCTTGCTGGAATTGGGGTTAAAAGGCACAAATGTGGGAAGGCTGCTGGGCAGGTTTCCTTGGGATGCTGGGAGCTCTCTGAGAGGTGAACACACCAGTTACTTCATTGCAGCCCTTTCACCGTGGGTTCAGCAGCAGAACCTCTGCAGGTTGTCATTCCCAATTCCTGCAGGTTACCATTCCCAGTTCCTGCAGGTTACCATTCCCAATTCCTGCAGGTTACCATTCCCAATTCCTGCAGGTTACCATTCCCAGTTCCTGCAGGTTACCATCTCCAGTTCCTGCAGGTACCATTCCCAGTTCCTGCAGGCATCATTCCCAATTCCTGCAGGTTACCATTCCCAGTTCCTGCAGGTTACCATTCCCAGTTCCTGCAGGCATCATTCCCAATTCCTGCAGGTTACCATTCCCAGTTCCTGCAGGTTACCATTCCCAATTCCTGCAGGTTACCATTCCCAGTTCGTGCAGGTTACCATTCCCAATTCCTGCAGGTACCATCCCCAATTCTTGATGCCACAGCCATTCCCTGTTTCCTGTGCCTCGTGTAGTTCCTTGGTAAATGCAGGAGAAGGGAAGGGACGAGCTCTCATTCCCTTGGCAGCACTTTCATCCCTCTCCTGCATTTTCCATTACTGGACTCCGTTTCTCACGGAGGGAGCACAGGAACAGCAAAGCTGCATTCCCTGGCTCGGGGTGGATCTGTCCTCAGCAGCTCCAGGCTTTGGGATGCAGGAGAAATGCAGAAAATAAAATTGCCACATCTTTTAATTGATTTTCAAAAATCGAGCTTCAACTCTGAAAAGCCTCCATGAATCACAAATCAAGCAATGGCTTTTTCAAAGCTTTCCATTTTTTTTCCTTTAAGTGGAAAGTCATTCCCAGAGCCATTGGCACTGCCAGATCCCCAACCAGCCAGAAGCTGTGGTTGCCCCTGGATCCCTGGCAGTGTCCCAGGCCAGGCTGGATGGGGCTGGGAGCACCCTGGGGTAGGGGAAGGTGTCCCTGCCCAGGGCAGGGATGGGATTTAAGGTCCCTCCCAATCCAAACCAGTCTGGGATTCAGATTGTCTCCAGTATAAATTCGCCTTTCACTCAATTCCCATCTTCATTTAGGAATTATGATGGCTCAGGAAGGTTAGAATGATTTAGGATTGATTTATGAATGATTTAGGAAGAATCCTGCAGGAGTGATTCCAGCTGTGTCAGCCTTTTTCCAGCGAATGCCCACTTTCAGGAAATCTCCCTCTCCTATGATTTTAGGATACTGTTGATAGAAATTCAGTTGTTCCAACAGATAAAATACTTGCTTACACATTCTTCATTCCATTTTTAATTCCAATTCACATTACCACATTCCTGTGGCAATGTGGAGCTTTTTTCTAGAATTCAGGACTAATATTCAAGTTGGTCCAAAACAAACCGACCACAGAAAACAGGTGAAAATAAAGCTCTAAACATCAATGGTGTCCCATTAATTTACAGAGATTGTGGTTATACTGCCACGGGTATCAAAGAGGTAAAAGATTCTTCCCAAACTTACAGAAGTGCCACTTTGATGAGACTTTTTGTCACGCCTTGGCGCTGACATGAATTGGAAATAAACGAAGGCTCAAGATCAAACCATTTCTCTTCCCAGCCCACCCATCATTTATTTCCTCAGCCCCACTTTGCCAAAGCTGCTGTGTTTGAGACAAATTGTGTTTAATTAGGAGGAGGTGGAGACCTTTAGGCAAGGCTCTTCAATCCAAGTGCCTCGAGGAACTAACCATGGGAGTGCAGAAGCAAAAGGGCTCTGAGCTCTGCCCGTTGGTGACTGACGGTCGGAAGGGAGGGCTTGTGCCTGCACGGGCTGGGGGCTCCGGCTGTAAAAGCTCTCCTGGTTTGAGAACTGTTAAAGATGCTCTGGAAATGGTGCTTGTGGTGGGGGCACTTTGGAACTCTGTAAATATTGAGTTCATCTGAGTATGAAATGAAAACAAGTGCAAAAAGTATAAAAAACAGAGCCATTTTCTGTAAGTATTGATAAATAATTTTGCTTCCACCTGACAGAGTGAGCCTTGCAGAGTCCAGTTTTTAAGGGGATTCTCTGCAATCCTGACATTTTAAAGTATTTTTAACTATTTTAAGTGTATTTACCTATTCCATCACAACCTTCATTGAATTTGGTTTTTTCCTAAAATCTTTCCTTGGATTAACTGCCCCGTTTTCCTCTTTTTTTCCCCATATTGATGGCTGGACCTGATGAACTTAGAACTCTTTTCCAGCTTTAATGATTCCATAATTCCATGATTTGAGTGTTCTGGCTGTGTCTGGTTTTTCAGGCACAAGTTGCTTTGTCCTTCTGATCCAAATGGGAGGAATGGGAGAAGGAAAGAACTGGGATTTAGGGTTTTCTTGCCATGCAAGTGCAGAGGTTGAGATTCCTGAGCACTTGGGGCAGAGGTTGGTGTGTGGCAGGGAAGGTTCCCAGCTCTGGGGCAGGCTGAGGACGCCGATGGATTCTCAGTTCATGGGAATGCAGCTCAGCCCTGCCTTTAATCACCCTCACAAGCACATTTTAATTTTTTGATGGATTTGTCATAAAAGCTAATTATCATGTCCAAGCCATAAAAAGAACAGGGATCTATTTCCTGTGTGCTGTCAGGGGTTGCCAGCCATTCCCCACGTCAGTGAGATCAGTCTGCAGGCAGGGAGAGCAGGGGGTGCTTGTTGTGTCCCCACAGAGCAACCAAGGGCTCACCTGATGCTTCCAGCCCTCCCAGCAGCCAGCGGGGGCCACCAGGGTCCCCAGGGTGTCACTGCAGCAGTGACAGAGGCTCAGGGATGCAGGTGAGGCCACCCCACGGGCTGGCAGGGACTGGGGAGGGTCAGGCCAGGAGCTCCTGGGTCACATCCCTGACACAGAACCCCAAACCCCCAACACTGGGCTGAGTTCAGCAGGGGCTCTGCCCCTCCTGTGCAGCCAGCCCGTAAATCCTGGGACAGGGTGACACAGTCTCTGCTGAGCCTCCTTTCATTCCCAGTGCTCTCAGCCTCCCTCTCGCAGCAGCTCCCCAGGCCTTTGGTCACACACTCTGCCCAAAAACAGAAGGTTTAAATTAAAAATGTTGTCCAAAAAGGGAAAGGTTTAATTTAAAAACATTAAAAAACAAAAAGCCAGATGACTGCAAAGCACTTTTCGTGTTAGACCCCCGCACCAAATTTACTTGGGAGTTTAATTCCTTCTTTCATCCTTGTTTATTATCTCATTTCTTCGGCCTTCCGTTAATTCATTTACTGAATAAATGTTTATTTGCTGCTTTATTTAATTTTTTTCCTGACCTTCACAGCTCCACGTGATCTGGGTGGGAGGCTGGAGCTGTTGAGTGAGGAGTAGCTCTGTGATGGGCTTACTCCGCACTCCAAGCTCAGCAGAGCAGATTTTAAATGCCAAATCTGCTCCTAGATCAGAGTCTTTAGAGGTGTGGGAAGAAATACGGATGCAAACAAAGCATATTTTAATTCTTAATAAATATTAACATTCCATTGTGATGCTGCACATATATTTGAGTCATAATTGCTAAATTCCACAGATTTTAGTGATCTGAATGTAATGATCCCTATCAGCCAGCAAATAGCAGAAAAATTAGCAGCATACTGATACAGCAGAAATCCTGATTTGTCTCAAACTGTGAGGCTCCAGAAATGCTATGGAAGCCAATTTCTATCCCGGGAAGGACGATCTTCCCAGGAAATCGCTGGCAATAATAACATCTACAATTTGCCACGAGCCCCAGATCAGATTGTATCATTTGTGTCATTCTACAGGATTACATTGTGCAGCAGGGCTGCAGCTTTGTGCTTATTTGGGGGTTATTTTAATTAATGAACCTCTCAGATTCATTTCTTTTCTAATTCTATTTTGGAAATGCATCAATGCTGTGCCCTGCTCAGTGTCATTGTAACGAGACTTACAGACATCTTCAACGAGGTTTGATTTAATTTCCTCGCTGTAAAGCCCAGATTAAAGAAGAGCCCAGTCAATTAGGGACTGAACAAAGCTTGTAACTGAGAGGAAATCACTTAATCTGCATTCTGGAAGTCTGGAAAATTCTCCTCCTTCCACCATGTCACAGCTCCAACCTTCCCTTAGAAAGTCTGGGGAGTTCTTGGTGAGAAGCCTCAAAACCCAACAAAAGCCTGCACGCTGCTCGTGGATCAGCCCTTCCTGGCCTCAGCACCCCTGCAGAGGGTTTGTCCTTGTCTGGCAGCCGGTGCTGGGTCTGGGGGAGGCCCCCGAGCTGCTCCAGGGCTGGAGCCCCTCTGGAGCCAGGCTGGGAGAGCTGGGGGTGCTCACCTGGAGAGGAGAAGGCTCCAGGGAGAGCTCAGAGCCCCTGCCAGGGCCTAAAGGGGCTCCAGGAGAGCTGGAGAGGGACTGGGGACAAGGGCTGGAGGGACAGGACACAGGGAATGGCTTCCACTGCCAGAGGGCAGGGATGGATGGGCTGTTGGGAAGGAATTGTTCCCTGGGAGGGTGGGGAGAATTCCCAGCTTGTTTAAGTCTGTCTGAGGCCAACGTGTTGCAGTCTCTGGGATAGGGAAAGGGAGAAATCAGCAAGGGCAGACCCCAAGGAGTCAGCCTGTGGCTGTGAAAGCTCTGTGTGTTCCAGCCCTGGGGGGGTGTACAGGCACAGCTCCGGGTTCAGGTGGGGGGATTTGGGCTGGGACACCAAAAACCAGTGAGGCATTTGGGACAGAAGAGCTCCGGCTGAACAGGGACTCGGGTTAGGAGAATGGATGTTCACAAACCTTTTCCCCCTCATTTTTATTGGCACCCATGTCCCTTGCAGAGCAGCTGGGCTTAAGAGCGGTCATTGCAGAAGGTTCTGGAACACACACATAGAAAATCTGTATCTTTTACAGATATTTGGACAAATTTGCTGTTTGTCAGAGATGGTTCTTTCAGAGCCATCAGTGGGGTGTGGCTCGGTACTGCACTGATTTGATTCCTGTATCCAACATCATAATAAAAGATGGAAAGAAATCCAGGTTTCCTTAGGAAGGTTCATGCTGAAATCTGGGATTCCTGCCCTCATTGCTGGGATCCTGAATTCCTGTCCTTGCTGTGTAACATTGCAACTAAAGCATTCCCTTAAGGATAGGCCATTTCATGCTTCCCATCATTTTCCATCCTGGTGGAACTCTGTCCTCTGATGCCCAGGTGTATAAACAGCACAGAAAATGGGGTTTAGTGAAGAATTCTGCTGATGAAATCAAAGAAAGAAAAAATCCGACTTGTTTCTCCTTAGCCCTGGTGCTGCTGCAGGCGCCAAGGCAAGAGGAAACAACAGAATAAATGTGCTTTAGTCCTCTCCATGAGCAGCTCGGGCTCTCCAGGTGCACACGGAGTGGCTGGAACAGCACCATTGTTTTTTAAAGTGCCAGGAAAACTTAATTTAGTCTTCTTTGCAAGCTGTCAGGAGCAAGCTCAGCCTTCCCTTAAGCAGGAGCATCCATCTTCCTGGGAACTCCCCGGCAGCTCCTGCTCTGCACAGAGGAAGTTGCTGCTTTTTCGGTTGTGGCGTTTGGAACCCAGGGCTGAGTTCCTGGAAGGGGATGGGAAGGGCTGTGCTCCCCTAGAGGAGGTTTTGCAGTTTTCTTTCAGCACCTGCCTGTGTTTTCCCCCCGTGGCGACGCCGGCGCCCACAGCAGCTCCCCCTGACCCCTCTGTCCCTGTCTCGTTGCAGTCTCTCCGAAGATATTCCGCATCTCCAGCGACATCGTTGTGAACGAGGGGAGCAACGTGACCCTGGTGTGCCTGGCCACGGGGAAGCCCGAGCCCTCCATCTCCTGGAGACACATCTCCCCCTCGGGTGAGTCCCCGGGATGGGCGCGGGTCACCAAAGGGTGTGTCCGTCCTCCTCTGGGAAACCTGGCATGGTGCCGTGACACAGAACACCCTGAACCTGAATTTGTGTCTTTACATGTGTGCTAACAGTCATGGATCAAACACTCCCAGTTAAAATCCAAGCAAGGACAAAACGAGGAACACACGGGGCTCTCTAGAAATGGGAAACGTGAGAGTTAGACACGGGAACAGGTCCTGCAGCAGATTTCATTTGCTGTCGTTCCTGCTATTGCAGCTGCAGGGACAGGGTGGGAGCGTGGGGCTGTCAGGGCTGGGAGCTGGACTCGTGATCCTGGCGGGTCCCTTCCCTCAGGATATTGCAGGATTCCATACCACTGAACCATTATTCCATGATGCAGTTCATTAAATGGTTTTACTGAACAAATTCAATGATATGTATGAAAAACTGTAAACAAAATGGCAACTGAAAGTATCACTGCTATTTGAGATTCCCGTTTATGCCTTTGATCCCTCCTAACCCATGGAAAGGGAAAGCTCTGGCCGGTGTTAGAGGCTCCTCTGCCCTGCTGGCTCGGGGCAGGGCCGCCGGAGCGGCTCCCTGTGAGCACGGCAGGGGCTGTGGGGAGATCCCCGCTCTGGAAATGGGGGTGGATTCTGTGCTCCTGAGAGGAGATGCTCCCTGTCCTGTCCCAGGCACGACTGGGACTGCTCTGGTTCTATTCCTGGGACTCTGCAGTCAGAACTGGGTTTGCAGTGAGAGATTTCTTTGCTCCCCCAACCTGCATAAAATCCATGTAATTACAGGCAAGAACGGTTCCATGGGCTGTCACAGCCTCTCATAATCCTAAGGAACACTTGGCTTTACAAAGCAAGATCTGGGAAAAAACCCTCACTTTTGACCTTTAAAACAATGACAATGAATTCGGCTTGAAGTGTCCATCAGGGGACTGGAGGAAAAATTCAGTTGTAGCAGAAAATGGATTTTAACTAAATGTCAAATAAAATTTTATTAGAAGCTGTGGTGATACTTTGGAGTAATGGCTTAAAGCATTTGAGTGGCTGCAGAAAGGAGCTGGGGTGTTGTTCCTGGAGAGGGAAAAAGGAGCAAAGGAGCATTCATGCACTCAGGCTGGAGCAGGGGCTGAGGGGGAGGCAGAGCATCCTCGTCTGGAGCTCAGGCCAAGTGAGGAGTGGCACCTGGGGCCACGGTCAGTGGTGGCCTGGGCAGCGCTGGGGAATGGTTGGACTCGAGGGGCTCAGAGGGATTTTCCACCCTGAATGACTCTGTGGAAATCCATGCAGGGAATCAGAAGGGCTTCCAGTAACCCCCCTGGTTGTGTTCCTTGCTCCAAACCCCATCCAACCTGGCCTTGGACACTTCCAGCCTCAGTAATCCCAGGATTCTGTGCCTTGGGAGATGCCCTGCATGTCCCCTGCTGATTCACAGACACTGCTGGGTCTGGAGAGTGAGGACCCAGAGTCCAGATAACTCCTTGCTCAGAAATCATGTCTGATGTGATGGGAGCAAGCCCAGACCTGGCAGGGAACGTTCCGTGGGTGTCCCAGAGCCAGCAGGATGCTCCTGTGGCCGTGCCACGGCAGCGGTGCCGTGCTCAGACAGGTACAAATGTACAGCCCAGCACAGAGCAAACACAGCCTGCGTTTATCAAACCAGAAAATGCAAGAGAGCTGAAACCCCCGTGTTTCTGCAGTGGTTTATATTCTGCCTGCAGCACCTCGCCTCCCTCTATGCATCAGCTTCATCTGCACTTTCTAATTTCTGCCCGTTCTCACTGTAATTCCCAGCGGCACTAATGAGGCTCCCAGGCAGGCAGCACATCTCCAATCCAGCACTAAATTATATTAACGAAGCATATTTAGAGTATTCTCAAATTGTTTGTCAAAGCTGCTGCTAAAAGATAAGGAACTGAAATCTCGGAATACAAATGACTCGATGTAGACTAATTCCAGGATATGATCATGATTTACATCAACACAGCCTCGACTCGCATGAGGTCGGATTCAATTTTTCTGAACAAGAGATAAATTGAACCTTTCATAGGAATAAAAATAAAATGCATTTCAAGGTGATTTTTAAACTCAGTCCGTAAATTATTGGCCTGGATTCTTTATTGTGCATGTTTAACTTGCAGTCATTATGTAAATGCTTTCATTATATAAATATTCATTACACAGCCCCATTATGTAAATCCAGCAAATCTCCCCACTCAGCGTAACATCGGGCTGCGGGTTGTAATCTCCAAATCTGTATTGTTGAAATGTCACCCGAATAAATTGCAGGTATTACTTATTTTGTTCTGACATTTCCGAGCAAAGAGCAGCATCGATAGTTTAGGAATGAAGGCAGAATGTTAAAGATGAGGTTCTGCCGGGGACACCGCTCCAGCCTCAGCTCTGCTCTGTTCCACCACGCCTGGGCAAAGCTCTGCTGGCAGCAGCAGCAGCAGGCACTCAAATCTTTGGATGAAATGTTTCTCCTTGTAAGTTCAGGTGCTGTGCATCAAGATTCTTTTCCACGTTGGTTTTGACAAAAGTCTCCCAAGGGGAGCTTCCCCAGCTGCAGAAGGGATGGGACGCTCAGGGGTGCAGTGACAGGACACGGGGCAGTGGATGTGAGGTGATGGAGGCTCCGTTTGGATCAGAGATTGGGATGGAATTCCCCCTGTGAGGCCCTGGCACAGGGTGCCCAGAGAAGCTGTGGCTGCCCCTGGATCCCTGGCAGTGCCCAAGGCCAGGCTGGACTTTGGGGCTTGGAGCAGCCTGGGACAGTGGGAGGTGTCCCTGCCATGGCAGGGGTGGCACTGGGTGGGCTTTAAGGTCCCTCTCAACCCAAACCATTCCAGGATTCTGGGATCCCTGGTTACTTCCAGTTTCATGTTTTCCAGTTCTTCCCAGCTCTCTTGCCTTTTTCTCACAGTTTTATCTCCATCATTCCTGGTCAGATATTTTCCCAAAGCAGGAGGATGACCTGGATGTAGGGATACACCTGCATTTGGAGGGGCAGGGCTCCAGAAGCTGTGAATAAAGGCAGATTTTCCCACACGGATTGGAAGGCAGGTCCCTGGCACCAGGACACTCGGTGTTCATTCTGTCCTGATTCCAGAGAATGGTGACACTGAAACATTTCCAGTCTAACTCAACAAAAAACCCAAACAAAAAAGCCCTGTAAAGTCTAGCACGTGCAAAATCACTGACTCTTCCCCACCACAGAGGAGCAGTGTTGGTGTTACCCTGAGTCAGGAACTGGGCTGGGTTTAGACCCGAACACCTCTAGGTGACCACTCCTGGCCCTCCCCAGCACATTCCCTTTGCCACAAGCACTGGGCAGGGCTGGGGTGGGACTGCAGGGGCTCCAGCCAGGCAGGACCCTTCCCACTGCCACTGCTGCACAGCACTCCTGTTCCTTGAGGGAGAAACAAAGAGGGATTTAAAAAATCCTCCCTAAACCATGACAAACAAACAGAGCTCAGTCTGAGGCAGCCACTGTCAGAGATTCTGCTCCTGCTGCCCCTGAGCCGCCGCCTCTCCGATGGAGCCACACGTGACAGAAGTGAGAAGGGCTTTGGTGAAGTGCAAGTGCTTCAAACCTGGATTTTCAGGCTGCAAATCCTGAACTGACATGAATTATTATCAGATTTGCAGGGCTTTGCGTGTGTACAAAGGGCAAAGTCTTAAAATGTTCCATCTCTAGCTTAAAGATGGTTTTAAAGCTGGAGGTTTTAGAAACAAGTTTCTGGTTTATTTCTTTTTTCTTGTTAAATCCCAAACCTGGAGCAGATCTTGCTGGGGAGGTTGTTTGCCCCCAGCTCCCCCCACACCAGTGCAGTTGTGCACTGTGTAATCTCTGATCAGAGAGGAGCTGCTCTGCTCCTCTCCCCTTCACGCAGGAAGCTGCTCCAGAACGGATCAGGCTGTGTGAAGGGTCTCACTGCCACACTGCGATTCCTGACTCTGCAATTCCAGCTCCAGTTAACGGGGCTGCCACAGCCCGGCTGTGCTGCTGCCTGGAAGGGCCTCCTTCCTGCAGCTACTTTGGCCCAGGTAGCTCAGAGGCAGGGATTGTTTTCTCCTGGGTCATGGAATCCTGGAATGGTTTGGGTTGGGAGGGACCTTAAAGCCACCCAGTGCCACCCCTGCCATGGCAGGGACACCTCCCACTGTCCCAGGCTGCTCCCAGCCCCAGTGTCCAGCCTGGCCTTGGGCACTGCCAGGGATCCAGGGGCAGCCACAGCTTCTCTGGGCACCCTGTGCCAGGGCCTCGCCTCCCTCCCAGGGAACAATTCCTTCCCAATATCCCATCCATCCCTGCCCTCTGGCAGTGGGAAGCCATTCCCTGTGTCCTGTCACTGGTTTCGACAGGAATTCCTCAAGGCCAGCACATTCCACTGACAAAAGTCAATTTACAGCCCAGGTTCCTTGGGGCTTTACAGAGCTCTCATGTCCTGCTCCTGGGTGGGTTTGTGGGGAACACTCCTCCTGCTGCTGCCTTGATGTGACTCCTCATTCTGGGCCACCCGAGGCAGGGGCACAGCTCCAGGTTTGCAGCTCCGTGTTCGGCACTTTGCACAAGCACGTGGCTCTGGATTTCCACCTGGACCAGAGATTCCTTCATTCCTGCTGCTCCCAGTCCTCAGGAGCCAGGAGATGTCCCAGCCTGGGGACCTGGCACAGTGCCCTGCTACCCACAAGGCACAGCCCCAGGGCTTGGGCTGGGCTCACAGCAGCTGGGCAGGGCTGAGCCCTTCCCTGGCTGCACCCTGGGCACGGACGAGCAGAGTTCCCTGGAAAACACCCAAAACGTGATTCCCTGGCACGTGGGGCGGCTCCTCCATCAGCCCTTCCCTGAGAACAGTGACATTCATGGGCAGCTGAACATCCCAGCCTCGGGCACTGCTGATGGCTTGGGTGGGTCACTCCTTCCTCAGGGCTCCGGCAGCTGAGGATTTTTATTAATATTTGATAGGAATTTAATGGCCCGGCTCGTTATCCTGGAGGGACATTTTTCAGCTGATAAAGGCATAGCTTGTCATTAAATCAATGGTCCCTGATATCAGACACAGGGCTGGCAGCTCCCCAAGAGCTCCAGGGGAGGTGGTGTGGAGTAAATGAGGCCATTAATTAACAGTTTAAAGACAGCAGAGCAAACAGCAGCACCCAATGGAAAGGGCCGGGTGGGATTCCTCCCTTGGCCTTTGGATCAGCGATAAAATCACTTCCAAAATGACTTCCCAAACCACAGTTCTCCATGGAAACGGCGATGTCTTCTGGGTTCCGGTTATGGGAATTTTGGTCTTTTCTTTTTAAAACGATTTGGAAGTACCAGCCTTGGGAGGTTCAGGGTTAGGATCCACTTCAGTGACATCCAGTGCCATGAGCCATTGCTCTGGGGTGAGGTGACATTACCCTGCAGTCAGGGGGTTTCTGAGGGACACTCCTCAGGAAAATGTCATTTTTATCAGGACCGTTTCAGAAGTTTGAGCATTCCTTCAGGAACAATTAAACGTGTTCCTAGAAATCTTCAGGCTTTCTTAAAATCCTTTAAAAATTATTCTAGTTAAAATACATTTGTCAGGAGAAGAAAACTGCAGCTAAGATGGTCAAATAACTGGGGCTTTGTGAAGGAACAGAGGAACAAGCATGAGATCAAAATCTTAATGAGATACAAACTAAAACTGTCCAAAATCGTTGCACAGAAATGAGCAGGATTTTTTTTCTTTTTGACAATTTTATGATAAATGGGAAGTATTTCCTACTTTTCAATAAAAGTAGATGAACTCATTAATAACTCATAAAATGCAATGAAAATGAGAGTTTTAATACAAGCTGAGCTTATTCCCAGAGATATCAGTTCATTTTTGTGTGAGAAACATTGCACTTTTGAATGAGCAGCGTGTGACTCTCAGGAGATATTTCAGAGCTTTAAAAACCAACCCCACGTTTCGCCTTTCCAGAGCCAGCCAAGCCCAGGCTGGCCCTGCCGGACAGACGCCAGGGAGGGCACAGCGAATGGCAGAGCCCAGAATCCCACAGTGGGTCGGGCTGAAGGGACCACAGTGGGTCACTGGTGCCACCTCCCTGGCCAGCAGGGCCATCCCAGAGCACAGGGCACAGGGCTGTGTCCCAATGCTTCTGGAATGTCCCCAGGGAGGAGACTCCACCCCTCTCCGGGCTCTGCTCAGGGCTGGGCACTGCCCAGGGCAGAAGTTCTGCCTCCCATCTAGGTGCAGCTTTCCTCATGTCCTACAAACTGTGTCACTGCAGTTTATGAATATTCCCTTCAATTCCCAATAATTTTCCTGTTTCAGCCTTATCTTCCCCCTCCACACCAGCAGTGCTCCCGGGGCCCTCCCTGGTGTGTGTCAGTGAGCGCTGCCGTGCCCAGGGATGTGCTGGGAGAGTTGACGTGGGACCCTTGCACACTCTGAAAGGTGAATTCACGCACAGACACACAGATTAATTCACCCCTTGATGGCCGTGACATAACAGTTCTGCTGTGTCCCCACTGCCCACTCCGGGCTTTTCCAGGGCTCTGAAAGCCACAGTTATTAACAGCCAATTAAAGGCTTTCAGGGTGGGAAAACACTTCCAGCGAGTCTTTTAAATCCTTAGACCTATAATTTCCAGCATCTGTGGTCATGGCTGCTGTGAGACACTGTGCTAAAATAATAATTACATTTAACTTTTTGGGGTTTATGATGTGGTGAGCGCCTTGTGAGGAATCCCAGCCGATTAATTGGCCATCCCCTGGGGCACACTGCTGGGAAGGGAGCTCGGGAGCAGGGGGCAGTTTCCGAATGAGGGATATCAAACACTCCCTGCCAGGTGGGAAGCACGGCAGGGAAAGCCTGGGAGGTGCCGGGGTTTTGGGAGCTGTGGGAATGCCTGTGCCTGCTGTGCCCGTGTCAGTGGGGATAAATGAGCTGTGAGCTGCCACTGATCCCGCCTGGGAACCTGTCCTGCTGGGTTACAGGGCACGGAGCAGTGACCAACAGCAGCGATTCTCTTTGGGTCTGCTGTGGTTCCACACCAGGGAGATCTGAGCCTGCTCTGGGAACCATCACGGGCTGTCCTCACTCCTGTGTGACACAGCGAACACCGAGATCCCCTTGCTCTGGCTCCTGTGGCCCAGCAGAGCTGTTCATGGTTAACTAATGGATCAGCAAGCTGGGATCAGATGCTCCAGGAGTGCCTTTGGTCCCTGCAGCTGGCCCTGAGCTGCGGCTTGGCTCTGTCCTGCAGGGCAGGGCTCTGCCCGGCTGCAATCCGGCAGCACTCAGGGATGCTGCAGCTTTTGAGGCAGGAGTGGGGGAGTCCCAGACTGGTTTGGGTTGGGAGGGACCTCAAAGCCCATCCATTCCCACCCCTGCCATGGCAGGGACACCTCCCACTGTCCCAGGCTGCTCCAAGCCCCAATGTCCAACCTGGCCTGGGACACTGCCAGGGACCCAGGGGCAGCCACAGCTTCTCTGTTCTGTGACATCCATCAGGTACAAATTGCTCTGGTGTGTCTGCAGCTTGTTGAGCTTCACTGTGGAGATGGGTCAGGACAGAACCTTTGGACAACTCCAGAAGTGTGAGGGGGTTTCAGCTCACCTTGGAGCGGGGGTTCCTGCGTGGAAGCTGCAATGGCTCCAGCTTCCCTTGGGTGTGTGTTGAACTCTGTCTGCTGTGCAGATGTTGAATTTCAGGTGTTCTGTGCTCAGCTTGCAGTAATTTCTTTCTGTGATTATTTCATTTCAGCCAAGCCCTTTGAGAGCGGGCAGTACCTGGACATCTACGGAATTACGAGAGACCAGGCTGGGGAATACGAGTGCAGTGCAGAAAACGATGTCTCAGTCCCAGACGTGAAAAAAGTCAAAGTCACAGTGAACTGTAAGTCCCGTTGTTTGCTATTCCCTCAGTTTGGTGGAGAAGGAAAGTCTGGTGCAGCAAACCGTGCTGCTGGAACTGCTGGATTTGCACAGTGGTGAGGGAGCTGTGCTCTGTGCTGTCACTTGGCTGTCACCAAGGAGGGCACAGCGAGGCTGAGAGGAAAACTCTCCATTTTGGGTGATCATCTGAGCAGTTCTGGTGGCTGCTCTGGATGTTGGGCTGAGCCCTTCCTGGTTTACCTTGTCATGGTGGTGCTGTAGGTGATGTGAGGAGATGAGAAGCTCTGCTTGGGTCATGAGATGGGGATTGATCTCCATGGAAATGTGAACTATTCCCAGAGGAGGCAGCAGGGTGTTCATGCAGTTCCCACTGGAGGCAGGGGGACTCTGCTGTGGATCCCAGTGGGTGCTGGGTGACACCAGGAGCCCCCAAGGCCACCTGGTACCTGTCCCTGTGGCCTGTCTGGAAGGTGACACCTTTCCAGGTGGGGTTTACACACCAAGGTGTTCTCAGCTAGGGGCTGAATTTGGTTTAGCACTCAGTGTGATATGAAATATTCTTTTTCCCTCCGACATGTGAAAAAATACAGGCAAGACAATGTGAATAATTTCTGTTGTTTGTTCTAACAATTTTCTTGGTTAACTGCAATTACCCAGCTTGTCGTTTTTTTCTGGCTTTGGAGTTGCTGTGGCAGCTTTACTGGTCACAAGTATTTGAGATGTTGGCGTTGTGTCTCCCCCAGAGACGTTGTCCCTGCTGAGGGGGCAGCAAAGTCGCTCGCCCCTGTCACTGTGGGGTCACTGCTGTCACCGGGCATTCGGGGGCGTTCACTGCTGACCAGACCATTCTCGTTTACATGGCACCAGGGTTCCTTGAGCACGTGGGGACAATGCAGGGACCTGTGGAGCAGCTGGATGGTGCTCTGGGTGCAGTGCCCTGTGCTGGGGTGATGCTGGCTGCAGGGCCCAGGCTCGGTGTGACAGGCTGGGACCCTCAGTCACAAGGACAGACCTGGCCTTGGATTAGGTCGGGAGGCTCACACAGCCCTGGGGCTGCTTTGCCCTCCCTGAGGTGTCTACACCTCCCTCAGCTTTGCTGGATTCCTGAAAACTGGCAGTGCTCAAAAAACTGAGCTGTGTGGGAGGGAAGACCACGCTGGCTGGTGTCTGGGGAACAAGTGCCCTCTCTTTTTGTGCAGTAGGTTCTTCCTGCAGAAAAACCTTGTGCAGACCTTGCCCAGGCCTGCCCTGGGTGGTCTGGGGTGACACCTTCCCAGGAGCTGTGCTTGCAGATGGTCTGGGGTGTCACATAAACACAGCCGTGATCTCAGCCTGGTGTTAGCAAAACAAACATTGGCTGTGTTATTTCGTATCAGGGATTTTAACAAGGCTGAGAGCAGCTGACAGAGAAAGGGAGCAGCTCAGCCTGCTGGGGGGCTGCTTTGGTGTTTGTGATCTTTTCCTCATTTAAAAATCCCAGTGGATGTGGTAAAGTCAGGAACTTTCTCTTGTCTTCTAAGTCAAGACCTAAACATGCACAAGTGCCAGCCTGGATCAAAGCACCAGCGTGGCTGGGCAAGGCCAAAACTGTGCTGAGGGATGTGCAGGCTCAGGAAAGGGAGCAAATGGGGAAGTGTCTGTGCTGAGGGATGTGCAGGCTCAGGAAAGGGGGAAGTGTCTGTGCTGAGGGATGTGCAGGCTCAGGAAAGGGAGCAAAGGGGGAAGTGTCTGTGCTGAGGGATGTGCAGGCTCAGGAAAGGGGGAAGTGTCTGTGCTGAGGGATGTGCAGGCTCAGCAGGCCCCGTTCCTCTCTGTCCCAAGCCAGGGGTGCTCAGGCCCAGCTGCAGCACTCGGTGTGAGGCACTTTGTGTGCAGCAGAAACTCATCCTGGGCTGTTCAGCCAATGAGCTTGGCAATTACTGACAAATAAAGTGTCAGAACTAAAGTCATAAAGCTGCTCCTTGTCCCAGTGCAGCCACCTGGGCTGAGCTGGGAGTGTCCTCAGCCATAGCACGGATGTCCTGATACCGCGTCAGATTCAGGCAAACTTCGAAGTCTGCACTGGGAATATGCGGAGTAATTTATTTTTTTAAAAAATACTTCTCCCAGCTACAGAAGGAGGGGGTGGGAATCTCATGGAAGCAGCGTGAAGCTGGGCTGTGGCTGCAGCTGTGACAGTGTGTGCACATGGCTGGTTTGTCACAGCTCATTGCTCACACAGCCCCGCTGGGGTGGGGACGTGTCCCCAACAGCTGAGCACGGAGCAGGAGCTCTGTCAACATCTGCCTACAGCCACTGCTTGTGAGGAATTACAGCAAATTTATTTTCATATTTAAATCTGGAAAGTTCTTAATGAAAGAAATAAAAGAGAGGAAGCCCTCAGCTCCTCTGGCTGGGCAGTTTCCTTTGTCAAATGTTCTTCAGTCCTGTTTCCTCTTTAAACATATGTTTATTCCATAGCAAACTGATAAGAGCAAGGGTTTCTCCCCAGAAATTCCATCCTTTTACTTGGTGCCTGTGGACATGGGTTACTGGTGGCTTTGGCTGTGCTGGGGGAAGGTTGGACTCGATGGCCTTGGAGGGCTTTTCCAACCTAAACTATTCTGTGATTTCCTTTCCTCTGCTGCTGCTCTCACCCACACTGGTGTCATTCCATGATTCCTCTCCTGTTGTCACTCCATGATCCCACTCCTGCTGCAGGGATGTTCTGCCCATCTGTCAGGTCCCTCCACTGTGCCTTTAATTGCACCCACTCATGACTGGGCTCCTCAGTGAGTGTCACTCAGGCCATCACCCACCTGTCCTCCTGTGGTCTCACAGGGACTCAGTAATTCCAAAAAACATCCATTGCCTTTCCCACCTGGAGCATTTATAATGGAAAATTCTCCTGGAAGTAACGTGTGTGACTTGTGTTCCAAACCAAGGCCAGGCTGGAGCAGCCTGGGACAGGGGCAGTGTCCCTGTGTGTGGATGTCACCCCCTCAGGCTGCTCTGACACCCTCTAACAGTGTCCCACATTGTCAGAGGGACATTCTCTGCTGCAGCCCTGGAAACTGGAATAAATCAGAGCTCTATTGCTCCTGGGTAATGGAAGGTATCAGTGAGCCCTGGGTGGTTCCAGAGGGCACAGGCAGAATTTGGGATGTGGATATTTATGGCACGGAGTGGCTGCTCAGTCACCCAGGCAGAGATGAGAAAATTACCAGGTTTAAATTACTTTGTGAAATTCAAGTTTCCTGGCTGGGCACCTTCCAGCCCCACATAAACAAGGAGCTCCTGGCACACGTGTTATGGCTCTAATGACTTACAGGGGTTTTCATTTTTCTGCTGGGTATGCCATAATCTACATTTTCTGCTTAATTTATGTCTGTCCCCCCTAATTTCCCTTTGAAGAATGGTGGCCTGAGAATCTGCCTGAATTCTAAAAGGACGGAGGGGAAGAAAAGGAAAAGAGCCATTGAAGCTGCTGGTTGGTGCTGAAGGAATACTCCACCAAATCAAGTTAAAATAGATAAGACATAATCCAATTTCATTTCACAAGTAAATCCTATTAGCATTTTCCATTACATTTTGTAAAGCAAATACTGATTTATAGATGATAATATTGAACCCCGCTTTGAATGAACCAGTGTCTGGATGGAATGTGTCATCTGCAAGCTGGTCTGAAACTCCCCATGTGCTGCTGCCACTTCACTCATTCTCTCCTGCGCTATTACTGTCGTGCTTAAAAAGTATTAAAGGCAGCTGCTAAATCCTAGAATTTCCCGTAGAGCTGAGGCCACAGTGAGAGGATGAGGAATGGGATGTGTGCATCAGGAACCTGGCATTTATTTGCCTTTATTTCAAACCCTCAGCTGTCTAAATAAATAGAAAACGTGGATTTAGAGTGGAGTAGTGTTGCGGAATTCCCTCTTTTTAAGATAACACATGTTAAGGTCAGTTTTCCTGTAGCTGTAGTGTCAGTACCCCGGACAGCTCTGTGAGAGCCGCAGCTTTCAGACTTGACTGACTCGAGGTCTGGTGGCTTTGGGGAGGGAAAAGACATTCAGCGGGAATTAAAAGACAATAATTTAATTTCAGGCTGCAAATTGGAGGTGGTGCTGGTGGGCACTTACTGGGGAGGTGACAATGCCAGCTCCTGTGCTGACGGGCCAGGCTGGCAGCGGGAAGTGCCCCTGTGCCCTGCCCGGGGGCTCCCCTGGGCTGGATGTCTGATCTCTCCCCAGACACTGCCCCGTGCTCCCCTGCTCACTCCCCGTGTTCACCGGCCCTCACTCGCCTCAGCTGATTTCTTGGGATCCGTTTCCCAAGGGATTGACTAAATGCATCTTTCCTGTGTTGGTGGGTGGTGGGGAAGGGCTTTTTCAAAGAAGGTCTTTAAATCTTGAACCAGGTGTGGTGTTGGGCTGCCAAGGGCGTGGAAGGATTATCTTTGCTGCCTGTTTGTAAGGCCTCAGGCTGGGCCAGGGGAGGGTCAGCATGGACAGCAGGAGGAATTTCTTCACAGAAAGGGTTTTTAAGCATTGGCACTGGCACAGGGAGGTTTGGAGTCCCCACCCCTGGAGGTGTCCAAGGAAGGCCTGGACCTGGCACTCAGGGCTCTGGACAAGGTGGGGACTCGGCACAGCTTGGTCTCGGTGATCCTGGAGGGCTTTTCCAGCCTCAGGGGTTCTGTAATTCCATACACCTGGCTCTGGGCACTGCCCTGTGGCAGTGGGACACCCCAGGGGTGGGGTTCCCCCAGCAGCCTCAGTCACCCTCTGCAGAGTGTCTGTCTCAGCTCCTCGCTGGATCCATCCAGAGGATGAATCAAGCATTGAACTCATTCCTGGGTGGTTTTGTCCAGTTCTTCAGTTTCTCTGGATGATTTCAGGGCTCTCATCTCTGGCGATGGTGTAAATGAACCCTCCCCCGGCAGCAAGGCCAGGACTGGTGTCCAAGTGAGCAGATGGGAGCAGAGCAGGAGCAGGGTCTTGCAGCCGTGCTGTGCTCACCTGAAGGCAGATTTTAGCCCAGCTCAGCGGGTTTGTGCGAGGGAGCCGTGGTCAGGCAGCAGCTGCTGCCATTCCCTGCTCAGGCAGGAACTGCTGGCCTGCCACAATCGATTCTTAACGAGCCTGTTGGCAAATTCTCATCTCCTCATTATCTTCCAGGTGCTCTCACACCTCTGCTTCAGTAGCATTTCCGCGGGCATTGGAGGGAAATGGGCTGGGTGTCATTCCCTGGCTCCTCCTGTGCTCCCCTTGCCTGATACAGCTTCACCTAGGCCGTGGTAGGGGTTCAGGAATTACATTGCAGCCCTGCATTTGTTTAATTCAGCCTCTTAATAAGTTTTTGAAGCTCATTAGGCTGATTTGGTTTGTATTAGTTGGGTTTATCGAAGCATTCACTGCATTATTCTTTCCTTGTCTTAACCTGAAATACAAAACAAGGGATGGGGGTCATTGAATTGGTAAAGTTTTGTGTTAGGAATGATTCTGCCCCAAGCCTGGCAGAGTTCAAGAGCTTGGACAATGCTCCCGGGCACGGGGAGTGCCTCGGGGGGTGTCCTGTGCAGGGCTGAGGGTTGGATTCCATGATCCTCGTGGATCCCTTCCAACTCAGCACATTCTGTGATTTTTGTCCTTTCCTTTTTATGTGCATGTTTTGTGTTCTTCAACAAATCACCTAAATGTAGGGTTTGGGGGCTTTATTCCTGACTTTATCAAGCTTCCAACTGTGCCTCTGGACCCTGGGTCTGTGTGCTCACAGCAGGTTCCACATTCCCTGGGTTAAGGTCCTGCTCAAGTCCGGAGCAGAGGGACCCTGGATGGACATCCCAGTCCTTCCATGGGTTTTCAGCCAGCTCAGTGCCAGTCCCGTGGGTTTGGGGAGTCTGTTCCAAAGGCTGGGTGCAGATCCTGCACCCCTTCCTGCTGGGATGCTCTGAAAAGGAATTTCACAGTGGGGTTTTTTGATGCAGGAATGTGTGAGTTCCTTGTAAGGAATTTTAAGTGGGGTGTTTGTTTTACGCTGGGCCAGGCCGGGTTGTGCAGAACAGCTCCCCTCATTAGCATTTCTTCGAAGGCTCCTCGCTGTTGCTATGGTGCTTTGCATAACATTATGGATAATTCTCCGATTTTACTTTGAAATCAGACATCCTGTACAAGCCACGCCAGCCTAATTATATCTGTAACCTTAAATCTCCTGGGGAAAAACACTCCAGGGCTCGGTGAGGCTCCCAATAGCTGGACATGTCACTGTGACTCTGTTTTCCCAGGAAGTGTCTGTGTGAACCATTCCTGACCTAGGATCAACATTTCCTTGGCAAGGTTTTGAGTTTGGATTCAAGAAGGAAAATTGCCTCAGTTAAAATATTAAATATGAAGACAAAGCCCACATATTTTCTGGAGGTCTCAGTCCTCCTCTGCTTTGGTACTAAGTACAAAATGGCTCAGAGCAATTTAATTTTAATTTCCACTTTCCTCTAATAAAAGAGAGGGGAGGAGGGGGCTTCTCTTGAAGCAGAAATCAATAATTCTGATTCTTTCAGTTTTTAATAGCTACTGATTTTCAGCTCCATCTTTATATCCCTGACTAAGTTCAGGGTTTGGGGTTAAGGTCAGTATTGGCTTTAGGAGCCAGGTTTCACCGCCAGTGGTTTCACTGCTTTGGAGAAACACTTTTTGCTCAGTTCCCAGGCTGGCATTCAGAAGGGGATTTTGGCCTCTAAGTGGCACTGGGGACTCCTGGAAATCTGGCTCCTGGCTCTTATTTGGTTCTTCCCATGGCCCAGTGGGGTTCAGTGCCCTGTGAGGTTTGGGGTGCGTGCCCTGCTCTGTGATGCCCCTGCTCTGGGGGTGTGGGTGATGTTGGTGACCTGGGGCAGAGTCCCCAGGCACCAGCAGTGCCCCTGGCCCACGCAAGCTGTGCCCAGGGCACGGCTCCAGCCTGCCCTGTGTGCCCCAAAGCTGCGGTTTGCTGGGGGAAGGCAGCTGTGAGGCGCGGTCGCCTTTTGGTCTGGGCTCCTCTCCCGAGGTGCGGCTGCTGCAGGCGTGGGCAATGGAGTGTCCTCCCTTCACTTCTTTTCATCCAAAAGCGTTTGCAAGAGAGCAGAGTCGGAGCTGTGCTGATGTTCTGGGAGGGGACAATGTCCTGCTCCCTGGCACTGCTGGGGCTGGGATGGGCTCCTGCAAGGACGCACTGGACATTTCCCACGTGGTCAGGCCAGGAGGGGTGTGGGTGGGGAGGTTCTTTTATCCTCCCAGTCCAGCTCCTGGCTTGTTTCTCTTGCTGCTGTTCAATATTAACTTAATTCTGCAAACGGGATTCTGTGGCACAGCCCGGCCGTGAGAACTCTCACGTTTGAGATACTGTTGCAATTAAAGAGACTTGGGGAGGCTGTCAGAGCAGTGATGGAGGGGACAGATTTCCTGCAGCACATCACACACAGCTGAGAGGAGAGAAAAACCAGGAACTGGCTTCTGTATCAGTGGGTTCAGTGTGTGAGGGCACAAAGCCGCCCGCTGGGCTGAAGGAGAGGAGGGGACAGCACAGCCCTTGTGGAAATTGGATCCTGGTTTAAATCAAGGGCAGCAGAGCTGGGCTTGGGGGCAGCCACCAGTCAAGGGCTGCCAGCAACACATTGCAGTGCAAATAACAGATTTGGGTTGGATTTTTTTAAGTAAGATAAAGGTCTTTGGAGAATTCCTGTTATCCTATAAACTGGAGGTTTTGATCATGCACAATGTCATCAGTTGGAATTTTCTTGCTTTGGGGGTTTTATCTTGTTATTTTTGGTTACCATTACGACTGAAGTCCTATTTAGCTAATTTGCAAGCTGCTCTCATCACTGAGAGCTTGTCTACGATGGCCTATCTCATAGCAACACTTAATGAAAAACAGCTGACACCAATTCAGCAAAAACTGGTCTGACAACTAAAGCCACCTCAGTTGATTGGGTGAGGAAAGAATGTTGCCACTTTGAAGAAAATATTGCCCTTTGCTGGTGGGAAAAGAAGCCTATTGTGAAGGAATGGTTGTCATTTTATGTCCTTCAGGTGTTTTTATTAACATTTCAGAAGTCAGATTAAAACAATATAGTTCACGTTTGTGACTCGAGTGCAATTTGGCTCCTAAATTAATATCGATTTCTTTTGGGGGGGTGATGGTTTGTGCAGAGGTTCTGCAAACTTGGTGTGGTTCCTGCAGATCCCTGACAAGCTCTGCTCCTGTGGGAGCGTGACAGAACTGACGATGATGTCCCTGCTCGGAGTGGTGGCGTTTGTGCTAACACAGCACATCATCAGGGCTTGGCGACGCCAGCCGAGCGCTGCTGCTGAAGGAGCTGCAGCATCAGTGCTCGAGATCTCTCCAGCACATGAGGAGGATGTTTTTCATCTTCCCAAAGAAATTCTCTGCTTCGCTCTGCCAACAGGCGTTGGCTGGGAGGGAGTGGTGCTGGGGGGTGGTGCAGGTGTGCCAGGGACAGCCAGGAGGGTCCAGGGACACAGGGACAGCCAGTGCTGCCCTCCAGCAGGGTCAGGGACACAGGGACAGCCAGTGCTGCCCTCCAGCAGCATCCCAGGGGCCCAGGGACAAGGGTTCAGCCTGGCTGCTCCGTGGGCAAGGAGCTGATGCTCCAGCAGAACACCAGCACTGCTGCTGCAGAGGCAAACCAGGAGCTCAGGCCACAGGAACCCCCCAGGCTCTCCCCTCGCTGTGTTAGAGGATCTCCAGCTCCGATCTGTGAACCACATTGCAAAGGCAGGTAGGGCAGGGGAGGTTTAGGGTGAATAGCAGGGAATGTTTCTCCATGGAAAGGGTGGTCAGGCCTTGGCAGGGGCTGCCCAGGGAGGTTTGGAGTCCCCATCCCTGGAGGTGGCCAGGGAAGGGCTGGAGGTGGCACTCAGAGCTCTGGGCTGGGGACAAGGTGGGGATTGGGCACAGGCTGCACTCGACGACCTTGGAGATCTTTTCCAACCTCAGTGATTCTGTGAAATAATGGGGCCCCCGTGACACACTCCCCTGAAATTGGTGGGAAATGCTGTAATCAATATCTTGTTGCTGGTTTTTACAAAGACACTGTATGAAGTTTTCAGGCCATTGTTGGTGGAAGTGTGGGACCAGCCCATGGATCTGTGGGCGGGAACGTTCATGAAAAGGTTCTTAGTAGTTTTTATTTACTGTTCTACTTTTGCTGTCATTTTAAAGTCAAAGGAAGGTTCCAATAAGGTTCTGGACACCTCTGTACATCCATGTCTGCTGACGCCTTTCTTGACTCTCCTGGCCTCAGGGGCAGCAGGAATGTGCTCCTCTCCATGGATTTGTCTCTCTAGAGGGTCAGTAGTTCCCATCATCTTCAGAGGTGTTAAAATTTCACATCCCTGTGTGGATGTTAACCCCCCCAGCCTGCAGGGCCAGGGAGTGGCAGAGGAGGAGCTGTCCTGGGAAGCCAGCCCCGCTTGGAGCTTGTGCTTTTCCCACTGCCAGCTCTCCAGCCTCCAGGTGATCCCACTTTAAACACCAGTGAAAATACAGCTCAGGAAAATTGAAGCTTTAATGGAAGATGAGTCATCTCTAAAGAGCTGCTGCGTTTGGAGCAGCAATTTGGAGCAGAGCTGTGTTAGACTCCGGGCTAGAGCCAAAATTAATGGAGAGCTCTCGAGCTTCCAGGAGTGTTCCCTTGCCCAGACCACTCTTCAGCAAAAACAATTACTTAAAATATTTCCTAATAGTCAACACACTGTAAAGCAATATTTCTCCTTGTAATTGCATTATTCCTGCTTGCTGTGGGGCCAAGGCTGAGGCTCCCTGTCCCTTGCAGAGCCTTTGAGGTGGCGGTCAGAGGGCTTTGAGTGCAGCTGGTGGCACCAGCTGGGGCCACAAAAGGCCAGGTCTGAACAGTGTGTCAGCCTTGTGCAACTCTCCATCCCTTGATTTATTTTTTCCATGTTTTTTATCCCAGTAATTGCAGTTTGAAATGGTTCTGCACTAGAAATGTGCTGTAAGGATATTATTACAACCTGATTTTTCCTGGTGGCAGGGCTGAGGTTTCAGTACCTCCTGTGGTAGCAAGGGTGGGGTGAAGGCAGCAGATGGGAGCTACAGGAGCTTTGAAAAGTCCCATCTTGCTTTTATAGTTTAAAACAAAGCAGTGCTGTGGATGTAAAAGACAGGAAAAGCTGCCAGCATCACTCCTCAGGCATTGTAACCCATAAAGCTGCTTCTCTTCATCTCCTCTGCTCTTCTCAAAACCAAACTGTTTTGAGGCTGAAGTGACCTTTTCTGCACCTCAGAGCTGTAGAGCAAACACAGGGCTGTGTGATGGAAGTCGGTGCCTCCAGGCACGGCCACATTCCAGGGCTCTTCCCAAGGACAGGGGACAGCAGGGACCACGTCCTCCGGTTCCTGTTGCACAAAGATCATGGTAGTCAATGCTGGACTGGGACAGTTCAGTTCTCTCAGAAAAATTCACTGCAAAATGCACCATTTCCAGTGTTTTTGGAACCAAATTCTGTGAAATATCGGATGTGTCAAAATCCAGGTGTTCTGCTGCTTCTGCACCTGGTGGGATCGATGGCCAAAAGGAAGAGAACTGGTCAGGACCAGTTTCTCAAGCAGCAGTGTCCTTAAGTGCAGAGCTCCCGGTGTCCCAGGAGTCCCATGTAAAGCCAGGTCTGCACCCAGGTGTTGGCTTGGGATCTCCTGTCCCTTCCTGAGGAATGTGTGCCATCCTTTGGGAATGGGGGGCTGGCACAGGAACAGGAAACCATCCCCTGGGACAGACTGTGGAGCCCGGGATGTTTCTGGTGTCCATCAGGGGTTCTCCTCTTTGGGCTGAGGCCTGGGAAAACCCTGTCAGAGGCACACTGAGGTGGAACTTTACAGTTTTATTTTT
Source organism: Orthonyx spaldingii (assembly GCA_013397795.1). Lineage (NCBI taxonomy): Eukaryota > Metazoa > Chordata > Aves > Passeriformes > Orthonychidae > Orthonyx > Orthonyx spaldingii. Next base: position 145,936 of record VZTJ01005701.1, on the reverse strand, counting down.
AAATTGCACAGTTTTATTTTTTATTACACAGACTCTTCTGAGTGTGAAAGCAGCCGGGGTTTCTGTGGCTTTATTGCTTTCAGCAGAACCCCCGAGGCCGTGACTCCGGGTGTGCTCTGGTCACCTCCCAGCAGAGCTGGGCCCTTCCCATCACCTCACATCTGCCACTGCTCCCTGGGAGGGGGAGCCAAACCCTCCCTTTGTGTAAACTTCACTTCTTTTTAATACAGAGCAAGAGCTTCGAGACCTTTCATGGCTCCTTCTCATTCTTCATGAGCTACATATGTACATCAGCTCTAACACTCTGTCAGGGAACAGGGGTTTTCAATCAAAAAGACTGTCAGGAAAGCTGATTCACTAACAAGAAAGCTGTCAAGCTGTGACAGCTGCTGTCTTTGCAACCCCAAACAATCTGTTCAGTGCTAACTCTGACTTATGCTTCCATTTATTATACAGCAGTAATGAGTTCTGGCCTCAGAAGCAGCGTTTGGGGGACTCACCTGGCTGCTTTGGTGGGGATGTGCAGTGTATCAAATCACATCCGAGCTGGGCGTCATCAGTTTGCTGCAGAAAAGTTCTGCTTCTGCCTTTTGAGTTCTGTTTTTAAATTCCAGTGTCAGTCCTCACCTCATTTTTGTAGTTAAGTGTGAATCTGGAGATTCGTTACTGTTGGGATCTAACGAGTGTATGATTTCTGATTTTCCCCAATGTGTTGGATAATAGATTTAAGTTTAAACACAGCATGTTTATCCACAGAAATGAGTGAAGGAATTGGTTCTGATGCTTAATTATCCCAGGATCTCAGAGACCACAGAAATCCCACCCTGGGAAGGAACTGAGGGCTCAGGCTGATGCTGCTGTCCAGGTGTCAGCACTCACACTGCCAACCTTGGCTTTTAAAATGAACAAAGAGGAACAGCTCCTTGACATCTCCTCAAGCAAAGTCTTCCAGCTCTGTCTTACCATCCCTAAGTCTGCCTTGCTGCAGTTTTGGCTGATAACTGCTTGCCTGGCCCGTAAGAGAGATGGGGAGAGCTGATTCCTTTTCCCTTCTGCTGTGCACATTCAGTGCTGCACTGTACCCCAGTGAATCACCTTCTGCAGCTCTGCTAAGTCAAATTTCTTCTGTTTCCCTGAACTTTGGGTGCTCCAGGAGTGTCTGGCCCTACAGCAGGTGGTTTGCTCTAGAAAAAGAGTCTGTGGGGCATCTCTGGGAGCTCCTGGTGGATTGTGGTCTCAAGCCATCAGGTGAGGGCAATAATTCATCAGGGAGCTGCAGGGTGGAGCCAGGGCTCAGGACTCTGACAGGGCCTGTGCTGGGTTTTTGGGGTGGCACTGCAGGTGGGGGCATAGACAGGCCCCACCACGGCTGTTTGGGGCTGGGCACAAGTGCAGGGTGGCCCCAGCAGGGTCACTTTTCCCTGAGCCCGAGAAGGTGCCCCTGGTGTGGTTTCTCCTTGCCCTTGGTGTCTCCTGCCTGCCTTCCCTGCTCCTGTGGGACTGGGGCAGGGCTCTGCCTGCATTCCCGACCTACTCTGAGGGATTTGGCTTTTTTATTCCAAAATTCTTTCCTTGGAGAAATACCAGCTTGCTTTAATTCATTTTCTTCTCAATTTTGCTGCCAAAAGATCTACTTAGTGATTCCTGGAATTCGTTGAAGTCCATTGCTTTTGTCTTCCTTGGGGGAGAGCAGCAGCAGAGCAAAGCGCTCGTGTGTGCTCGCAGCCCGGCTCCCAGCCAGCTCTCCTCCCGCACTGGCACCGGATGTGTGGCAGTGCCCCTGTGCCTCCTCCCCGCCCCTCGGTGCCACCCCGGGGTGCTGAGGCTCGCTGTTCCCCGTCAGCCCCCACAGACACAGCGGCGTTCCCGGCGGCCCCGCTGTGCAGCTCCCCATCGCTCCCGGGTTTGCGCGGCACCGCTTCGGTCACTCTCCTGCTGAGGGGGAGCATTGGCCAAGGGTCTTGGATCTGAGATACTCCTGTCCCACTTGTCCCCTCAGGTTCCTCTTGTTCCGAACTTTCTGACTGTGGGAAGTGCAGGGAGCAGAGGGTTTTGTTCTTTGGGCATTCCAAGGTGGTGGCAAGAGTTGTTCTGTCCAATGGGACATGGACACGTGCAAAGGGAGGGAGAGTCCGGCAGTGGGGGCTGAATCACAGAATCCTGGAATATCCTGAGTGGGAGGGACCCTCAGGATCATCCAGTCCAGTCCTTGCCCTGCACAGACCCCCAACAATCCTCCCTGTGCATCCCTGGAGCGGTGTCCAAACACTCCTGGAGCTCTGGGGGCCGGGACCATTCCCTGGAGAGCCTGGGCAGTGCCCAGCACCCTCTGGGGAAGAACCTTTCCCAAAATCTAGCCTGACCCTGCCCTGGCCCAGCTGAGAGTGGGGAGCATCCCCTCCCTGGAGCCAAGGGCTGCTTGCAGCCTGCTCTGGGTTTGCTGTGCCACTGCCAATGCTCACGATCCGTATTTGTCCCCGTGGTGTCCTGGTGCAGGGACACGGATCCGGTGCCAGCGTGTGGCTGGAGCTGCACTCCTTGGATGCTGCTCAAGGAAGGGGTTTGTGTTCTCACGCTAGAGCAACTCCTTCAATAGGGGATAAAACTTCATTTACAGAGCTGCCTTAAAGGGAATAAGGGAAGAAAAGTGCTTTGCTGGAAAATAAAAGGATTAAAGAGATGCAGCGGTGAGATAAACCCCGATGGACAGAGAAACAAAGCAGTTCCTCCAACTTGCCTTTTCTTCTGCAGCTCCCTCAAGGTCTTTGTTTGCTTTGCTGCTTTTTGGGAGGCTTCATTAAGTTCTTTCCTCTTCTTTTTCTTATCCCTGAAATACCTGTAAAACAGATTGTTCAGATTTCCTGTCTGGCGGCCTATTATTTATTAAGTATTATTTTGTGCTGCTGATTTTTATGTTTTCCACCCACATAACAATTACTCATGGATTTGAAGCTCTGTGCTCAGCACAGGGAGGTTTTCTGTCCAAACCCATGAAAGGCACAGCAGCCAGGAATTTGGGTGGATATAATGCAATCCAGGAGCTGGAGCCGAGGGAGAAGCAGGTTTTGGGGAGCGGATGTGCCCTGGGACATCCCAGATCCCGCACAGGGAACGCCTGAGGCTCCTCTCTCCTGAGGTGGTGACACGATTGTTTAATTAATCTACATTGAAACACAGGGTTGGTAAAGTGAAATCCTGAGTGGGAAAGGGAAAGCTGAAGGAAGGTACATTTAGATGGGATATTGGGAAGGAATTGTTCCCTGGGAGGGTGGGCAGGCCCTGGCACAGGGTGCCCAGAGAAGCTGTGGCTGCCCCTGGATCCCTGGCAGTGCCCAAGGCCGGGCTGGACACTGGGGCTTGGAGCAGTCTGGGACAGTGGGAGGTGTCCCTGCCATGGCAGGGGTGGCACTGGGTGGGATTTGAGGTCTGTCCAACCCAACCCAGTCTGGGATTCTGTGAAAAGCACAAAAGAGACACTGGGTTCCATCTAGAACTGAATTCTTACCGATGTCTCCTGTGTTTGCATATAAAATTTATGGAAATGTACATGTCAAGATCCCAATGAATCCGTGATTCTGATAAGTCATCAGGAAAAGCTGGAATAAATCAGCCTGTGACTTGCTGAGCCCAGTGGTTGTTCCAGTCGTGTCTCTCAAATGTTTCTGCATGGCAGAGAAGGCTCTGACGTGAAGAGCCTTTATTCAACCACTCCATTAATTTGGGGAGAGGTAGGGCTGCTGCTCTGAATAAATTAGAAAAATTAAATAATCCAGAGTATAGAAAGCCCGTCTTAATTATATAAAGTACAAGTAACACTGTTTGACTTGTTCCTCTATCGGTAAAACACTCTGGGGGTGCATACACATAAAAGAATATATTTGAATTCTGCTGATACCTGCTTTTCTGAGCAGAAAACACATTTCAGAAAGCCTGTCCTCTTACCTGGAATTTTTTATCTTAACACCCTGGAAAGCAATTTCACTAACAAAAGATGACATTAGGATGCCAAATTAAAAGCTGATGAAAGCAAGGAAAATAAAAGATTTTTTTTTCCTTGACATTTACAATTAATGCCACAGAAATGTTGGTTTAATCAGACAATATGGGGGCTCACAAGGTGAAATTGGAAGTTTCCAGCCCTGAATGCTCATGTAAAAGTTAATAAATTCAGCTCGTAATCATTATGCACATGCTAGTTATAATAATTTACTGTCCATACCAAATCTTTATAAGCATTGTAATTAAATATAAAATGCACATTAGAATTATAATGAGTAATTAGGGCAACATAACTAATGTGCATAAAAGTCCCGAAGCTCATTAAAATGTTAAAAGAGGAAACCTGCTGAAGCTGGAGTTGGTGCTCCCTGTGCCTGGGAATGCCATGGGTTTCACTGTCCTTTAGTCACTTGAAAGCACAATGAAAATATTTGGGTAGAGGACCACACTCAACAGGGCTTTGAGTTGTTTTTGAACAGAACTTTAGGTGTAGAATTTGGGTTTCCAGCACAAACACCTGACTCCTGCGAAGGTGTTGGGGAGCTCAGGTGTGCAGAGTCAGAATCAGGGACTGGTTTGGGTCGGGAGAGACACTGATTCCATCTGATCCCACCCCTGCCCTGGGCAGGGACCCCTTCCATAGCCCAGGTGGCTCTGAGCCCCCCCAGCCTGGCCTGGGACACTGCTCTGTGTTGGGTGACACTGAGTGGGTCCATGTGGTGACACCGAGCCCTTGGGGACACCTGGCAGTGCCTCGGTTCCCCCCCCCCCTCCACTTCTGCTCACACCCGTCCTGTGGGGATCCATAAACATGGATTTGGGGATAATAAATGTGTGTTGTGGCTCAGGAGCAGCTGTCCCTGCCGAGCCATCTCTCGCGGGGACAGACGTGGAGGGCGTTGGGAACGCTCCAGTGAAGCCGCGTCTCGGAGCAGCCGCTCCAAAAGCTTTTCCCAGCAAGGCACTTACAGGTATTGGGGAAATTGATATTAAGCCAGTTCCCGTAATTCATTTCCAAGCCAGAAATCAGGCATTTATTTGAAGTGCCCTGCTCTGCAGGGATGAACCTTGGGAGGGGATTGAACAAGGATTCACTGTAGGGAGAAAAACCTCCGGCTCTGAGTCACAGAAGCCCGTGCTGCTGACAGACACACATAATCACATTTTTCCTCTATCGTTTTATATAACCATTATTTAGGGGACCTAAAAACGACAAATACATTTTAAATTATTAGTTTTACACCAGATTTCCTTGTTAACATCCCTGTTAGATTTTATTGCAGTGTGTCTGCCAGCCATTGATTTGTCTGGGATAATCGTGCCCTGGGAGCTGTGGGGGGCTGTCACCCCTTCCCTCCTCCTGCAGCCTCTCCCAGCTTTTCTCGCCTGGCTTTCCATCCCTCCTGCTGCTCCGTACCTTCGAGCCAAGGTGTTATTTCCTTGCTGGCTGCTTATTGTTATTTATAATGAGGTGCTCCACACACCCTCAGACACGCGGCTGTGCCGGCTGCTCAGCGGGAATCCCTTCCCACAAAACCGGCTGAGGGGAGAGCTTCAGCCGTGGGGTTTGAGGGAGGGTTGGAGCTGGAATCCCACCTGTCCCACCTCCCTTCAGCCTTGGCTTCTTTTTAACCAAATTCTCCTCCCGGTTGTTTGTCTCTTCCCTTTCCAGGGCAGACCTCGGCAGCGAGAGTAGCAGGTTTGGGGTGTGGGATTTCACCTGGGGTTGCTCAGTCCTGCAGGTCTGATGGATTTTTAGCTCCCTAATCAGCGCTCCAGGAACACGACTGCATCCCACAGTTTGTCTTTAGACTAAAAGCCACAAAATAACCTGACAGTGATAAATCCAAGAGATGGTGGCTCCAACGATCTCCAGGTTGTGTTTCCATGCCTGCATCAACCAGGGATTTCCCGGAGCAGGGAACATTGATTTTAATTCTTGTTCTGAACAAACAGAAGCTGAAATCCTTCTCAAAGGGAGATCTGAGAAAATTTCCTTCTCAGAAGCTTTCCAGTCGTTTCCAGAGAGCAGGGCCTGGAATTGTTGTTTGGGGCAGGGATGCAGCTGGCATCCCCTCCCCAGCTGCGCCCGCAGCGCAGGGCCGGGGGCTCCTGCTGGAGCAGCAGCAGCAAGTGCACGTTTGTGTGCACCAGTTCCTCCTGAAACACTGCCAGTGGTGTTCTGCTCTTGTGGAAAAACAAAACAAAAGCATCCCCAAAACCCCCAGCAAAAGGTGAGTGGGCCCGGGGGAAGCAGTAAGGTGGCACTTTCTAGAAACAAGGACTTTGCTCATCTCTTATTTGCTCTTCCAGTGGTCACATCTTTCACACAACTTTGGGAAGGAGTGGGAATGTTTTACATGTCCCTGTTGTTTTTACAGAGTAACAAAAACAATGTGTTTTTTCCTATGCAGATTATGGAGAAGTAGTCATGCAAATTGCTTATACATTTATTATCCCCCTGGAGTGTTACTGTTACCGGGTGAAAGCTAATGAATTTATGGATTGGTTTGTTGTAATCACTGGGATGAGGGAGCTGGAGGCAAAGGGTGAGTTTGCCAGTCTGTGTGTCTGATTCGTGGGAGGAGGGAGCGATGGAAGAGGGAGAAGGGTTCTGGCTTAAGCCCAGGTGAAACTCCCTCACCCACTTGTGTTAAAATTGGGAACTGTCCTGAGTGCTGGGTGTGTGTTTGCTCTCCCTGGCCATGGCAGCTGCATTCCCAGGAGATTCCCTTCCTGCGGTGTGGGAAGGGAGGGGACGTGGCTCTCACTGCTGTGCCTCAGAGCTGCTGCTGCTCCGGCAGGGCGGACTCATGGAAAACACACAGGTCCCTCCTGACCTGTGTCACAAATCGGGGCCTTGGTCACCTGAAAGACCTTCCAAGCATTGGCAAAAGCGGGGTTTAACCCGGGATTGTGGAAATGAGGCTTTGCAGAGTTGGGTGCCAAGAGCTGCTCTGGTACTGCCCAGGTCAAGGCACACTAAGGAAGATCCAATCAGAAACATTTGGGATGATTTACAGGGAAGCCGGGAGTGCAGAAGGGAGTGCCAAGGATATGGATGCAGAGGTAAGGCTGCCAAAGGGTTTAGCAGCACTCAGTCGTTGAGTATTTAGGATTTACAAGGCGATCTGATGGAGTTCACTGTAATTACAGCAATGCTGCACTACAGATTTGAGATAGCTGCATCCATCCCATAATCAATGCCCACTCAGGTGAGACGAGGTGTGCACCTATTCCCAGGTGTGGAAAGGGACCTGCCACAATTCCCTGTGGTTCGGTGAGATGTTCCCATCAAACCCCCTTGCCTTCCCCCTCAGGGAGGGTTTGCACCTCGGGGTGTGGGGATGGGCGGCTCACGCAGCACTGCTGGGTTTGGGGAGGAAAAGGCTTCACTTTGGCCACCACCGAGTTTCCATCCTGACCACAACCCTGGCAACTCCTGGGCTTTCTTCTCAGCTTTTTTTGCAAGCTCCTGGCAGGACCAGGCTCAGCTGGGGTGGGCCAGGGATCCTTCAGCACTCGGATGGTTCAGCCAAGGCTCATCAGGAGCTCCTGGGATCATCTGAGGGTGGGGTGGGGGAGCAGCCCCACAATGTGAGGGAGGCAGAGCGAGGCAGGCAGAGCTCCACGTGTGCACAAGCACCTGAAAGCAACATCTGGAGAACTGCTCAGGAAGAATAAACAGATTTTTATTTATAACTGATGTGGTTTGGTTTTACAGCATTTTGATGATGCGCATAAATTATTGTTTAAAACCAGAGAACGTAAAAAGTTCCAGGAGGAGGCAGTTGTTTCCTTTGATAATCTCTTTCCTGAGGAATTTGCTGCGTTTTATTTTCAGCTGGTGGTTCTCTTTGCTGGCAACTGGAAAACCTGACAATTGCTTTTTATCTTTATTTGTGTCTGTAGTTCTAAACTCAAATAGTTTATCACTATTTACAGTGTTTACTGTTTAAAAAGACAAAATGCACTTACTGAAACAACTCCATATGCAGTGGAATGATGGGACAGTCACTTTTCTCTTATATTTGTGGCTGGCTCATAATTTTGGAGGTTTATTCCTTTACTCTGAGATCTCAAAGGCCCCCTGAGCTCTGGGTCTGTGGGTGTTTGCACTGGTGCAGGAGGCGAGAGGTGCTGGCACCAGGCACTGCCACACCCTCGCAGGGACAGGGGGTCCTCGGAGCCTCTCATGCCCAGTGCTGGGGGTTCCTGTGCCTTTCTCAATTCTCGTGATTCAAACACACCTTGTGTGACTCTAGTGCTGAGAGCTGTGGTTTGTGCTGAGCTACTCTGGGAAAAGCAGCTTTTCCCAGGACGGGATTGCTCTCTCTTCACGTCTCAGCTGGGTTTCTACCCCAGACACACGGAGCAGGTCTGAGGACCCGCAGTGTGGGATCACTTTCACTCTGCTGGAGCAAAAAGCAGTGGAATGAGCCTGCAGCTGGAGCCAGCCCCGCGCCAGGCGGAGCGGCCGAGGAGGAGCAGCGGCGTTGGGTGATCTGCCTGTCCGGATGCCAATGTCCATTTTACAATTCTTTTTTTTCAGTTGCCCCCACAATTCAGGAACTTAAATCCAGCGGTGTGATGCTTGGAGGGAACGGCCTGATCCGGTGCGAAGGTGCAGGAGTGCCTGCCCCGGTCTTTGAGTGGTACAAAGGAGAGAGGAAGTAAGTAGCCACTGCTCGCCCACCCCTCGTGTGCCAGGGCTGCTGCCAGGCGGGGCTGCCCCGGGGTGACCATTCCAGCGCCTCCCAGCTCAGGTCCCAGCTCCAGCAGCGGCTGCTTGGAGCTGCCCGTGGCTCCTGTGCTGTGAGAGTGGAACCTGCAGCCATGAGCCTGACATCCAAACGTGCTGCAGGAACCCCAGCCTTCCAGGGGTGATAGCCAGAAAGGCACTGGAAAATCTGCAAAGAGGACCTTTGTTTAATTTATCTCCTTAGGTTTTGAAAGCAAAACTCTGAACCGGTGTGAATCTTCCCTGTTGTGCCAGGGCTGGTCTGTGTCCCTGGGGCCAGCAGAGCTCTGCAGGTCACTGCAGCCTGACCCCTAAGGCCTGGCCATGGGCTTTGGGTTTGTGTGCAGCCCCCTGCCCTGCTGGGTCACGGGGGCTGTGGGACAGTAGCAGACACCTCTGCAGAGTCACCTCGATTTCAGAGGCTGCTCATTAAACAGGGAGATGGTTTCCTTTTGGACATGGCACTTTGGTTTACAGCTCTTGGCCTGTGCAGGAGCTCATTTCTGTAGGGTTCACTCGGTGGTGCAGAAGGAGGTGGATATTGTCCCTTGTAACTGGGGAGATTTGGGAATTTCCCAGCTTCCAAGGGCTGGGTTTTGCAGCTCGAACATCCCATTAAACCTGGGAGCTGGCACGAGAATATTAATGACCCTTTTCCACAGAAAGCCATCTGTCAGCTCCTTTCTCAGCTGCTCCCCTCCTGCAGCATGAGCTGCTCTCCTCCTCCCTCTTGCTGAGCTATTGCATCCCACCATATCCTAAACCTTCTCTAAAACTGATCTTTCCTACATGGACCAGGAAATGCTTCTCCTCTGTTGTGAAATCTATCTGCACCCCATTTCCATGGCTGCTCCTGGTTGTGCTGTGCCTGTCCTGGGGGCACTTGCAGCACAAACACCCTTTCTGTGGGAAGCATTTCAGAGCAGGTTTTGGCACTCTGGGTTCCATTAGCAGCTCCCAGCATGCTGATCACCTTTCTGTTTATAGCTCTGACCAAATTCCTCTCTCCTGAGCACATCCAGTGCCAGGGCAGCAGCAGGAGAGGCGAAGCAGAGCATTTCAGGACACCAAAGTTGTGCTTCTGCTCCTGTTTTGGTCAGTGTTTCACCTCAGCAGGAAACGCTCTGTGCTGCTGGGACTTGCTGCTCAAACACTGGGTTAAATCTAATGCTCCATCCTTTCAGGAGTTGGTCTCTGATGATCCTTGGGGGTCCCTTCCAGCTCAGGGTCTCCTGTGAGCTGTGGTTGGTACATGGCTACAAAGGAACTGGGGATCTCTGAGCCCCAACCCTTGCAGGAGAGAGGAAAATACTCATGGGCTGCTTTTGAACCCAGTGTCTCCCCTCTGCCTCTGGAGGATGGGCAGCCAGCTCAGCGTGAGCCTTGGGCAGCCCGGGGTGAGCCTTGGCCAGCCCGGGGTGAGCCTTGGCCAGCCCGGGGTGAGCCTTGGCCAGCTCGGGGTGAGCCTTGGCCAGCCCGGGGTGAGCCTTGGCCAGCCCGGGGTGAGCCTTGGCCAGCCCGGGGTGAGCCTTGGGCAGCCCAGGGTGAGCCTTGGCCAGCCCAGGGTGAGCCTTGGCCAGCCCAGGGTGAGCCTTGGCAGCTCAGGCACTGCTTTAGTGCAGAGCTGAGAGGGTTCAGCTCTCAGAGGGAGCTCCCAGGAGCACCCACATCACCCTGCAGATAATTCACAGTTGTACTCCACAGCTAAATTTACACCCTGGGGGTGTGCACCCTGCTGGATTTTCTGCTAACACAACAGAGAGAATCCCATTTTTTTCAGATGCTCTTGGGCTGGGACTCCTCTTTTTTAGAAATCTGGATGGATTGTTCAATAACTTAACAGTGGGAGTTAGCCCTGTAATCATAACTGTGTGTTCAGTGTCTGAAACAAGGCTTTTGGGGGTGGAAACTGCATTGTTGTTGTTACTGAGATGAATGTAAATCCAAGCCCACCATTCCCAGACTCCAGGGATCATCTCATCATAAAATAACCATTAAAGCTAAACACAGAGGCAGTAACAGACTGCACTGAGTGAAAGTTATTGGTCTTTGAGGCAGAGAGAGCTAATTCTGCCTGATCACCAAGTTCCCAGGAGTTCTGTTCAGTAACTTCCCACAGGTGCTGGTGCACAGGGTGGGGAGAGCTGGGAAGAGAAAATCTGGGGGAGAAGTTAAGAAAAGCATCTTAAAATAGGTGTAGAAAAATCCCATGGTTGAGTTGGAAGGGACCTTAAAGTTTATCCCTTTCCACCCCCTGCCATGGCAGGGACCCCTCCCACTGTCCCAGGCTGCTCCAAGCCCCAGTGTCCAGCCTGGCCTGGGACACTGCCAGGGATCCAGGGCACTTCCAGGGATGGGGCATTAGAAATGTGTGGCTTTGAAGATTGCTGAGGGTTCCCTGTGGAGAGCAGAAGGGCTTCACTGTGCCAGCTCTGAGCCCACGCCTGCTCACAGGCTGCGTTCTGGGTTACAGGAATTAGAACTCAGACATTAAACAGCCACAGGGAAAAAGCCCAGAAGTCACCTAAATAAAATATTAAAATATTAATTCCCTTTTCCTTCTCAAAGCAAACAAGACTTACATTTGAAATAACAAAACTCATTATCACTGCTTCATCAGCTGTAATAACGTGCAGGTATCAGAGATGAAAGCAAAGGCAGGCCCCGGGGGCTGGCACCGCCCAGCTGGGGATGTGTGGAGCCATCCCTGCAATGAAAAGGATCCCTCTCCCCTTTATCAGTGGCACAAAGCAAAAGGGCAAGGAAGGTGCAGGGTGGCTGCACACCCCCCAGATGCTGTTCCAGCCCGGGAGGCAGCGGGTGAGGCCCAGACAGTGATCAGGGTGCGCTGGGTCCCTGAGCACAGCACGGAGCAGTTCACCCAGGAGGGAAAGGAGCTGCTCCTCCAACTGCACACGGACACCTCGGGCCAGCTGCGGCCACTCCCGCTCTGGGAATTGGGTGGCTCCTTCAAAGGCATCTCTCTCCAGTCCCTTTTGCTCCAGAGCTTCCAGTCCTGATGCCCCAGATCAGCCCCTTCCCGGCAGGGACACGGAGGATGTCCAGGGGACGTGGGAGCCGTGGCAGGGGAAGGGCCCTGAGCTGGCACCCCCAGCCCTCGTCCCCTGGGGAAGGCAGCAGGTCACAGCAGGCAGACACTCTCAATTTTTTGAGGCAGATGTCACCTGTGACAGGGCATGGGGACAGCAAAAATCCCAACACTCCATTTTTTTTCAGAAAAAAAGGAGTTAAACCTTACGACTGTAAAATAGAGATGCTGCAGTTCAAACTCTGGTCATGGGCAGAAAGGGTGGAGCTGGCTTGGAAACAGCTGGTACAAACCACAGGATCCCAGACTGGTTTGGGTTGGAGAGGATCTTAAATCCCATCCCATTCCCACCCGTGCCATGGCAGGGACACCTCCCACTGTCCCAGGCTGCTCCCAGCCCCAATGTCCAGCCTGGCCTTGGGCACTGCCAGGGATCCAGGGGCAGCCACAGCTTCTCTGGGCACCCTGTGCCAGGGCCTGCCCACCCTCCCAGGGAGGAACAGGCGGAGGTGGACATGGAGCTCTGGTACCCTGAGTGTCCCTGGGAGAGGGGCAGGGATCAAACCCGGAGAGGCAGCGGGGAGGGACAGTGGGAGCAGCACGGAAGGGTGGGTTTGGGAGTGAAGAACTCTTCTGGAATTTTCTGCAGGAGAGGCAGGAAGCAGAGGGACAGACACTGGTGGGTTTAGAAGAGCATCCAGAGGCTGAGTGGACAAATTTCTGCCTGGCAGAGAAGTTTTCTCTTCCTGGACAAAAGATGAACCTTCCAAGAGCAATGTTCACCCCAAACCAGGCACTTCAGTCCCATTTTTCTATGCTTTAAGCAAAACCCCGTGAGTCCATGAGATGTGCTGTGTCCACGGGATGTGCCATGTCCTCTCCCCAGCCCGGGCTCCAGCACAGCAGAGTCCTTTATAGCAACACAAACTGCCCAGGGAAGAGAAACTGCGGTGTGAGCAGCAGCCTGCAGGACCCGATGGGAAGAGAAGCACTCACATAACAATGAGGAATGCTCAGTCCACAACCTGCACAAGTGCAATTAATGACAGATTTGCCATGGTTTTCAGACAGAACGGTGGGAAATGGCATTAATTCCCAGGATATATGATTATATCCTTCAATATAGCAGACAAAAATTGTATTTTGAATCCAAAACTCTGCTCCTTATGGGAAATAGAAGGAATTATGAGTAATAACTGTAGCGAGTTTTTAATAACACGGTTCCCCTTCTCGTCTCCTTGTCTGATCAGACGTGGTTTGCCTACGACAACATCATTTAAGTTGGTCCTCTTGCTTTGTCCCGGTGCCCAGCGATGCTCCCCACACGGTTTTGGGAGCAGTATCCAAACACCTGCACTTTTCCTATGAATTCGGGGTGGGAAGCTCAAAGCTGGGTGAAGAGAGTCCTGATTTGGCTTTTTCCTGTGCTTCATTACCTGATGCTGCCCAGGCTGCTGCCTCAGCAGTGCTGCTGTAGCACTTCATTCCTAATTGCAAAGCTCATTTGCAGCGGTGGAGACCCGTAAACCAAACCACGGTCACAGTTCTGGCTCCCAGTCCTCACCTGCCCTCAGCCAGAGCTGTGAACGGACACAGCAAACTCCAGAGGCTGGAAAAGCCATGGTCACAGTCCCATGGAGTCGCATTTCTGGCTCCTAATCCCTACCTGCCCTCAGCCAGAGCTGTGAACGGACACAGCAAATTCCAGAGTCTGAAAAAACCCTCTCAGAGAGACTGACCACGATACCTTTCTGCCCCAGGGAGGGTACTTCAATTTCCAGCTGGTGTTGCCCAGTTTAAATCCAAGCTGTGCATTTGGGAGTTTCTCTCCCCACTCCTCCCGGCAGGAAGGGCTGTGGGTGTTCCTCTCCTTTCAGCTGCAGGACACACAGGCAGCACCCCCAGCCCCAGCGCTGTCCGTGGCCTCTCCAGGTGCCAGGAATTGTGCTCGGCGCAGGCACCGGCAGCTTGCAAAGGGCTCGTGGTGCTCCCAGGGGCGTCTGTGAAACCAGGAAAGAAAAGAGAGATATTAAAAAGAAAAATCTTGGTTGTGGTATATGAGTTATAGACATTTTCTTTTTGCTTTCTAGACTGATCAATGGTCAACAAGGAATCACTATTAAAAATTATAGTACAAGATCCCTTCTTACTGTTACCAATGTGACAGAAGAGCACTTTGGCAACTATACTTGTGTCGCTGCCAACAAGCTAGGGACGACCAATGCCAGCCTGCCTCTCAACCGTAAGTAACGGGGACGCGTGGCAAATGTTCAGGGTTGCTTCTTCCCACACCACGGAGTCAAAGGCCAGAAAGGAGCAGTGTTCTTTTCCCGGAAATACCCTGCAAATGCCGTTGCGTTCATCGGGACTCGGAGGTTCTGCACCTGGTGGTGGCTGTTCCGTGCTGGGGAGGGCTTTGGGTTCTGAAAGCCGTGGCACATTTTGGGGCGATCGGGGAGTTGTGGATCCCCCACAAATCCCAGCTGAACCCACCCCGCCCTCGCGGGGCAGAGGCACAGTTTGCACAACCGCAGCTTCTGCTCGGAATGGCAAGAACAGCTCCTCAGGTGCCACTGCAGACAGAGGTCAGAGCTGTTCCTGCACATTCCCAGGAATACCCTGAGCTGGAGAAGTGGGAAGTGCCAGAGCTCTGTCACACCTCGCTGTGTCAGTGGTTGGTGCAGAGCAGTGAAATCTCTTGGAAAAGACAATGAGCAGTGTAAGAGGCAAAGCGTTGCCTGTTCAGCAAGGAGGCTGCCTAAGAGGGGTCTCAAAGGTGCTGTCTGGGAGGTGTTTTTAGCTTGGTAGCATTTCACTGCTGCTGGATATTCAGCATCTGCTGGTGGGTCCAAAGGTGCTCGTAGTGGAGCTCTGGTGCTGCTCTGTTCTGACAGTGCCAAAAGGGCGAGATGTATCCTACACACAAAGATATTCCTCACTGAGCGGAAATGCAGTTTCAGTTGCTTAAATCCCACAGTTATTGCCTTCCAGCCATGAAATATCCTCCTGAACCTACTTCCCATATGATGTGTGTTGTCAGGAGGTTCTAAATTCCTGCGGGAGAGATGTAACAGGCACAAAATCACAGGGAGCCTTTGCTGCCATTTATTTAATATTTGAGGGATCATTACCAAAGTGGGAACGACGTTACACTAATTTTAAGCAGGAAATGCAAGAGAAAACAAAGAAACATTATGCCAGAAGGAGCTGGAATTTGGTGTATTTGCAATTCAGAGCAGGTAAAAGGAAGGTCTGGCTTCATTTGAACAGAGCAGAGCTGAATCTGTCTCTGAGCTGCTGCCAGGATTTTTTCCATCTAAAATTGTGAGGTGCCTCGTAGGCACCCTTGAAAAGCTCTTTGAGAGGCAGAGGTTGAAAATGTCATAGAAGTACCAAGTGCATTGGTACCAATCACAAAAATACGTTCTCAATCATGAAAGATGGAACGTGGGAAGCAGAGTGGTCTGAGAGAAAATACGGAAATCTGGGTCTGCTCCTGACCTCGGGAGGGCAGTGGGGGATGTTGGCTCAGAGGTTTGACTCAGAGACCAAGCGGAAACGTCTTATTTTTTACTGTGATTTTTGTAATCCAGTCAAAGCAAGGAGAGCTGTCCTAAAGGTGGTGATCTGGATTTTGGTTGGGAATGAGGATCATCTGGTGGTTTTCCTTTGCTTATAATTTACATTAATATTATCTAGAAGCAATATCCCTTTTAAAAAACAACAAACAAAAAAAAAGTAAGAAAAATTCTCAGGGTAGCAACTTGTTAAGTATGGACTCCTTAATCCTTCAGCAGGAATTTTCTCCTGTGAAACTCTTCCATTTCATTTTGTTGGCAGTCAGAGAGGACCATATGTGCTGGTTCAGGTATGTGCGAGCAAGCTGCGAGTTCTGCTTGGTTGCAGCACTCAGTAACCAAATGTAGGGTTAAGCGGAGTTTCATTTGTTACTTGAGGAGTGTTTAAAATAGAATTGCTGCCTTGTTTCAGGGGGTGTTGCAGGCTGTAGCTGCACTGCTGTGGCACAGTCTGAGGTGTGGCCTCGGAATGGCGGCGATTCGGGAGCCCCATCCCATGGGAAACCCTCGGGTGTGCAGAGATGTGGGAGGGGGGATCCCAAAACCCCCACAGCAGGAGCAGCTCAGACCCCCAGTGTGACCCCGTGCTGTGACCTGGGAGAGGTGTGGAAATTGGGATCCCCCATCCCATGGGAAACCCCTTGGATGTGCAGAAATATGGGAAGGGGGATCCCAAACCCCGCAGCAGGAGCAGCTCAGACCCCCAGTGTGACCCCGTGCTGTGGCCCCGAGCAGGGCACCCCTGCACTGCCACTGGTGGCTCCTTGCCCAGCAGTGCTGGGAGTGGCCATTGGCTGCTCTGCTCTCAGGGTGGGCTTTTTAACAAAAATGTTGCAGCAGAGTTAAAAAATCGGTGTTTTTCTCTTTGCACATCCCCACATAACACACATGATCTACGTAATGTACATAATATACCCAATATCCGTAATGCACCTAAATGACACAGCAGCTGTGCACCGCTGGGAACCTTTCTCGGGGACAGCACTGAGCCCGATCTCCATCACTGGGATCTGCATCCAAACACATAAAACTCCAGGACAGCAGGAAAAGGGTTATTTCCTTTACTATGGAGAGGACTCCGACCCTCTGTGGTCCATCAAGGAAGCCTGAGCTGACAGAAAGCCATAGGGAGGTAGAGGAATGTCAGGACAAGGCCCAGGCTGGGACATGGAGGGAGCCAAGGATACGGGGGATTCACAGAGCTGGACAGGCAGTGCCCGTGGGGTGAGGAGAACGGGGGCAGCTTTCTGAGCTCTGGCTGCTCACCCGGGCCAGGGGACAGCCCCGCTGCTGCTGTGGGCTGGGGACATCCCCCAGAGGTCACCCAGAGCCAGTTCTGCCCTGGGGACAGCAGCCAGGTCACTGTCTGGGGAGTTATGAACAGCCCAGACCCTGTGAACACAACAGAGTTTATCCCTGTCCCTGACTGAAGCCCCTGTGGTTGTGCCCGAGATCCAGCAATTAATGATAAATCCAGCGATTAATGACAAATCCAGCAGCTGGAAAAGAGAAAGTCTGAGCTGGTGGGGAAAACACAGAGAAGCAATGGTTCCAAAAAATGAATAATGAGTGGAAATTTGCTAATTACTCACGGCTGAGTCCTCTGGATCCTCCAGCTGTGTTGGTTCTTGTAGGGAAGCATTGGAAGCTTCGGACAGGGCCATCCTGGCCTCCCTGGGCCCAATTGATCGGATGTTTAGCTCTGCCTGTCTGGCTTTTCCCAGGATTTCTGGTACTAAAAAGGAAGAAGAATGTGGTCCTTTCCTGTAAATAAAGCTTGGGTGTGCTGACTCATTAAGCCCAGGAGATGAGGCGTTCAGGAGAGTCCCGGGGCAAGAGGTTTCCTCCCCAGGGCTGAGGAGCCAGCGGGGAGGGAGGGAATAGCCCTTTTAATTAAGCAGATTTGGCTTTTAAATTAGCCCAGTCTTAATTTGAGACAAAAGGCATTTTCCTACAGACAAATCTGCCAGGCTGTGGGGAGAGGAGGGAGTTGTCAGTAACCACTGGCAGCCAAAGGAGGCTCATTGAGGAGTTACTGAGTTTTTCCCAACAGCCAAATCTGAGATGCCTCAATCGCTGCCGAAGCAGCCCCTCCTCACCCTCCTCCTGTCCTTGTGCTCTCCTCACCACTTTCCCTCCCCACAGCTGAGTTGTGGCAGGAGGTTTTTCCTCCCTTTCTTTGACAGGGATAAAGGTGGAGCCGTTGCTCAGCCTCTGCTGCCCAGGGTGGGATGTGGGATCTGGGATCTGGGATGTGGGGTGGGATGCTGCCCGCACAAGCCCTTGGTGGGCTGCTGGAGGTGCCAGCACAGGGATCAGCTCCGTGGCACAGCAGATCCAGGTGGATCAGGCTGCAGGGAGCACTGGTGTGGAGTCCTGGCTCAGTCAGGGGTGTGATGCCAACCCCTCACCTCCAGCCTGGCACATCTCCTTGTCTCCTCAGCACCTGTTAAATTAGGGCAAGAAACTGAGAGGTTCTTCAGGTGCTGCAGTTTTAATCTGTAGATTTAATCTTTAGAAACCTCTACACCTACTCCAGAGACTTCGTAGTCACTGCACTGAGGGATCTCTGTGTGTCCCCTGAAGGTGTCACCAACAAAAGTCTGGGCTCATGTAAAGCCATCACCTCCCAGAAGATAAAAACAACTCCTCCATTAGATGGGTGTGTATTCTTAAGTAGAGGTATTATTTCTGTGTTCTAAAAAGCACCTCCCATACATTCCCTAATATTTTTAGGGATCCTATAAATGACTGATAAGGGGCACCTTTCTTCAGAAAGCCTTGCAATCCGCAGGAAGCATCCTTGTCCTTTCCTAACAGCTGCCAGAGAAATTGCTTCTTCACATGGCTCCTTATATGGTCCAGAGGT
This sequence comes from Orthonyx spaldingii, assembly GCA_013397795.1. NCBI lineage: Eukaryota > Metazoa > Chordata > Aves > Passeriformes > Orthonychidae > Orthonyx > Orthonyx spaldingii. The sequence goes on along the minus strand of VZTJ01005701.1, from coordinate 127,700 downwards.
GTTACTGCTGTCCAGGTTTATACAGAATCCTTGGATATATTGCCAGTCACTATGCAAAAACAGAAATAATTGTGAGAGCTGCCCAAGAGGTGAGGAGTGACATTTGGAAGAAGGAGCCTTGTGAGAGGGATGTGGTGGTATTTTCTGTGCCGATTTAATCACACGAGGACTTTACTGAGCAAGCACCTGACTGCATCCCTGGTTAGTGCCTCACGCTTGGAATCTCCTCTCCAATGTTCCGGAAGCACCAGACCGTGCCCTCAATTTCCATGTGTTATTGCCTCGTGTGCTGGTTCCTACACGGAGATTCCTAATTAAACTCATGTATTAATGTTTCCAATAAATCGGCTGCATATCGGAAACGCAAATAAAAATGAGTTTTCTCCCCCCGATGGAAATGAGCTCATTATAAATTGCACTCAGCCTGTGCTGCCCTGGTTCTCATGGCACCAGGAGCTGTTGGTTGGCTGCTGGGGCCCCGGGGGTGCAGAGGGCTCAAGAGTCTCTGCCAAGGGGTGAAAGGGCCCTGCTGCGGCCCCGCTCCCAAGCCAGGGCACAGGGCACTGTGCCCATGGGGAGTTCCTGACAGCACTCCTTGTGTCAAGTCTTGGCAATTCAGAGATCTTCTCAGGCATGGACTCGGTGGTCTCAGAGGTCTTTTCCAGGCTGAAGGATCCTGTGTAACTGAGGGAACTGAGGGCAGAGCCGTGGTGCTGCTCCCCACTCCTGGCAGGTGCTGGACTCGCTCCCTGAGAGAGCCTCCACCACTGCAGGCATTTCACAGTCGTGCTTCTTCCTCACTTTGGTAACTTCTCTTTGGATTTAAACCAAGCTGCAGCCTGTTCCCCCCACCGCAGTCACGGCGGGAAGCAGACAGGGCAGGTTTCCCAGGAGCCAGGAGAACTGGGCAGTGGGCACAGCGAGGGGCAGTGCCACCATGCCTGCAATGTCCCTGCTGCAGCTGGCTCCGGGCTCCCCTGCCTGCCCTGAGCCCCGGATCTCCCGTGGCAGTTCTCCCGTTACCCAGGCTGGGTGTGGGCAGGTTCATCAGGAATTTACAGACTTAATTAATGTTCCAGCACTGCCTGGTCGTGTCTGTTCACACAGTTCAGTGTCATCGTTAAACTCGGCAGTTTCATTTTATTGACTGAGAAATCATATCTCAGTGCCTTTGGATTTGTGACAGGTTTCTGTTCAGTTTTAGCTCGATAGCTTTGCCTGGCCCACCAAATCTGACATTTCTAGAGAGAAGTACACTCTCCAGGGAAATTCCCTTTGTGTCCACAGTTTCTGCTGTTGTCCAATTACCTAAGAAAGATTTTGCTATTTTATCTCTCAAATACCAGCCTGGAAAGCAAATCAAATTTCAATTTGCATAGTTCTGTCTCAGCCAGGTGGGCTGGTCTGCATCAAAAAACATAATATAAGAAGTGTGTGGAGGTATATATATATTTATAAACTTAAATGAGAATTCCTGTACTCATTAGGAGCCTGTTCAAAGCCTGCTGCAGTCAGTCAGAGGACAGTTATTGATTTAGTAAGGTCTGGATCCAGCCCAAGGTCTCCTGGAGCCATCACTGCGCAGAGAACCGGTGCCGTGCAGCTCATTTTTCCTCTCATCCCTCCCAGTCCTGCCCCTGGTGCAGTCACTGTCCTGAGCTCCTCCAGCTTCTGCTGGGCCTGCAGAGAGTCTCCCTCCACACCTCTGGAGGGATGATGGACAGGGAACAGATCTGAAATCCATTCTAGGAAATTCCAAACACTTTGCAAAGGGGTGGTCACACCTCTGAGCCTTTGAGCTCCTGCTCAGGGGCGTGGGACACCCAGGCCACAGCCAGAAGCTCCTGGCGCACCGTCACAAAGCCAGGCCACGTCTTTGCCTGGAGCAGGTCCCATCTGGAAGCTCAGCAGCTCCAGGCTTTCCCTCTTCCCTCACAATCTGAGGGGGATTTCGCTCTTTCTCCCCTCTGTGCTCTGTCTTCCCTGGGGCATTTCTGACCCAAGGCTTTGGTTTTGCTTTCCATGTCCAGTTGTGCAAACAGGACTGGCTGCTCCAGAGGGGTGATCCTGATCCATCAGGGGAATCCATCCCACCCCAGCCATGGAGCCAGCCCCTGGCATTCAGGGCACTGGAGAAGCAGGGTTAGAAATCTGGGAGTTCGGGACCCTCCTCAGAGACCCAGGGGCATTCATCCAGGCATTTGAATGGAGTGCTCACGTTCCCAGTGGAACGCAGCTCTGAAAGCCTCCAGCCATCCCCAGAGGGATTCACAGACAAAGGGAAAACCTTCCCTGCCTCCCCTCCCCCAGGGTGAAACGCAGCTGAGCAGCTCAGAGCCTCCCTCTCCTCCCAGGGACCTGGGGGAGCCACTCCAGAACTGATCGCTGAGGCAGAGTTACGGACTCGCACTTGGATTCATACATTCACAGAGAATTAGATAAATGGCCAAATCCCCCATTTATGTAACTCATAATAATTCTGTTAAATGTTGGGTTTGAGCTCTTTCCATATGGATGCCAACTGCTGCTCCAGGTAACAATTACCGAGAGTTATGAAGGAATTTTCTCTAAATCCATTTTCCAGCTTGAGCTTTATTATGAATTATATGACAATAAGTGACTGAAATGGGATGAGGTAGAAATAACCCATTTGAGCAAGGCCAGGAACACAAGTTTCTCCTTGACATTTAGCAGAAATTTAAAGGCCTGAGAGTGGATCAGGGAAAATCAAATAAAAACCAAACAAAAGCCCAGGGGTCTTTGCTGTGGGGAGTTGCTGAAGTTGCCCCGATGCTCTGTTTTGTCCCATTTGTGTTTACAGTCACAAATTTTGCAGTTACCCACAGCTCAGGGGCTCAGACTCATCTTCTTTCCCACCTGGATAAATCAGAGGGGTTGGAGTGTGGCCAAACCTTCATCTCAAGTATCAGTTAATGAGCATAAAATCATGGAATATCCCAGGCTGGGAGGGACCCAGAGCGATCACTGATCCAACTCCCTGCACAGACACCCCACAATCCCACCCTGTGCCTGGGAGCATTGTCCCAGCAATGATTAAAACATTCCAGGTCATCCATGGAATTTAATTCCCTGCCCGTGCCCCCTCAGGGTGAGAAGCACCCATGGTCAGAGCTCCCTGGAACTCGAGTTTCTTCACAGAGCAGAAAACCTTGAAGTAAATGAAAGAGAATTGAAAATCCTAAGAATACCTCACGTAACAAATGGGATGAAGACAATAAGTACTATAAATAGCACTATAAATAATGATGTGAAGATATTTTACAGCTCCATCTGAAACACAAACTTCAGCTTGGCCTCAAAACTTTGGGAGGATGGAGGGAGGAGGCTCAGAAAGGGGTGGTAGGAAACAGAGGATGAAACAATCCCCAAGTGAAGAGATTAAAGACAATTGCTGTCTATCCTGGGCAGGAAAAGTGGGTTATTGGAATATTGGCGAGCCTGGAGAAGATGCATTAGGAAGTTTTCTCATAACAGGGGCCCAGGAGAGAGTCACTTACACTGCTCAGCGGTGGATTTTAAACCTAATGCAAAGCTCTTCTTCATTAGAAGGTTATTAAGTGCAGAACTTATTTTCATATCAAGTTGTTGAGACCAAAGCTTGGGGGGCTTTACAAAGGAATTAGATATTGATCAGGGATATCCAGAGTTTTCAGAGAGATCAGAAAATAGATTTTAAAACCAAGACTTTGGTATTTAAGAAAATAATCCAACAGGTTGGAAATGCCAAAACGAAAATAATTTCCCAGATAAATTCTGGGTTAATTGACAAAAGCAGTTGCATGAACCCAAACATTTACCTGTAAAGTTTGTGTGCTTTTATTGAGTCAAGTGTTTGTAATTTAGAGATTCCCAGAAAATTCAGAGAGATGGTGTCTCCACAGCCTCCACTGCCTCTTCCTGGGAGCTGCCGCGTGTTCCTGAGTGTCTGGGCACTCAGTGAGCTGAAGGAAAAGACAAAGAGAAAAAAATGAATTTTTTTTTTTTTTGGCTGTAAGAAAGCTAAAAATAACTTCAGAGGTTTAAAAACAAGAGGTTTTCAGTGAGCCCACACTACAAGCACTAATTAACCTCTGAGCTCAACCACAGAAGTAACAAAATGCTGAGGTGCCTCAACGAGCCTCAAAAATCAAGAACTCAATTACTGTTATCCCTAATTCCACCTCCAGGTTTATATGTGGAGATTTGGACTGCATTTACAATAATAAATTGAGCATAAAAGCTTTCTCTTCTCAGGACTCTTCCAAAGCTCACGTGGAACGCGCTGGCATCAGAGGCTTTGATTTGTGATATCAGAACTATTCACAGAAAAGGGCCTGTAATGAATTTTTTAGAAACTTCCTTTTCCCCCCTACATATCTAAAGTAACAAAGCTGATTTATTGACTTTTAAATGTTCTGCTATGAAGCACCTACAGCAATAACCTGAATTTTACTGTGGGACAAAGTGCTGTTCCTGTAGAGACCATTTCTTTTAGATTGCCCTGATATACGGATTTTTAGGCTCGGCAATATTTAGATTTACTAACTTTACTCAAAACTAAAACAAACCTGAGAATTGGATCATTTAGATTCTGTTAATTTATTCAGTTAAAATTATATTCCAAGGAAAAGAAGAGAAATTTTAAATTGCTGGGGATGTGAGGAAGAAAGGAACAAATCTCAGGGAGTGACTGCACCCTATCACGAGGAGCAGCTTTAACCCAGACGATGGAATGTCCATCCTTCCGCAGCGCTTTCCGCCGGCGGTGCCGAGCTGTCCGGGGTGCTGCAAGCGCGTGAGGAAACGCCCGCAGGAACGGGAAACCGGCTTTGGAGTCGGCATGGACCTGTGGCTTATCTGAATCAAAGGGGACATAAATGTTTCTATAATGTAATTTTACAGCCAGAGGAAGCTCTGTGCATTTCTTCAGCTTCCTCATCAAGGCCATTCAATTTATTCATCTTAATCAAGTGCCGAGTTTTAAAAATCGGCTCCTGCTAATACCAGAGCAGAATGTTGCATAAAGGATGTCTGGTTCCAAAAGGTGTTTGTGGCACACTCCTGCTGGCAGGGCTCGGCTTCCAGCGGCTCCCCGGCGCCAGACGCGCTCCCCTGCCCCGGGGCTGTCACCGCGCCTGGCCGCGCCCTGCTCTGCCTGTTCTCCAGGACACATCCGTGCCCAAGGACAGCAGCTCTGCTTCCCTGGGACTCGTGTGGAATTGCAATAATCCACATTAAGGTTCTTTGTTGTGCTCCTCTTCTTCCCCTGCCTTGCAGCATTACGTGGCTCTATTGCACTGGAAAGTTCGGAGTCAGATCTTGAATCCCAGAGTGGGTCAGGCTGGAAGGGACCACAGTGGCTCCCCTGGTGCCACCTCCCTGCTCCAGCAGGGCCATCCCAGAGCACAGGGCACAGGGCTGTGTCCCAATGGTTCTGGAACAGCCCCAGGGAGGAGACTCCACCCCTCTCTGGTCAATGTGCTCAGGGCTGGGCTCTGCCCAGGGCAGGATTTGTGCCTCCTGTGCAGGGAATTGCTGGGCTCAGTCCCTGCCCGTGGCTCTGGTGCCACTGCTGGGCCCGGAGCAGAGCCTGGGCCCTGCCCTGAGCCCTCCCTGCACACAGGGACACCCAGGGCTGAGGGCCCCTCTCAGCTGGGGCTCCTCTCGAGGCTGAGCAGCCCCAGCTCCCTCAGCCTTTCCTGGGCACCGAGATGCTCCAGGCCCTTCCTCAGCCCCGCAGCCTCTGCCGGCCCCGCTCCAGGAGCTCCTGGCCCCGCTGTGCTGAGGATCCAGAGCTGGACACGGCACTCCAGAGGTGCCTCCCAGGGATGGGCTGAGGGACAGGATAATCTGCTCCTTCTTAAACTCTAACTCCATCTTAATTAATCTCCTTTCACAGAAATTGTAGTCATTTCATGAATCTCATCATGACATGGGCATATCTCCCATGTAATTTATAGAGATTGTAATGATTCATTTGATAGGCATTGTCTGTGGATTTCGGCTCGTCAGGGATCGGCAGAGCTATAATTACGCAGTAATTACCAAATAAGTTATTCACAAATTGCTGTGCCAGTGAAAGTAAATACCAAAGGGCTGAAGAGTATCCAGCTCCGGGCACGTGTTCGATCCAGCGAGGAGCGCGGGCAGGGGGGCTTGCTCTGAGCGAGGTGGGAGCCCGCGGACCAGGGGGCAGAGCCTGCTGCTGAGCACGGCTCCTGCCCTGGTGGGAGGTGTCCTGCTGTGTCCAGAGCTGCAGCAGCACCAGCAGGTTCTCACCCCAGAACCCTCCTGATCAGTGGGGTCAGGAACCTGGGATCCCCAGCCAGGGCAGCATCTCCCTGGGCTGCCCCAAAGCACAATGAACCCAACCCCACAGGGGCCATCCCTTGGGCCACAAATGGTCCATAAACCCGGGAATTTGGGGTTCAGCCCTTCCCAGTCAGCTCCCCACGTCCAAGCTGCTGCTCTGGTGTAACTCAGGCAGATTCCTCTGGTTTCTTCTTCGGGTTTTCTGATAAATGTAGCGATGGCTTTCCACTGCCAGAAGGCAGGGATGGATGGGATATTGGGAAGGAATTGTTCCCTGTGAGGGTGGGCAGGCCCTGGCACAGGGTGCCCAGAGAAGCTGTGGCTGCCCCTGGATCCCTGGCAGTGCCCAAGGCCAGGCTGGACATTGGGGCTTGGAGCAGCCTGGGACAGTGGGAGGTGTCCCTGCCAAGGCAGGGGGAGCACTGGGTGAGATTTAAGGTCCCTTCACCCCAAACCAGTGTGGCATTGTGTGAGTTGCTCGAACACCTGCTGCAGTTGGGACGTGCCCTGAGCCCTGTGTTCCCGTGGGATGGGGGCTCCCAGCACTTCCCTGAATTAGTGACAGACGTGTCTCTCGTGGCCCAGGACTGGCGCCTTCACAGGTGTCCCCTGTTGCGTCTCCAATGTGTATTTTGCCTTATTTATCTCCAGAAATACAGCGACAGTTGTGCAGATTTAAAGAGTGACCTCTGAGAACAGGAATATCATTATTGGGAGTCAGAGCAGTGCTAATCATATGTTTCTGAGCAGGAAAATGCTAACAGATTTCTAGATCTGCATTATTCATGAGCTTCCATTTATCCATATGAATGAAAGACCAAGCTCAAAGGACACCGCCAACTTTGTCACTTTTTCTTCATTTTGTTATGGTCTCAACAGCTGTAAAAACCATTAAAGCAGCAGTTTTCCCTGGAAAAATCTGAAATGAGGAGTAAGGACTAGTGAGCAAATATTGTTTATCCTTTAGAACACAGTAACTTGAACACCTAAATCAAAGCATTGTCTTTCACACCCCTTTGGTGACGTAGACATATCCAAATGTATGAAATTCAGTGGGTTTCTGTCTCTGCTTCGCCCTGGCCTTGCCACCCAGGCACAGAGAGCACAGGGGGGGCACAGCACTGGGACTGGCTGCAGCCCCTCTCTGAGGAATGGGGCTGCTCCAGGTGTGCAGGGGAAGGGAATGTCATAAATCACATCCCCAAAGGTGCTTTTCTGATCCTCATTATAGGAAAAATATTGTAAACCACGTGGAATATTTCATAAACACAGCTCCTCCACGGGGACTGTACATTGGCTGTGCTTTTTATTGTCTTTTATTTTTGATAATACCTGAAAGTGTCTTCTAACTGGATCCAGAGTGTGGGAAGAAATTCTCTGGGATTTGACATCAAACGAGCCCATTGGTTGTCCCCTGTCAGGATGCAGAAGTTCTGTCTGAGGCTGTGTCTGTTTGTGGCAGTTATTGTTGCATTGCTGTGTTCCATAAACTGCAATGGGAGCCCCTGCGTGGGAGACTGGGGGTGCTGGGAGCCTCCTCTTGCATCTGAAAGGGCCTCAGTGACCTTGGGAAAAAAGTCCTTGGGAGAGCTCCTCCTGTTCCCTGTGACAGGGACAGGAGCCAGGGAGCAGCTGGGGCTGGGCCAGGAAGGCTCAGGTTGGATCTCAGGGAAAGGTTCTTCCCCAGAGGGTGCTGGGCACTGCCCAGGCTCCCCAGGGAATGGTCCCGGCCCCCAGAGCTCCAGGAGCGTTTGGACACCGCTCCAGGGATGCACAGGGGGGAGTGTTGGGGGGTCTGTGCAGGGACAAGGGCTGGATCCGTGATCCTGGGGGTCCCTTCCAGCCCAGGACATTCCCTGGCTCTGTGTCCCCAATTCCAGCAGCACTGGAGCATTCAGCCCTTTGGAGCACAAGCACAGCTCCTGCCCGCTGCTGCACAAACCCTGCCCGTGCCCAAACCACCCAAATCCACCTTTTCTTTCCCAGGGAGGGATGGACTCCCTTTGCTCTCCCGACCCGAGGAATCCCTGCCCTGCTCTGGTTTATGTTTTCCTCTGAGTTTTGCGTGGCAGGAGCCTCTCCAGGCACACCTTGGTGGGGTGCAAGTGCTGAGGTCCTTCTGAAACCTGGAAAGATCTCACTGCTCACATTTATTTTTCAGATCTGATAAAATCCATGATTAATTTAGTAGATTTTTTCTTCCTGCACTGCACTTTTTCATTTTTAATGGTTTAGAGTTGTAAATACTGATGCAAAAATGTGTCCTCACATTAGTGGGTATATTTTTGTGATACTCAATGAGTGGCCTGCAAATGAATGGCTGCTTTTGCCAAAATCCACTTGCTGAGGAAAAAATTCCCTGATTTATTCATTTATTCAAAATCCAGGCAGTTCCGTGAAAGGTAAAGCTTTAAGCATATACCAGTGTCTTATAGATGTGAAATTGTTGGGAGAGTGAGGATGGAAATGGCATAATTTTACTGCCAAAAGAATCAAAGATGTGACCTTTAATTAAAATATTATTTTGAATGTTTTTAATTAAAATATAAATTTGCCTGTTGCTGGTTCACACACACATAACACCACCCCTCACATTTAAATTAAATTAAATTAAATTAAACTAAATTAAATTAAGTTAAACTCAATTTTTTTCACACTATAAAATTGTTCATCCTACATAAAACATGATGGTTCACTCTGGAACTTACTAAAAAATAAATAAATAAAAAAGCATTTCGTAGACTGGGGCATTAAAACAACGTGTTTAGTATCTTTCTCTGCCTTTCCATAAGAAAATCAAATTCCATCAGAATTTAAGTCAAATTTGAAATTCATCCCATCGTGCTGCCAGCGGAGAACAAGTCTGGGGCTCGGGGCTGGAATCCACGGACCTGGAGGCTCCTAAACATTACCTTCCATTGGACTCCTTTTACAACAGGGCACGAAAAGGTGCCAATAATGTGGTTTTCCACAGCCTTAAAAATATTTGAATATTTATTGAGAAATGCCTGCTATCAAGCAAAGCAATCAATTGGAGGTGTAGAGCTGCTGGAGGATGGAGTGAGAAAACTCCCTGGCAATTTCAGACCTCAGACTTCAAGTTCACAATTATTATTTTTTTAACGTCTCACCGGTGTTGAGCTATTAAATATTTATCATCTTGTAATAAAAGAATAAACCATTTAAATAAAATAAACCATTAGGAGGCAATTAAGGTGTAATAACTCAAACCTGCAGAAAAGCTCTAATTGTAATTGCAAAATATTAAGGGTGAGAGAAAGACACAGAATAAATTAAGGTCACGTCTCTGCCCCATCCACTCACAGTTTCCATCCAAAAGATTTATTATGAAATGTTTTTCCATTTTTTGAGGTACTCAAACAGGCTCTGGCTTCCCTAGGCTTAAAGACCTTGATTTCACAATAAATCATTAATCTTTAACAAAGCTGATGAAGCCTGGAGGAGATTAGCCTAAATAAGCCCAGTTAATTATCAAAGGTCATAAATGGAAGCAGTTATGAGGGTTTTTTTAATTAACTAATGAGCTGGTATTTAACTGCCAGTAGTGTTTTGGTCCAGTTATTGATTCCTCCAAGTCAAAATATCAAAGTCAAACCATTTTACTGATGCAGATTGAAATGAAAGAAGCTTTTTGTATTCCCCAGGTGGGAAATGTTCTCCTTAGGACAATCCCCCCTGTGCATCCCTGGAGCAGCGTCCAAACACTTCTGGAGCTCGGGCAGGTTTGGGAATGTGCCCATTCCCTGGGGAGCCTGGGCAGTGCCCAGCACCCTCTGGGGGAAAAACCTTTCCCTGATCTTCAGCCTGACAAATCCCTGAGCAGTGACAGGGACCAAAGTCACGTGTCAGGGGCCGCAGAAAGCAATTAAACATTTCAGCGTTTCTGTTCATTGGAAAGCAGGTTGGGTTTCCTGCCACTGAAACAGTGAAGAACGCTGAGAACTGCAGTATAGCTTTGCTTTTTACCCCCCAAACCAGAGCTTGGGCGTGGCTTTGCTCACAACAAAGCACATGGTTCAGTTTTAAACTCTGGGATCCCTCTAACAGCTGTAATTGTACCAAACACATCAGTTTGGGTTTGGATCAGCTGCGGGGTGGTCAAACAAGGTACCATTGTAACCAAAAACGGGATTGACAGCTTTAACTCTAGACCTGGTCCCAGGGATGGGCTGGTGCTGGGAGGGGGCTCCAGAGAACTGGAGAAGAGGACTGGCACTGTGAGGATGACATGGAAAGGTGCTGGGAATCTCGGGGCAGTGCCCAGCCTGCTGCTGGCCCTGCTGGGAGCTGCAGCAGGAGCTGGGCTCCTGCCCAGGGCGGGGATGGATGTCTCTGGGAGGCAGAGGCTCTGCTCTCCTGGCTGCAGGCACAGCCTGAAATCCCTGCTCTGTTCCATTGCTGAGTTCTCTGTGGTCCCTTAGGGATGAAAGTTTGGGCTTGGCTATGGAGAGGCTGGACCTGGAGCTCTCCTGGCTCAGTGCCTCTGACCCCTCCCACCGCAGGCTGCTCCCCGGGTAATCCCTTCCCAAATTAATCGAGTTGGCTCTCACAGGAGCTGGGGTTCCTTTCAGGAGCTCCGAGGAGCACAGCCAGGCTGGAGAGGTGCAGATCCACACGGGATTGCCGAAGGGATCCGCCCTCGTTTTGTCCCTTTGCTGGTGCAAACAGGGGCTGAGCAATCGCTGCCTTCCCAAACACATACAGGGAGATCTGCTGGGCAAATAATTACAAGTAATTGGCCTCCAGTAAACTAAAAGTCAGGGTTTATTTACTTGCTTGTTTTTACCTGCCTGTGTCCTCTAATAGCTCCTTCCAACTCATATTTTTCCGAAGCCTTGGGTGTCAGGAAGCTGCAGCTGTGGGTCCTGCCCTCCTCGAACACGTCTGTAATTCTCAGTCCCGCTGTCCCCGCTGTCCTCCCCTGCCTACGAATTTACTGTTGTTTTGACAATTTTATGTGCAAACATATTTAAATCCCTCTGACCTCAGCCTCCTGAGCTGATTGAATTTTGCTTTAACTTTGGTCTGGCAATTTCCATTTCCATGTTTTTATGCAGAATGCCAGGGTTTCAGCTTGTGATAAAACAGACAAAAACAGGTTTGGGTCCATGCTGCATGTCCATGCTGCATTTCTCTGCCCCACCTCTGAGAGCAGAGGGGCTCTCATCTCTCCTTTATTCCTTCACTATATGGTTTAGTGGACATGGTGGTGTTTAATTTGGACTTAATGATCTTGGAGGTCTCTTCCAACCTTGATGATTCCATGATCTCTGAGGTCAGGGAGTGGCTTCCATCAAGTTTCTGGTGGTTCCCGTTCTGAGCAGCCGTTCTGGCTTTCCCAGACGTGGCCTTTTGCAGCAATTCCTTTTGTCCCCTGTAATTTGCCTCCTTGTGTTGGGGCACCTTTCATGGGGTGGTTTCCCATTTTGATAAGAGGTTTTCTCTGCCAGCTCTTTCCTGCCTGGGATCAGAAAGGAATTTCTAGATACAATCTCTGTGCTTTTGGTAGAAGGCAGCGCTAAACATCCTTGACATTTCACCTCACCTCCTTGGCCCAGCTGTCTTTAGTGCTTACATTCTCCAAAGGTTTCCCTTTTGAGGATTAGGGCTGCAGCTACACATCTGTGGGGTTTATTCTCCCACTTCATTTAAACCCACTCAGCTGCCACTGTCTGAGGCTGGGTTATTTCCAGCGTTAGATCCGGCTCACCACCCCCAACAAAACTGGTTTAAGGAGAACATGAGGCTTTACTTCTTCCCATGAAAATGTGCTAGAGGTTCCTGCACACACACTGCCCCCTCCCCACCCCGCAGAGCTGGGCTGCCACGCCAGCACCTGTCAGAGCATTTCCTGGGGGCACCAGGGCAGGCTTAGGTTGGGTATCAGGAAAAATTCCTTCACTGACAAGTTCAGGCCAGGAAGTCAGTCAGGGGGTTGGGGGCATTGGTGTATTTAGACCTGGGCAGAAATCCCCACTTTTCCAGGTTTAGCAGCCAGGGATGCTGTGCCAGTATCCCTATGCCCACAACATTCCTGGGTTTATACTTTTGAACCCAGCCTGCCTCAAAGCTCTGCATTAAACTGACGAGCTGGGTTTGGCTGCGCTGCCTCCCCAGGGGAGGGGGCTCTGCAGGGCACCCAGGGGTCGGGCACACACTGCCCCAGCCCTGGCAGGGGCACACCAGGAGCTGCTGGGATCTTGCTCCTCTTCCTCTGCTTGGGGAAACAAAGCTCCAAGACTCAGCTCGAGGAGAATTCCCCGCTGCAGCCACAGAAATGGCACATAGAGTCATGGCTTTCCATTAGACTTGCAGATTTTTTTCCACAAGCACCCTTGGAAATTTGAGCAGTCCTGATATTGTAGGCTTGGGGTCCCAGGAAAGTGCAGCACAGATAGTGCCACTCTTTCCCACGCATCCCTGCCTCCCACTGTTCCTAAGGAGTCATTAATAAATTTTAATTTGAATGAACCAGCCTAGCGTGCTTCTACAAAACCAGCTGGTTTTGTTTTCTCTCTATAGACCTGAACATTTTCATGAATAAAGATTTGCAAAGAGTTTTAGAACTTGAAATTAGAAATAGATCTGTCTCTCCAATGCCTTGATCTAATAATGTATTTAAAAATGAGATTTTTTTTGCAAGAATAATACATGAAATCACCGCCTTCGCTTCCAGCCTCAATGCTGCCAGGAATCTGTGACTTTGTGCTACCTAAAGCACCTATAATTAAGTCTAGATCCAATGTTTCCCAAGGAGACACGATCCCAGCACAATCCCTGCTGGTTTGGGTAGGGTACTTTGCTTTTTAATGAAATATTGTATTGATTGAGTGTGTTAATTTGCCTGATTGTTGGAAAGAATGGTGTTCATCTGCAGCAAGAGGAACTTTTTCTTTTCTAGGAAGCCACAGTCACGAGGATTGACTCCTAAATTCACAAGTAAAAGATGCTGTTAATTTAAAGTAGCCAGAAAAATAACTTTTGTCATCATTGCAGAACACGTTTGAGCCAGGCTGGTAATTATCCATGAGGAGCAGGCTGTAATTGCTCAGAACATGAAGGTTTGGGAAAAATTTAAGAGCACTAAATCAAATTATTGTCAGACTTATAAAACAGCCATTAAAAAGTAAAATCGAGGAAACCTTGCTGGGTTTCTGTTTTCTCTGAGTCTCTCGTTTGACCCCAATTCCTGTTTTCCTGCTGCAGTCAGGGTTGCTCCGTGCAGGGGCACAACCTCCTTCCGCAGGGGAACACTCTGGTGTGGGAGCACTTGCCGTGTGAGGTTCCCTCTGCCCTCGTGCTGAGCTCCAGCAGCTCCTCCTGGCTGGGGACGGTCCCCGGCATCCCCTGCAGCAGCCTGGCCCTGGCAGGGCTCCAGCTGTCAGCCAGGCCTTCCCTGGGCCCCGAGAAAGCAGATCTGGGGTTTTCAGCAGTGATCCAAACCCCACAAGTGCATCATTGTGGCTCTTTCCCCCTTTCCCAAACCACACTGATGTTACCAAGTCCACAATTGCTTAAAGCTTAGGCATCACTGAACTCAATTTGGTGTCTCATAGATTTCCGTATTTCAGGGTAATTTTGCTTTTTGTCTGTTACATGTTCTGGGGAAAAGCCTTGTTTGTGCCTCAGCCAGCTGAGCAGAGACCTTTGATGCACAGTGCAGCCCCCAGAGGATCCTCCTCATCCTTCCTCTTCCTCCCTGGAGCCAACTGCACATCCCTGGGATGCTCCTGCATGGGGAGCACCCTCATCTCCCCCTCTGCCTTCCCAGTGCCCAGTGCCATGGTGGGAAGTGGCGTGGGGTATCTGGGGATGGACCTGTCTGCCCACAGCACTGCCACTGCTCCTGCTCCTGCACAGGGGTAGGAAACCTCAGCATGAAACCTGAAACCCTTTTCATGCTGAAGGTGTCACCAACTCCATGGATTTTAATGTCAATTAAAAGTGTAACACAGCTCAAACTCCATTTTACTTTAAAAACGTGATTTGGGTTCATCAGCACCCACGGTGTGTCTGTCAAGGTGTTGAATAATTGGTTTTAAGGTTGGAAACATCTGTCTGCATTAGCAGAAGTTTAGCAATTGGGTAAAGAAACTTCATAACTTTTTATTTGGGAAAATATTTGTCTGCTATTTCACTTGGACTCGTGTTTGCACAGTATTAACCTGAAAAGCAATTGTAGGTGGAAAAAAACTCAAAATTGGCCAGGAGCTGGTGTGTGCTCAGCCATTCCCCGCACATCCCTGCTTGTCAACTCACTCATTTTTTTTCATTAGTTTCTTGTTATAGTCAAGATATGGTCAATGATCTTTTGAGCTTGGTAATTTTGTTAAACCTTTTTTATGAGGAGTATTGAATTGCTGCATTGAGATGGGAGCTTGCTTCCATGCAAGATTAATTGGGACTGCTATTTCATTTTGCATAGCACTATTCAAAGCTAATAAAAAGGCCCAGAATAATGAATTCTAAAGTCAAATTATAATGAAAAGCCACAGGTGATTGTTTCATTAGGCTGGATGCAGGAGAACTGTGTCTTCTCTTAACTTTGCCTGTTTGTATTGGTTGCCCTGGGGGAAGTAAACAACTTCCAAATGGGTTTGATGTTTCTGAGAAAGGTTTTCTTCTGGAAAGACTTCAATAATTAAAAAGATGTGCCTTCTTAAAAGTTCACTGAAGCACAAAACCATTGCTTTAAAACATTCTTTGTTCAAAACTGTTACCTTGACTTATATTCATGGGAGGAAATTGCCTTCAATGAAGTGAACGAACCCCTTCTCTCAGCCAGGTTTCAGTGCCTCCCCGGAGCAATGGTTTGGAGCTGGAGAGCTCCAGGGGCAGCAGGCCTGGCACCGAGGGATGTGGTGGTGCTGAGGCTGTGCCCGGCCGCGGGAACAGAGTGCTGGCTGCAGTGCCAGCCACAGAGCCCTGGCCTTGTGCGAGGCCCGGCCCCACGCAGATGAAACTGTGCTGTCTCTTGCATGACTGTTTGCTGTCTCATTCTGTACTTGTCTTCCATGTGTGATTAACTCCCAAATGTTCTCTTTTTTTTTTTTTCCTTTTCCCTTTTTGTAGAAATTATTGAGCCTACTACCTCTAGTCGTGTCTCAAGCCCAGGTCAGTATCCCCAGCATTCCCGCAGGACGGGCGGTCCCTGCAGGGCCTCATTGCCATCCGTGCCCGGGACTGACCCCGGGCAGCTTTGTTGTGGTAGTGCTGGACTGTCTCCTCCGTCTTTGTGCTTCCATTGGTGTGTCTTCCCTCCAGGCTTTGTGTCTTGTCCTCTCTCTCCCTGTTCTGAGCAGCCTCTCCCGCATCCCTGTCCCTGCCATGGGTCTGTCCCGGTCGGGCTGCACAGGGCACTGCTCTGTGTGGGCAATTCCCTGCTCTGGAACCACCTCACTCTCTGAATCTTTGCTGATAGTGTTGCAAATGTGGATGTTGGTTTGAGGATTCACAGATTTCTCGCTGTCTCATCACTGAGTGATTGTGGGGTGGAGCCAGGAGCTGTTGTGAGGTGCTTCTCATTTACAGTGCCAGGAGGCGTTTGTGGGGAGCTGAACGCCTCTCCTTGTGCCTGGCAGGCGCTAACAGGTCCTGAAAGCTTGTGGTGCATCCCCATTTTCTTGGGGATTTCCTGTTGCTCCCCAGCAGGACACCCTCAGTGCAGCTGGTCAGAGAATCTTGGAACAGTTTGGATTGGGAGGGACCTCAAAGCCCACCCAGTGCCACCCCTGCCATGGCAGGGACACCTCCCACTGTCCCAGGCTGCTCCAACCTGGCCTGGGACACTGCCAGGGATCCAGGGGCAGCCACAGCTTCTCTGGGCACCCTGTGCCAGGGCCTCCCCACCCTCCCAGGAAACAATTCCTTCCCAATATCCCATCTGAGAGAAAAACACATGCAGAATTTTCCTCTGGCAAAACCTACACCAGATCTGTACTTTTATTTCCTAACTGAGATAAAAAGATTGGAAGAATGGTGCCAGAAAGTCACAGAAAGTGAGGTGATTAAACCAAGTGAGGCAGATAAAAATGCAGATTAAACCAAGGGTTGCAGAAGGAAAACCAGGCACAGGTGGTTCCAGCACCCTCAGACTTATGGGAGTGGCAAGACAAGAGTTTAAATCTGCGGTGCTTTAATTAAAGAGCTTAGGGAGGGCAAGCTCCCGTGGCACTTGGGGGGCAGAGGTGCTGCCTCCCTGACTTCCCTGGGCCCTGGGGAGCTTCCCAAAGCTCCCCATCTCCTTTGGGGCAGGGACTGTCCTGTGTCCCCATCCCCTTCGGGGCAGGGGCTGTGCCCTGTCCCCATCCCCTTCAGGGCAGGGGCTGTGCCGAGCCTGCAGCCGGAGCTGCAGCAAAGCCTCTGAGCGATGTCTGCAGGAGCAGCCTCCATCCAAACCCGCAGCAGCACGGGAGGGGGGACTGGACTGCACAAAGCTGATAGTGCCTGCAAGAAAAGTCCCTATCCTTGGGATTTTCCACAGTTGCTTTGGACTACCAAGCAGTTGAAATTAAGCTGGGGAATTATTTTTCGAGTTACCAGAAGCTGAGAAGAAGGAAGGAGTGGCCGCTGTGTCGGTCGTGCAAAGTGGTGATGGGAGAACCTCCCTCTGTGTGTTGTTTAACGCTGGGGTTTGTAATTCCTGAAAAAGTGCCCTGAGCCTGATCCCGCTCCCAGCTCTGTTCGGGGAAGGAGGGATAATGCTGGATGGCTGCAGTTGGAATGGGCTCCAGTAACATTTCTGGGTTTCATCTCCATCAGTGAGTGCTCCAACAGAGGCACAGTCATTCTTCACTTCCAAAAACTGCTGTTCAAGTAACACAGCTTTGAGATGTCTTTGAATTCTTGTCTGCAGAAATTTGCACCAAATGAGCAAAATTTTGTGTATTTTGGGGAGCAGGATGGAGATGGGGGAATGGAAAGGAATAGAGGCCTTCAATAACAATCCCTCTCTTAATTCTGAAAGCATGGTGCTACATAGAGAAGGCTTTTCCCAAACATTAAATTGAGAATATGAAAACCTCTGAACAAATAGAGGAAAATTTTGGGAATCATTAAAGTTGCAATAGTTATGAAACTACATGAGCAAATCCAACTTCAAATTACTAAGGAAAGTACCCTGAGCTCACTTTGCAGTTGAAAACCAACATCTGTTCTGCTGAAAGACAACAGAAAAGGGGGGAGAGGTTTAAAGACAATTCTCCAAATGGTTGGAAATTTAGTATTGAGTCTTTCCTCCTGGAAATGAGCCCTGGTACCAGCAGTGACATTGCACTGAACTGTTCTGTTTGCCTTCCATAATTAAATAACACTGTGACAGTCCCTCTACTTGGCTAATTTTAGCCTGGTAAATAGCTGGATAATGCCAGCACTATTGTTAGCAAGTTATTCAGCTGCAGAGGCAATGAAAAACTTCCCAGAGTGTCAGGAACTGAGTCCCTCGTGCGCTGCAGCACCAGCAGTGAAGGCAGCAGGTTGGGGTGGGAGATGGTGGCAGAGAACCTGAGTTATTTGTCCATAGCTGCCTATGACAGTAAAATTAGATTTATCATAAACCACAGAATGGTTTGGGCTGGAAAGGACCATAAAATCATCTTCTTCCAACCCCTGCCATGACAGGGACAACATTTCTGACTTTGTTTAAAGTCCCTCCAGGAGGTTTAGGCCACAGGGTCCTTTGGGTCTGTCTGCCCGCCCTGCTTCCCTCCTGCAGGAATACAAAACACGGATCATCTGTAGGAACTCGTTTTATCCTCGTGTCTCATGTCAGTCAGAAGAGAGAGCATCAGCCTCCTTCCTGCTCAATCAAGGCTCTGCAGCTAATTAGCTAATTACCACCATCCTTTACCACTTCAGTGCAGCTTCAGGGGATGTTTTCCCTGGAGAAAGTTTTGCAGATGGAAGGACATAAACCCTTTGTAGGGTCTCAGCACTGAGCCAGAGGTTGTGAGAACACCTCAAAGCAAGCCAGCCTCTAACTGCAGGTGGGTGAGGGAGAGCTGGAAGCCAAGGCTCTCCCAGAAATGAAGGGAAACCACTGACGGGATGTTGGATGTTCCATCGTGACTGGCTGAGTTTCCCAGGATCTTCCTTAAACATCAAACCAGGAAGTTGCTCTCTCTAGAAAGTGAGGAATCTGTAACAATCCTGGAGAATTTTCAGGATCCCCCCGAGTTTCCAACAACATGGGACAAACCATTTAAGACATTTTAAATTCCTGCAAAGCAATGCCGTGTTTGAGAGCCCTGGTGACACATTTGTGCATTTCTCCGCTGGAGCCCTTTCCTGTACATTTGGGGGTTTACTTTCCTAATTTGAAGTGACAATGCTTCGAGCATGTAGAATTAGCTGCAAAAAGTTACAAAACTGGGGCTATGGTTGGTATCTGTTTTGTCAGCCAGCGCCAGGAGCTGGAGCTCCTTACAAATCACTCCTCCTTCTGCATAATTAGTTCACAGGTGGTGTCTTGAAAAGCCTTTGAAGATGTGTCTGAATTCTTAACGCTGACTAAACAAGTAACTGTGACAGGTCAGAGAGAATAATTGAGGAATCTTCTTTAATTAATGATTTCACATCTTATGAGGCACTTTCATAAAAATTGGAGCTCGAGAGAGAAGGACCTTAAGTTATTTAATTTTCTCAGGAACAAAAGCGTGTGTTTAAGTGAGCACTTGGGCAGGTTGGACAACTCCTTGAACTTCAGTTGCTTCTCCCTGCGCTGCCTTTCTGCATATCTAACACATTTAATATGCCAGAACACCAAATAATACCTCATTTCAAGCAGGCTCTGTTTGTTTCATGGGAAGCCTGCCAGCCCCTCCAGTTTCTCTCTTCTTATGCAGTTGCAAATCCCATTTAAATCAATCAATGATTTTGTGTAAGGAGAATCTGCAGGGTTGGACTCTGAATTTCGGAATTTAGTGTTCTTTCTTGCCATTAGTTTTGTTTGTTCGTGAGGAAAGCACCATGTTTCTGCAGCTGGAGGACTTTGCATGTGAGCAGGAGACATCGGTGCAGCAAACTCCAGAGCAGGGAAGAGCCCTGGGGCAAAAGACAGAGCCAGTTGTGCTTTATCAGCCAACTGCTCTTTCTCTTCCCTGTTTGTGGAATTCCTTCCAAAACACTGAGGAGTATGAAAAGATGATCCAGATTTTGGGTAACAGATCCTGGGTCATTGCAAATTTAACTTCTAGATCCTGTTAGGAGCAGATGTGTGTTTGCTCTAAGAGCTTTTGATGCCTGGTGGCCGCTTTGGAGCCTCCCAAAATACCCCACCTGGGAAGGAAGGCAGAGCCTCCCATCTCCATCAGCTGATGGTGAATCGCCCTCCAGCAGCCAGTCCCAGACCACCAGGGGTTCTTTTGTCCCAGGTAACAGATATAAAACAGACACAGGGTTACCAAGCCTTGCTGTGAGCAGTTTGGCATCAGACAGGCAAATATCTCTAAAGAGAAAATACCAATGTATTAAACTTGCTTGTTAATCAGCTGAAAGCTTTATGTTCAAAGCACACCGTGGGCATTGCTGCTGCACTTCAGAACCCAGGCAGGTGTGAAATTCCAGCATGGCTGCTGTGCCAGGAAAAGCTGGTTTCTGTATTCAGCCAGCTCCGTGCACCTGCACCGTTAATTCCGTGTTTCTGTGGGAAGCCACGGCCGAGCGACAGCGGGCCGGGAACACTGGGAATTATATCCTGTGGCAAATAGCTGCCTTTCAGTGCTTCAGTCACCTGCTGCTACAAACAGGTGAACTCTGTGTTTGTAAATCATCCCGTGAAGGCACATCCTCCGAGTGAATGTGTGGAATTAGGTAAAGATTTCTGTTTAAGCTGAACGAGTGTCTCAGGGTGTGCTCAGTGACATTCAGCGTGTTCAGAGCCTGCATCATCATTCCAGCAGAATGTTTGGACACACTAAATCATATTATTCACTGCTTGCTGAAGAGATGCATTATTTAATATCAAAAGAGCTGCTTTCTATCAGCTGAAAAATAGGACTAGAACTAGGTCGTTTTTAGTCCATTGATTCCCACTCTCTAAGCCAGTATGTAAAATACAAGAATGTTTTTTTCCTGATACTGTATTGCCTACAAGCCTTCTGTCAGTGGGGATTTCAATATTAATGAGTTTTTCCACGAATATGAGAAGCCCACTTAGGGGAAGAAGCTGCTCTGAGAATCCTGAATATTTTACAATGTCACACATCGATCAGTTGGCTGAAATTTCACATTTTAACCAAGGAGTGCTTCTGAGAGATGCCAGGAAAGCAGAGCAGGACCAGGTGTGAAATGGCTTCTGGAGGCTGGGAGAAGGGTGGAGGATGTGGAAGGTGGAGAGATGCTCAGCTTCTGTTGCTGCTTTCTCCACCTGCGCATTTCCGATGCCGGGGATGAGCCACGGCTCCCTGGGCAGCCCGAGGTTCCTCCCTGTCTCTGAGGGATGCTCATCCTGGATGGAAGTTCTCCTTGGTGCTGGGGTGTTATCAGTATCCAGATTAATTTATGTTCTTGTAGATGGGATCAGCACTTGTCAGGTGTGAGTGTGTTGTGTTTAGGAATTCCGTCATGGAAACCTTGAGAACACGGGGAGGGCTCTTCCCAGTACAGCTCTAACTTCCCCCAGTTAATGGGCTTTCAAACACAGATATTCAGAGAATCATGGAATATCCTGAGCTGGAAGGGACCCACATCATCACCCAGTCCAGCCCCTGTCCCTGCACAGACCCCCAGCAATCCCCCTGTGCATCCCTGGAGTGGTGTCCAAATGCTCCTGGAGCCCTGGGGGCCGGGACCATTCCCTGGGGAGCCTGGGCAGTGCCCAGCACCCTCTGGGGAAGAACCTTTCCCTGAGATCCAACCTAAACCCCTCTGGCACAGCTCCAGCTGTTCCCTTGTTCTTTATACAACCTATTTACACCTTCCACGAGATTGAGACAAGTCCCAGTTCTGACTGAGAGAAGACAAGCAGGAGATTCCAGAATGTGATTCACCAGCAGGAAGAGAGCAGTCCGTGTTTTTATTTATCACAGAAGGATATGTTTTAAGTGAAGGTTTGATCAGCCAGAACTGGCTGACTACAGGAATTGTACAGGAATAAATATGCATATATTCATCTCGATGAGACGGGTGGCCATGTGCAGAGATGTAAAATGTATATGGAGCTCTGTATCCATAACTTCAGGGAGGGCCCAACTCTGCGTGGAATATGGAGGAGCCTGCAGCTACAGCTGGCAGGAAAGGATCTGACAAACTTGGGTTGCTGAGGGAGGGAGGGCTTGGGGGATTAGGGGACTTGTCAGAAAAAGCCTGTTTGAAAACTCCATGAATGTGTCAGTTTTAAAGAAATTCAAATAAAGGCCTGTTGAGTTTTGAGTGGAAAAAAAATTCATTGGCTTCCTTCCAGGCTCCCCATCTCATTCCAGGCAACACTTCTTCTTTTTTTGTCTTTTCCCTGTCTGAATTTCACACCAAATGGAAATTTCAGTTCCATGCCAGCTGCATTTAGAGTATCTGTGCAACATGGACATTTTGATGGAGTTGCCAACAACATTTCCAGCCAGGGATGGAAAACAACATCCCAGGATGACACAGGATCAGTCATTTCCTTACTCTGAACCTGATGTGTAAAAGCTGCATTGCTGCATCTTTTCCTTTCCCTCACTACAAACCATTACAAGGCCCAGTCTACTGAGGTGGATTTTAAGCTGGGTTTTGTCCTTCTTTAAACTTTCCAAATGAGCTCTTAACATGTCACCAGGCAACCCACGAAAGGCTGAATGTGGGTTTTTCCAAGAGTCTCTGGGTAAAAGAAAACAGCACCAGAATTTGTAGGTAAAAACGTGACGGTTGAGCCAGGCCTGCGTCCTTCCGGGAGCGGGGTTGTAACAGGTTCAAGCAGCAGCTCTGAACAATTGAGTAAATATTCCTTTATCCCTGGTTGCCATTGCTCTCGGGAGCAGCCCTGCCTTAGTTTTTCCTGGGTTTGTGCAGGACTCTGCAGTTGTTTGAGACAGGCTCCCTGGGAACAGGGACTGCTTGTGACGGCACAAATGCCCCGGCGAGGGCAGCGCAGGAGGCCCTGAATGCCCAGCGCGGCTCGAACAGATCTGGAGTGTGAGCAGGCAGGGGGGGTGGCTGGAGGAGCTGGAAGGACCAGTGAAACAGGGAAGGTTTGCACAGAGCTGAGGCAGAGCCCGAGCCCAGCCCTGCACTTTGTGCTTCACACTCGAGGCACTGCACAGGGTCCTGCTGACCCCACCTTCGCTGTGGGGACTGGAACAGCAACAGTGAGAAATGAGCTTCTCAAGGAGCAGGGTGATCCTCGAAGTGGGAGCGGCAGGAGCAGAGCTCTGCACCTCTGGGCAGAGTGTTCATTCAAGCCTCAGCTGTTCAGGACACGCCGTGCAGGTGGAAGGAAACGTGAGGGGTCAGGCCCAGTTCCCATTTGCTGCTCCATTAATCCAGCACAGTTAACAAGCAAAATTCACTTTAGTTGGTCCTGTGCTCCAGCACCTGTTCCTGTTCAGGATTTTCAGGAAGTCCAGATTTTAACTGAGCCTCTGAATCCACAGAACAGTGTGGAGCCATCTGATTAAATTTTTAAAGATGCTTTTCATTAAGATGGAATTGTGCAAAATATTTTCCCGTTTTCAGCTGCTGAGTCAGATATTTCCATAAGAAAAAGCTGTTGGCACGAGGCAGCGGAAGATGAACTCAGTGGATGAGTGGCAGCCTGCTCCCTCCCAGCCACCCACTCCGTACTGAACCAAGGCATGGGGTGACGTTGGGTGGCACCGGGACATTCAGCGGCGCTTGTCACTCCAAACACGGGGTGAAATGATTGACCTCAGCATCTTTTGTCCTCCTCATTTCTGAGGTACACGACTCAGCTTTGCATTTCCCTCTCAATCATCTCCCACAATGGCAGCACTGCATCTCTGTGCAAAAGAGAATTGAGAGGACTCACCCTTCCTCTGTCCCTGATTGCTCTGGGATGATTGGCTCCCATTCAGCCTCCCTGCTCAACATCCCGCTGTACAAAACCACCCAGAAGGAGTTTTCTGCCAAAGCCAGGCAATTCAGAGAACAACCGGGTTTGGAAAGCTCGACGGGGTGTTCACTGGAACAAGCGGGGTGTGGGTTTTCGAATAGGGAAACAGGGAGTCATTTGAATAATCCGCAGGAAATTGTCGAAGCAAAGAACCCTGGTTAGAGAGACATTGCAGGAATAAGCAACGCCTGCCTTGCTGTGTGTAAGGATTCCAGACCTACAGCCTGCTGTGCCCCTCCCTCCCACGTTGCACAGTCCCATTTAGTGTTTCATTTTCCCAGAAGCACAGAATATCCTGAGCTGGAAGGGACCCACAAGGACCAAGTCCAACTCCTAACAGAAGGAGCTATGTTTTGTAAAAAGAGGTGGAAATCTCACCCTGTTCAATGCAGATTGTCACTATCCAATTTCCAATCAGCTTTTGGAGAAACCTGAAGGATTTTAGTACTTAGAGGTTATACATGGTACAAACCAGGAAAAAAAGATTGGTTTTGAGGCAAAACATGTCTTTCTGCATGTATCTCCAAGGCTATTTGAGTCAGTTTTAAGGCATCCATCTCTGTCTCAAAAGCACCAAAATATTATACTAATTGATAGAGATTTTCAAAGGCATGACTCTTAACAGAACCTGCCTGCCTAAAGCTCCCAGTCAGCTTTGAAAAATCTCAACTCTTGGGGTTTTTTCTCTCTTCTGTGTAATAACATATGCAAAGCTGGGCCATAATGTCTCCAAAATCCTCAGGATTAAGCTGAAAAGCGAGTGGGGAAGGCTGGGGCACGAAAAGCTTCCTGATGCAAAATCCTCTACCAGCAGGAAAAGCTGCAGAGGAGAAGCAGGAGCAGCCAGGAAGGGTGAGGGGCTCTGGAAAGGGACCCCCAGCAGGAATCCAATCCCAAATGGCTCTGGAAGTGGGGGATTCATTCCCTCTCACTCACAGGCAATTGCAAAAGCTCAGAGTCCTCCCAATGGCAAATCAGCTCCTGCTGCAATCCCAAATAATTCATCCTAGGGAACAGTGAATAAAGATAAATGGAACCACAGAATCACAGAATGGTCTGAGTTGGGAGGGACCTTAAATGAAGCCCATCCAGTGCCACCCCTCCCATGGGCAGGGACACCTCTCACTGTCCCAGGCTGCTCCCAGCCCCAGTGCCCAGCCTGGCCTTGGGCACTGCCAGGGATCCAGGGGCAGCCACAGCTTCTCTGGGCACCCTGTGCCAGGGCCTGCCCATTCTAATGAAATAACCCAGTTAAAGGGGGAAATCTGGAAGTACTTTGGGAAAAAGAAAATCTGCATGCTCATGAAAAGTGACAAACACTTAAATACACACATTTTCTGTCTTTGTTGTGGTGGCACTTACGTGATGTTTGCTCAGTTCCCTGAGCTCACAAATGGTGGCCCCCAGGACTGGAGCAGCAGCTTTAAAGCAGCAGCTGAGGCCCTGCAGAGCAAGGGCCCTGTGCCTCGAGAGATTAGACCTTGTTGCAGACAGAGGAGGATGTGTATGAAATCCATGTGAAATCCATGAAATCCATGTATGAAATCCATGCGTGCCTCAGTGTTGTATAACATGCATTTAAGAGCTGTTTAAATTTATTGGAGTGAGGATCTACAGGCAGAGAGGAGACTAAGAGCTACACAGTTACAAAGACAATTAAAATAAAGCATGGCTTCTAGAATCAGGGAAAAGATACGGTTTATAAGCCTCACTTTCCCTTGGAATCGGCATCCTGTGCTTACGGATAGCTGTAGGCAGGGAAAAGGCACTTGTGCAGCTGAGCAAGAACAGCTACAGGTGAGGAAGGAAAAGGAAGGTGCTGGAAGGGAAAATGATCAGTTCCCTGCAGGGAGGAGGGGTGAGTGTACCCCAAAGTTAAGCACACGTTAATGACCAAAGAGCTCCAGTGATTTTATAAAAATCAGCAGCATGGAGTGGCCAGAGCAGCTCCTGGCACACGGAGCCTCCCTCAGTGGGGTCAGTGACGGGACACGGATCCCTCAGTGGGGTCAGTGACGGGACATGGATCCCTCAGTGGGGTCAGTGACGGGACACGGATCCCTCAGTGGGGTCAGGGACGGGACATGGATCCCTCAGTGGGGTCAGGGACGGGACATGGATCCCTCAGTGGGGTCAGTAACATGGGACATGGATCCCTTTCCCAGAGCCAGCCCCAGGGAGCCACAGCGCCCAGCTGCAGGGGACAAACTGTGTGTTCAGAGTGACAAATCAATCCATGAACATGCCCAGGCACTAAATCCCGTCTCTCCTGGATCAGCCCAGGGGGAAGGAGCCCGGCTCTGCAGGCAATCCGTGGCTCCCAGCACCTGGACACTCCCCCATTCCCGCCGCGTGGAGAGCCCGCTGCTGGCTGCTGCAGAGTCTGGCTCGGGAAGATCTCAATCAAGTTGAAAAGTAGTAACAATTTCACTTGGGCAGTGTTTGAACACTCTCGAGTCCCATGAATAGTTAATGTCACGCCAAGTGCTGGAGACAAACGCTCTTGGATGTGAAGAGCAAATCACTCAGGCCGTGGTGAGTGATGTTTGTTCCTGGCACACACAGCCCCGTGGAAATTGCAATCATCCCTCATGAACGGGCTCGGCGCTTTTTCCTGCAGGGGAGGAAGGGTGGCCACTGCCTGGGCTGACTGATGTGGGAACGGAGAATTGCCAGGGTAAGCTGCTTTGTTCTCCTGCTGCTGGGCACGTAAAGGGCTGTGCTTCTGGAGAAAAGGCTGCTGGGGGATGTCAGGTGCCAGCGAGTCTGCGTCCCCTTTATGGAGGTGACTTTTCCTGCGTCCTGCAATTTAAGACCGAGGAACCCTTTGTACCCCGTGACAAAAGACAGGACTGAGCAGTATTGGTGCACAGGGCAGACCTGGGAGAGGACACAGCTCAGAGGCACTGAATCCCAGGGTCCCTGAGGCTGGAAAAGCCCTCCCGGACCATTGGGTCCAAGCTGTGCCCCATCCCCATCTTGTCCCCAGCCCAGAGCTCTGAGTGCCACCTCCAGGAATTCCTTGGACACCTCCAGGGATGGGGACTCCAAACCTCCCTGGACAGCCCCTGCCAAGGCCTGACCACTCTTTCCATGGGGAAATTCCTGCTGATGTCCACCCTGAGCCTCCCCTGGCCCAGCCTGAGGCTGTTATGATTCAAGGTGTCACTGCAACTTCTGAATTAGCGCACAGTTGGACTTTGTTATTTGTTTTATCCACCACCTTCTTATAATCAAAACACTATCGATGATTAATTCCTTGGCTATTGTCACAGTTCGGGAATAAATTTCCCTGGATTATGGATTTTTTAATATTCCTATAAAAAGACAGGAATACATGCACTATGCAGAAATATGACCAAGAGGAACCTACCAGAAATGGTTAAGAAAATAAACAAAAAAGCTGAATAAACCCCACAACTTAGAAATCATCTGCCAACCACCTCAGTGGAAGATTTGCTTAAAGGCTACCAGCACTTCCAGCCAAAAACTTCCTCCCTCATACACCAAAAAAAGGAGAGAAATCATGTTCCAACCTGCTTAACTCAACATCCTTTGTCAAGAGCACAAGAATGATGTGGAAACCATGCAGAAACTGGAAAGTTCGGTGTAAAAAATTATCATTCACGCTGCTGTATGACATTGCCTCAACACAGCAGAACCAACAAAGTCTTCCTGATATATGAGAACTATCAAAGGTTGCCACTGAACACGGAGATTTAATGTGCTGCTTAATTCAAGAGCTTATTTACAATGTCACACGTCACTTGGAGAAAAATGGCTCTGACAACCAATCATTTAAAATATAGGAAGAATGTTTAACAAAAGGTCAGAAGTACAAATATTTTACATATTAACTACTAATAAATTCATTTCCTCTCAAAGTTAGGAGGATCAGCAAATGTCTCCAAAGCCATTTGCAATATTTCAGCACAAGACTCAACCTCTAATTACCAATGTAAGTTGTAAATAATTGTCAAGTATGCAGATGAGCCAAAAATTCTCTCAAATTAAAGTAATTAGCTCCCAAGTCAAATTTTTCTGTCACATTAAAATGCTTTTCCTTGTCTCCAGTGTGACACTTACAAATGAGAGCCACATTGTCAGGGAAGCAGTTATTGTATGCTGCCAGAATTGTCTGCACGAGGAGCCGAGAGCTCTTCGCTTTCACAACAACCTGAGGCTCCCAGCAGTCGAGGTTTTCACTCTGTAATTGTGCTGCACACCCCTTGTGTGAGTGGGGAATTTATCCAGCTGGGACCTAGCAGGGGACTCCAAAGATTCCCCGTCACTTGGTGTGGGAATATCCCTCACGGAGAGCCCCAGTCCTGGGCTCTTCCCGGTTCTCCTTCCCTGAAGAACCTTTCCAGACCTGCTGGTCTGGAACACAGCTGAGAACTGTGCCATGGCCTGCAACACAGGGGTGGGGGAATGGGAACGGGAATAGGAATGGGAATGAGAATGGGAATGGGAACGGGAACAGGAGCGGGAATGGGAATGGGAACGGGAACGGGAATGGGAATGGGTGGCTGGCTTGCTTCTCCCAGTGCTGTCTCTTGCACTTTCATGGTTTATTCTCAATGTCCTCTTAACCAAAGCTGTGTTTGCCACGTTCAGTGGAAGATCCTTCTCCTGTTTAATTTTGGATTCCCAGGCAGGATCCAGCATCAGGCTTGGTTTCTATTTAACTTCAGGCTAAACAAGGCTGGCTTTGCTGGTTGCTGCAGATGAACCCAAAATCAGGGCAGATGTGGGAGAGGAGGGAGTCCCAGCCCTGAACACGTCCCATCCCAAAGCAGTTGTGTGACCAGAAGACTGAAATAACACATGAATTACCTGCTCCTCTCCAATGATCCCTTCCAATGGCTGTTCCCCTCTACCTCAACAGTTGTTGTATTCCACTTCTTTCAGACAAGACAACAGGGTTTAGACTCAGAAATCCAAGTTGGATTCATGGTTTCCTTTGCCCTGGCTGTGCCAAGAGCAGTGAATCTGGAGGATTCTTACAAGGGGAGGGACAGGTTGCACCTTGCTCAGACACCTCATCCATTCAGGCTGGAGATCAGGGAAAGGTTCTTCTCCAGAGGGTGCTGGGCACTGCCCAGGCTCCCCAGGGAAGGGGCACGGCCCCGAAGCTGCCAGAGCTCCAGGAGGGTTTGGGCAGTGCTAGAATAATATACCAGGGGCCATGATTTGGGGCCATGGGTGACAGGATCTGCTCCTGCTGCCCAGAGCCATCGATTCCCTGCTCCCTTGGCTGACTTCTGCCATCTCCTTTGCTGGCTAAAGGTGGGGATGAGGTGGTGATCCCATTAAGCACAAGTTCATCCCAGCACTGGGGCTCACATCTCCTCTGTCTGTTCAAAGCCAGCCCATTCCTCAAGGCTGTTCCATCCATCGCTCCGGAGCTCCTCAGAGATGTTTCATTTTTCCAACACGACTGCTCAGCCACACAAAGGGATGGGAGACGACTCAAGTATAAAGGATGATATATAAAGCCAAATTTTATTCTGTTCCCTCGCAGTAATTTTCCTCATAAATACTTCTCAGGATTGTGAAATATTCCTTGCAGCAGAATCCGAGTCCATCAGGGCTGTACTATTTCATCCTGTTAAACTCGGAGTCTGCTCAGCGCCCGCTTCATTCATCCCATCAAGGCATTAGGATTCTTCTCCCTTGCAGCATTTCAGGGAAGGTGTTTCTGTTTGATATCATCAAGTTTATCTCTGTCTAAATGAAATTCCATTGGAGATACACCTGAGCAATGCGTGAGGGTTGACGATTGGGGGTGTTTTTGGAGCTGTCACAAAGCTTGTCCTGCACTGTCGGAGCAGCTCCATTGCTCTGATTCTGGGATACCCAGGGACATTCACAGGATCCTGGAATGGTTTGGGTTGGGAGGAACCTCAAAGCCCACCCAGTGCCACCCTGCCATGGCAGGGACACCTCCCACTGTCCCAGGCTGCTCCCAGCCCCAGTGTCCAGCCTGGCCTTGGGCACTGCCAGGGATCCAGGGGCAGCCACAGCTTCTCTGGGCACCCTGTGCC
This sequence comes from Orthonyx spaldingii, assembly GCA_013397795.1. NCBI lineage: Eukaryota > Metazoa > Chordata > Aves > Passeriformes > Orthonychidae > Orthonyx > Orthonyx spaldingii. The sequence goes on along the minus strand of VZTJ01005701.1, from coordinate 98,273 downwards.
AGGGCCTCCCCACCCTCACAGGGAACAATTCCTTCCCAATATCCCATCCATCCCTGCCCTCTGGCACTGGGAAGCCATTCCCTGTGTCCTGTCCCTCCATCCCTTGTCCCCAGTCCCTCTCCAGCTCTCCTGGAGCCCCTTTAGGCCCTGGAAGTGGCTCTGAGGTCTCCCAGAGCCTTTTCCTCTCTGTGACCGAGCAGGAGCCACAGCGAGGTCCCACAGAGGGACCAGGAACTGTGGAGATTTTTAGGTACAACTGAGTGAGGAACCACTCCGTGCTTTTGAGCAGCTGCTGACTTGGGGAATGCTTTGTTCCAGAGGATTGTTTGAGATCAGGGATTGAAACCCTTAACTCCCTTTTGTCCCCCAGAGCCTCAGTCCCGGCCCCACTGCCTCCCCGTGCCCGGGGAGCCGGGGCTGCCCAGCCCTGCTTGGACAGCTCTGGCTCGAACCACTGCACAACAGGGCTGGCAGCCCCACCACCCTCACCAGCAAAAATGATCTGACTTTAAAATCTACACTGCTGGGTGTATTTTTAGCAGTTTGAAATGAGTCTGTCGCTGTTTACAGTATTTAGCATGAGTTGTTTGTCGGGAACGGGAAAGGTGACTCCGACTGCTGTGGAGGGCAGGGAGGGGAACGTGTGTCTCCTTCTGCCTCCTTGGCCCAGGAACCCAAGTCCCAGGCAAAGATCCCCACAGTTGTGAATTACACAGCTGGTGGCCATGGTTACCATGTGTTCATTGCTTGACTCTTTTTTTTCAACCTGTAAATATAATATTTTATATTTTACCTCAGAATCGGCATCAAGATCCGTTTTGAATTAGACACAGAGCATGTCCCAACTGGAGTCTTCATGACTGAAACAAGAAATGCTTCTGTCTCATTTTCTGTGCGTACACAAACACACACTGGGATAATATTTCACTTTAAGACATTGCTGGTGGCACATCTCAGGTGTTTAAAATACCAAGCTTTCAGATTTTAGCACAACAAACAGTTGATTTTTGCTTCTGCAGTTCTAGAAATCATCTTTATTCCCTGTTTTTCCATTTTAAGACAGAAAATGCTGGTTTATTAATTCATATTTGAAATAAGGACAAACCAGCATTTCATTTTATAGCTCCTGCCCTGCCAGCAGCCCTGTGGGAATGCTGATGGGCAGGGCCTGATAACAGCCCTCTCTTATCAACCCCATCGCTCCTCTTCTGCGGGCTCATCTCCTGAATCTTTCTGCGACACTCCCATCTCAGAGGATGATAAAGCCCCTCTGTTAAGCACCTGGCACTTCCCAGCTTTATCCTCCACAGCTCTGGCTTATCCACCGGGCACAGTCAGCTCTTGCACAACTTCTGCAATATTCCCTGTGTCCTTTCTCAAGGATTTTCACAGGGATTTGTCTTAGTAGTGCTGAGCTCTTCTTGACAGAAAATACACAAAAGCAAGATCCTGCCCAAAACTGCAGCCAGGGAGTGGCTGCCCAGACCTGTTCTGAGCCAAATCTGCTGTGCCTGGGCTGGAATATCTCGTGGAGGTGGTGCTGTGGCAGGGTGGAGTCCCACAGCACATTCCTCCCTTGTTCCTGCCAGAATCCTTGTCCCTACAGCTTCCACCTGTGCCCTGGGAAGCTGTGCCAGGGCTGGACAGCCCTTTCTGTAAAGGAATTGTCCCAAATATCCAACCTGACCCTGCCCTGGCCCAGCCTGAGGCCGTTCCCTCTCCTCCTGTCCCTGTGCCCTGGGAGCAGAGCCCGACCCCCCCTGAGCCCCCTCCTGTCAGGGAGTTGTGCAGAGCCACAAGGGCCCCCTGAGCCTCCTTTGCTCCAGGCTGAGCCCCTTTCCCAGCTCCCTCAGCCTCTCCTGGGGCTCCAGCCCCTTCCCAGCTCCATTCCCTGCCCTGGACACGCTCCAGCCCCTCCATGTCCTCCTTTTCCTGAGGGGCTCAGCACTGACCCCAGCACTGCCCCCAGCACTGGAGGTGCCCCAGCAGTGCCAGCACAGAAGGGATTTTTTAAGCCGTGCCAGTGGCAGAGGAACACCAGGCTGGAGAGGACGTTCCAAGTGCCCACGTGCAGCTCTCAGCTCCCACGGCCACGGTCCAAACACGTTCACACATTGCTGAAATTCCCAGCCTTTTCCAAGTGTTATTACTGTGGTCAAAGCTCTGCTTAATCACAGCCTCCATCTGGCACACACTTCAAAAGGGCCTCCTCCTTCAGACTGATCTGTGTAACTTCACTCCCGAATTTTCCATCACAGTGCATTTCCTGTCTCAGGCACTCAGCCCTGAGCGTGATTGCATTTGCATAAGACGAAACAAATCCACGTCTTCGCTGATTCGTTTTCAGACAAGACTTTAAGGTTTTGCTCTCCAAGGTCAAGCTCTTCCCAGTCCTTCCCGGCCTCCGAGGCACAGCGGGAGGTTTCTCCTCCTGACAAGCTTCCCTCTGGCCAGAGGCTCCGGAGCTGGTTCCAGAGCTCTCCAGGCGTTATCTCCCCATCGCCACCGCTGCTCCCTAACAGAGTCTTTTATAGACTGTCGACCTTCTCCTCCGCAGCCATAAATCCTCCACCAGCTTCAAGTGTAACAACTGTAGAGATGTTATCCCTGGGCCTCGCCTGAGCCTTCTGAGGCCCATTATCTCCCCATCTTTTCTTTTAAAAGAACGTTATTTGACAGCCCAGCCTTTTTCATCCTTTTTTTTTGCCTTACTGCTTTGACCTTGAGTTAGTTTATTCCTTCCTTCTCTGTATATTTTAAATGTTGCACCAAAAAATCCAATTTATTAAGGCTTTCCTATAGTAAATGATTAACCTGAATATAGTTAAATGAAATGCTTATTAACATCTCCCTGCATAATCCATTTAACAGCATTAGTCTTGCTTATTCAGACAACCTAAAGGGGTCTGTGCTTTTGTCTACACAGCATCAGCATTAAAGCTTATAATTATTTCTGGTTAATGCAGCCCTTGGTGTTAGGAAATGCTGGTTTGTGTGTTCCAGCATAGCACTTCTCCTAATCTCTTGTATTAATTAGAGATACTGATATAATATTACTTTGTTCCTTTCTATTCAACACCAGGAGAGATGTCTGAATATAATCCCATCTGTGCTAAGGGTGTTTTAACTATTTCCACAAGTGCTGGCTGGTGTAAAACATCAGGATTAGGTGCAGTAATCTCTAAATTGGAAGAAAGGAGAGCTTTACAAGGGCACGTGGGCACCCGAGGTGTGCCTGGCACTGCGGGGTGGCCGTGCTCCCCCCACGGGATTTCTCCTTCCACTGAGATGATGTTTAAGGTCCCTTCCAACCTCAGTTTCCAGCCCCAATCACTCTGTGAGTCCATGAGGCCCCAGTGGGTCCCTTCCCAGCCCCTTGGTGATGCCCCAGGTGTGTCCCCTTCCTCCCTTATCCAGAGGGATGCAGCCTCTCTGGCTCTGAGGAAAATTTGACCTACCCAGTAGCATGAAAGTAAATTATTACCCCTCAGTGGCTGCAGCTGACATTTTAAACTCATTGCATCTTCTCAATCCTGGGTCATTTGGTATTTCAGACATCAGGCTGTTCATGGAGCTCATTTTAATCTGTTCTAGATGGAAATTCACTTTCTTTTAAGGCATTTCAAGATATCACTCCCAAGGCTCTGAAGTGAATTTGCAGCACCAGATCATAAAATCGTGGAATCATTCAGGGTGGAAAAGCCCTCCCAGACCATGGAGTCCAACCGTTCCCAGCACTGTAAGGCCACCCCTGCCCCATGTCCCCAAGTGCCACATCCACAGGGATTTGAAATCCCTCCGGGGTGGGGACTCCACCCCTGCCCTGGGCAGCTGTGCCAGGGCTGGACAGCCCTTTCCAGGAAGAAATTCCCTCATATCCACCCTGCCCCTCCCCTGGCCCAGCCTGAGGCCGTTCCCTCTCCTCCTGTCCCTGTGCCCTGGGAGCAGAGCCCGACCCCCCCTGAGCCCCCTCCTGTCAGGGAGTTGTGCAGAGCCACAAGGGCCCCCTGAGCCTCCTTTGCTCCAGGCTGAGCCCCTTTCCAGCTCCCTCAGCCGCTCCTGGGGCTCCAGACCCTTCCCCAGGGTCAGCACAAGGGCACCCAGGCAGTTTGAGCCTGGTTTCAGAGTCACCCAGGGCTGTTGTGGAGGAGAATCCTCAGCCAGACCAGTGCAGCCCAACCTCTGCTCCCCTTCCCTCCCCGGGCACCCAAAGCTCCGTCCCACCCTCTGTGCAATCAGCTCTGCTGCGTGCTCTGGGTAACCGTGGGGATGGGGGTTATGGAAATGCCCAGGATGGCTGCAGGTGCAATCACAGACTCAAATAATTCCAGCTTTTATTTAAAGCCTAATCACACATTCCTCCACCATTATCTCCCTGCATAAATATTAAGACTGGGAGCTCGTGTGTGTGTGTGTGTGTGTGTGTGTGAAACAATGACATGGTAATATTTCAGTGGGGGGAAAAAGCAGCTGGTTTATGCTGTTCTCAAACATTTAAACCTTTTAGTTTTTCCCTAAACTAAGGGTTTAGTCCAACACAGAGAAGCATCAAAAAGTGCTTTGAAAATTACCAAGTCCAAGAACAAAGTGACCTTGCACAGCCTTGCACAGCAGCTGCTCAGGAAAGCAAGGACTGATCAGTCCTTACCAAAATAATTACTCAGAGTAGATTGACGACTGAGCAGACCATGCTAAGGGTCTTTAAATTTTAAAGGTGTGTTTATTTTTAAAGTTTATAAATCAGCACAAATCTGTGGAATTTCATTAATATCTAGGAACAGCATTTTGCTTGGCCAGCAAAGAAATCAGGGAGTGACAGGAAAAGTGAATCAAAATTCTGAGGGGGAAAAGAAAAAGTCTGCAAAAGATTATTAATTTTTAAGAATTTTTAAGCTGTGTGTCATCCAGTAGGCCTAGTGTGACATCATAATTGATAATTAAACTTCTCCAGGTTTGCTTCTCCTTCAGGTTTCTTTCCCATTCAATTCTCCTGCCTAGGCAGCTTTGGGAACTGTAACTCTTTTCTATTCTCTCCCCAAGTCAGAGTATTTTCCCCCCATTAACTCCCCTCGTGCCTTTGTGCAGAAACAATCCAGGTATGATTTAATAAGCCTTGGGAAGACAGAGCTGGTTCATATGCAGGAAATCAGATTTACATAATTTTCCGCTCGCTTTTATAGGCACCGTAGTTCAAATTATCTTTAAGTTGGGGAAACTCTTTTCATACCATAAAATGAAATAGCACCTGTGTTATGCTTCAGCTTCCTCGCCCGGGCCTTGTAATAAATTAAAGGTTGATTTGTCATCCTGACTTAGCAGAGAAAGTCCCTTTTTAATGAGAGGAGAAGAAGTGCCCTGGCCTGCAATTAGTCACAGTCATCAGTCGCTAAACTAAGCTTCAAAACCAAGTTTAATCTTGTTTTGTTTTGGGTTTATTACCTGAGCGTTTCTGCATGGGGGGAAAGCAGAGGATTGTGGGTTGTGTCACATTCTCCGCACCAAATAAAGTGTCATACATTAAAAACAGAGCTCCAGGTTTCTGTACAGAAACAAGAGGGACATTCACATTCCAGGATTTGGGCTGAACAAGATTTGAAATTTGAGAGGCTGCATCCTGTGAAAGCAAACAGGACTTGGTGCAGTGTGAGGGAACAGCTTCCTCCTGCCTGTGGCTTTCCAGGACCAAACCCATTGGATTCACAGAATCCCAGAATGGTTTGGGTTGGGAGGGACCTCAAAGCCCACCCAGTGCCACCCCTGCCATGGCAGGGACACCTCCCACTGTCCCAGGCTGCTCCAAGCCCCAGTGTCCAACCTGGCCTTGGGCACTGCCAGGGATCCAGGGGCAGCCACAGCTTCTCTGGGCACCCTGTGCCAGGGCCTCCCCACCCTCCCAAGGAACAATTCCTGCCCAAAATCCCACCTAAATCAACACTCATCCAGCGTAAGGCCGTTCCCCTTGTCCTGTCAAGAACAAGGTTTCTGCCAGGTCCATCCCTGAGCCACAGCTGGGACATTCCTGCCCAGCCCAGTCCCAGGGATCAGCTCCTCCCTTGCTTCTCAACACTGATTTCTTGTATTTCCCCTCTCTTTGCACTTAGTGTGTATTTACCCAGGAATCCGAGAAAGACTTTGTGGTAAACAAATAAATACAATTTCTTCAAAATAAGTAGTAATGTCTTTAGTTGAGCACAATTGTCAAACTTTGGCTTCTGGAGTTAGGCAGAAAATGAGCTCATGTTTTCCATGAGAGCGTAATGCAGTCCCCCCTCATTGATTGCACTGCAGCTCCTAATGCTCAGTAACTTAAAAAGGGGTCAATTATTCAGCTGGTTAAAAACGAAGCACTCCCATTTTTAAATGCTTGCCTTAAAAAACAGTTGCTCCTCTTGGAGCAAGCACGGACATTCCCTGGGGGGGGTGGCAGCAGGGCTGGGCTGCTCTCACAGCGTTTTCTTTGCTTTCCAGAGGAATTCTTCTGCTGCCCTGAGAGGCAGCTTAGAATAAATCATGCAAACTGAGAATGTGGGGGGCTGAGAGTGTGGATTGTCACTGACCCCTCTCCTTGTCTTTGCAGCTCCCAGCACAGCCCAGTACGGGATCACCGGGCACGCCGAGGTGCTGTTCTCCTGCTGGTCCCTGGTGTTGACGCTGTCCTCCCTCAGCAGCATATTCTACCTGAAGAACATCATTCTGCACTAAATGTAAAGACCCATAAAAGGCTTTTAAGGATTCTCTGAAAGTGCTGATGACTGGATCCAATCTGGTAGAGTTTGTTAAAAGCAGCGTGGGATATAATCAGTGCTTACATGGGGATGATCGCCTTCTGTAGAATTGCTCATTATGTAAATACTTTAATTCGACTCCTTTTTTTGATTAGCTGCATTACCTTGTGGAGCAGTACACATTGTCCTTTTTTAAGACGTGAGAACTCTGAAATTACTTTTAGAGGATATTAATTGTGATTTCATGTTTGTAATCGACAAGTTTTCAGAAGCATTCAGTCATGGTCTGCTGAGTCGCAGACTGTAGTTTACAAAACAAAAAAAGGATATTGCAGTAAAAATGTGCTTCTTTAAGGCTGCAATACAAACGTTCAGTTCCCTTCTCAACTAGCATTCTATCCACATTTACACAGAAACATTTGTTCTTTTTTGAGTAAAAAAAAAAAGAAATAATATTGCCTTCAAAATATTTCTTCAAAATATTACACATATCTAGATTTTCTTCTAGCATGATATTCAGGTTTCAAGAATGAGCCTTGTACTATAACTGCACTGCGCAGTACTGCTTTTGTTCTCTTCCCTCTTTCCTGCCAATTCAGCATGGTTGTGCCTTCATGAAACACGACTTTCCTCTTCCTCTCCAACCAATCTGGAATGTGTTCTGGGAAATGCCGAAGCATCCTTTTGAGCATAAGAAATCTCTCGGTGAGGACAAAGGTGCTCTGAGGAAAGGCTCCTCCCCCACCTGCAGGGAGCTGCTCCAGGGGGAGGGTTTAGGACAAGGGTAGCACCAACTCCTTTTTGTTCCTCCCTCCACCACCACTGACCAGTAGCTGACCTCTGTAAAAACTACATTTCCCATTGTAAACAGAACTCAAGTTATTTTGTGGCATCTTTTGAATGTAGAAACATCCCCTGTAGTCCTCTAAAGCCAAATTCCCCCCTGGCTGTAAATGTCAGGATAACCCCTTTTGTATTACTGGCAAAACCAACGTGAATTGGTATTTTCCTTGCACTTCATTTTGTACTGGTTTGGCTGATTTAGCAATGATAAAGGATGCTTTAAACCATGAGATACCTGCAGATCCCTGGAGTATCACGCAGAATTTTCTATCTACACATATCCCTGTGGCAGCCAGGGTGCTCCAGGAACTGCTGAGGGCACATGGCCGTCCTCAAGAGCCACCTCGACAGGCAGGGCTTGGTGAGCAGCTCCCCTGTGCAGGGCTGTCACCTCCCAGCCCTCACCCGCCAGCCCCTGCTGCTGCTGCCCTCGAGGGCACACTGCTGTCACACACTGAGGGTCAAGCTCAGAAACAGTGTACAATGGAACTTTATTGTTTAACCCCCTGGACGGTGTTGCTGCGAGATGTTGCTCACAGTTTACACCTGACTGAAAACTGCCCCTGTGTAACTCACTGGGGTCACTGTGGCCAGCAGCCCTTGGACACCAGACCCCTGGGGACCCCAAGAGCTCCTGGCGTGCTCACAAACAACTGTGGACAGCAGGAATAGCAAAATCATTATCACAGAATCCCAGACTGGGTTGGGTTGGGTTGGGTTGGGTTGGGAGGGACCTCAAAGCCCATCTCATCCCACCCCTTCCATGGCAGGGACACCTCCCACCATCCCAGGCTGCTCCAAGGCCCGTCCAACCTGGCCTTGGGTAGGACAGCACCACTTTCACTGTGATCATTCCCAGGTTCCGTGTTTGAGCTCCAGTAGGTGACACAAATTTCCCAGTTCCCCATTTTTTCTCCTCACAGTGTGTTTGGGCAGTGAGCAGCACCAGCTGAGCACTGGGAATACTCAGCAGGCCCAAGCTCAGCACAGAGATCTCATTTTTTCAACTCTGAGTTTTCTGGGCTCAATCTGAACTGTCCCAGGCCAGTGTGCAGCCAGAACGTGACCCTGCTGTCCTTGCTGAGAAAGAGCAGAAGCAGAGAGATGTTGACTCCAGAAGATGGCAATAAAACGTCCTGGGTCACTTTGCATATGTTCAATGACAGATTGTTTTATTTCTCGTATTATTTACAGCCATGTGCCAAGCAGTTATTGTTTTCAGAAATGTGGCATTTTTTAAAACCTGGAATAACATGACCAAATCCATTCTGCAAGGAAAGGGTACAAACTCAACTCAAATGAGTTTATCAGTCCTGATATCTCTCTTGTATTGCAGCTTTAAAGTGCTCTATTTTAGAATCCATTTACTAGAAACAGTGGTGCTGCAGGAAGTCTTGTGTCAGTGCAGTTTTATGAACGAAAAATAAGGATATGGATAACCCAACCCATGTGTAAAATTGGGAGAAGGTTCTATACTGTGGCTGGATCAAATCCTGCATTCCAATGATATATTGCATTCCAGTGATTCCTGATATTTGGAACGTGATCTTTCCAGCAACAGAATAGAATGAACAGCAGCTTTATTAAATATTAAAAAAAAAAAAAAGAATATATAGCAAAGTGTTGAATGTTTGCATTCACACCAGGGAGAGCCACTGGATGACACGGACGAGGTATCCGGTCCCACGTTTGATTTTCACTTTGGGGGAGCATCATTATTGTCAAGTCCTAAAAGAACAAAACCAAGCCCACAACAAGAGCAGAACTGGGAGCTGTGTGTGGGTGCCAGTGGTGTTTTGGGGGCAGCGTGTGCTGGGAGCTCAGCAGGGCTGGGGCTGGGTGAGGGCACAGCAGCGAGGGCTGCGGGCCAGGGGCTGCTCTGGGCTCTGCTCCGGCTTTGGGCAGGGCTGCAGCTGCAGGCACAGGGGCTCACAGCAAAAACCTGGTTGTGGGGGAGTGTGCTGCGTGCAGGGACCTGGGTGGGACAGGCTGGGCTCTGTGTCCCCAGACATCGGCAGAGTGCCACAGCCACCCCCAGGGACTGCAGGGTGGGAGGGCCCCCCTCGCTCCAGCCCTGTGGTTTGTGGGGTGCACTTTGGGGCTGTTTGAGGGTTTGTTCTGTGCTTCCTCAGAGTTCTGCCCCACCCTGTTCGTGTCTGTCAGGCCAGCCTGACTCCGTTTATTCCCACCTTTCCAACATGAAAATAAAAGGTTTAGCTGAGTATTCCCACCAGGGTTGTTGTCCTCGTTGGAGCCCCCCAGCCTGGAAGGTGCTCCTTGTGCAGTGGCTCGGGGCTGTGTCCCACACGCAGCGGTGACACTGCTGTCACAGCGGGCCCTGCAACTGTGCTGGTACTCAGCTAAAGGATGTCTCACAACTCGGGAACAAATGCAGTTTCTCAAGGGTTTGTAGCTTGGCAGGATCCTTCAGAGACAGACAGCTTTTTTTAAACTTTTCAATAGGTTTTTTTTAGAGTTGATGCTGTTTTTAAGATCCAGGAGTGTTAAACCCATCACAGTGACAGCTGCTTTTTTTGCACATTTTCTGAGCAAGTGTTCAAGATAGACAATGGCAAATGTTCTGCTACCAAAACCTCCTCTGAGTCCACAGAACTGTGTTATGAAGAATGTGTATACCAAAAGATGTATTTACATGGAGAAATATGCCTTAAAGACTAAATATGCATTTACTTCTAAGGCTGGATCAGCCTCGTGCCCAGTCTGGAGGTAAATAATCCACATTTCACAGCTGCCATGGAGGGGTTTGTTTCTTTGGAGAAAAAAAAAGGAGGGGTGGGGGGAACATTTCTTTTAAAAGAATCTTCAATAATTTTAAAATCCTTGCATGAACTGCCATGTGTGAGGAGGAGCAGGGAAAGGATGAGGTTGAGCCTGACACTCCAGCACTGGCAGTGTGGGCTCTGCCGTGGGGCTGGCAGTGCTGTGGTGCCACCAAAAGCTGCCACATCCTCCTCCATGTCCCCTGCACACCCAAATCCCTTGGAGCTGGGACAGAGTGAGGGGTCTGGGTGTTCCCCAGTCCTGCAGGGCTGTGGGAATGGGGCCACTTCCCACACCCCCCTCCATGCTGCAGCTGGCAACACAGGATCCTTTAAAATGAGGAAATGTTGACAAGAAAATGGAATTTAAAAAGACAGGAATTAAAAATTCTCCATTCAGCCTTAGTGTTGAGAGCCGAGGAATCAGTGTTGGCATGGAAGGGAGGAAGTGGTTCTTCCTGGCTCTGAATTTGGCCAGGACCAAGCAGGGGAGTGGCGGGGCAGGGACGATGGCCGTGCTCTGTTGGGGTTGGGTTCATCCTTGTTTGTGCTGAGCTCTGAGGGCAAGGCAGGGATTTATTCTGCAGTCAGGAAAGTCCATAATGCACCTGGAAAGAGCCAGGGCAAGGCAGTGGCACAAAGGTCTGGGGCTGATTGGGAAGCGATTCTCAGCAAATGCTGCTCCCAGAGTTGTGTGTGAACAAGGGCTTTACCAGGGCACCTTCAGCGCTGTTTGTTCCCGGCGCCTGATGCCTAATTCATGAAGAGCTCCAAGGTTCCTTTTTATTAGAAAATTCTCATGTTAAAAAATGCAGAGATCAGCATATTTGCCACCTCTCATAAACTTAGTTTTCAGTCATTCATATTTCAGGGCCTGTGAAGCATTCCCGTCAGTCGGCAGGATGGAAATCTGCACTGTGGGAGAGGGAGGAGCGAGTCCCACCCGCCCTGGCTGCTCTGCCCCGGGCTGGGATGAGCTGGGAGAGCTGTGGGGTCTCTGCCTGAGGGTTCAGGGGTGCAGATCAGTCCCACAGTGCAGGCTCCATAACTCCCCACTGCCAGCGTTGTCCCCGAGGGTTTTCCCGAGGTTACTCCACAGCCATCCCAGAGATGGGAGGAGCGTGGCAGGCACCTTCTCCTTGGCTCAGAGCAGGGCCTGGGTTCTCCCACAGTGAGCTCTGAACCCTCCCACGGACAGCAGTGAAAACCAGCCCAGTTCAAAGTGACCTCACGTTTGCTGCCAGTGCCCCAGCCCCAGGCACAGGGACAGCAGGGACAGCAGGGACAGCCTGGCCCAGGAGCACCAGAAATGCCACTTGTGCAGCAGCCCGAATTTAAAGACAGGGAGGGGACAGCAGAGTGCTGCTCCAGCCACAGAAATTCCCCGTATCAGCCAAGTATTGGGATACTCATTATCCCCATCCTCTCCTCCAGCTGGCAGCTAACAAACTGCCTGCAATGATGATCCATATTCCAGTCGGTATCCAGAGGGGGAAAGCTGTGCTCTCCTAATGCACATCCATCCCTCTCTTTGGGATTTCTCAGCCCAAACCAAACACAGCTGGCAATGACACCCTGTGATTTCTGTGCAATTCCATCAGCTTGTCCCCTTCCCAGCCCCATTAGAGTCACACTGGTCCCATTAACCCCCACGACAGCAACTTAAATGTGAACCCCAGGTGAGAATAACCCTCCAGGCTGAGATAGAGCAGCAGCAGCCCCGTTTTCCAGTGGGTGGCTGAGGGTGGGATGGCAGAGCTAGGCTCCCCTCCCTGTGTTTTGTAGCTGTTTTTTCTATAAAACATCCTTTCCTCTTCCACGGGGGGTATTTCTGGCTGGGAGGGGCAGCCGTGGAGAGGTGCTCAGTGTTTGTGCTGGGTCCCTTCAGGTGGGGCCGGGCAGGAGCTGCAGCGCTGGGGCTGCTCCACCCCAGCCTGAGGAGCCAGGTCCTTGCAGGGGTCTGGGCTGGGCAGGAGCTGCAGGAGGCAGCCTGGGTTCACCAGGCTGGGAAAGCTTTACAGGAGCTGCTTCTCCTCTCCCACTTAAGGGAACTACTGAAAGTGCTGTGTTGTTCTTCCTCAGAAGTTCAAATTCACCGCTTTTCCATTTTCCTTGACCTTTTTACATTTTTTACCATAAGGAAAAAAAATTGACTTTGGAGTAAATTACTGCAAATCCCTCCCCAAAAATGTTTGAAAACAGAGCCTGGGAGGCTGGGCCAGGCGAGCAGTGGCTCTTGCTTGCCACTATTTTCTGCATAAAGAGGATTTAACACTGTTTGCCAAAAATTATGGATCCTAAATCCCAGTGACTCATTTAGAAATGACTTTTAGCAGGTCAGGTGCATGTATCCTCCCCTGTGCTTTGTGTTATGAGTGGCAGAAAGACCATGGGTGTGATGGGACAGGACACCTCCCTGTGTGCTGCTTCTGGAGCCTTGCACTCTGTGTCTTGGTCCCCTCCCTTGGTGGTTTTGTCCCTGTCTCTCGGTTCTCTTCATCTCTTGGTCCCTGTCCCTTTTTCCCCATCTCTTGGGTCTCCATGTCTTGGCCCCCTTCTCTGGGTCCTCTCTGTTCCCATCTCTTGGTTTTTATTTCTTGATCCCCATCTCTTGGTCCCCTTCTCTCCCCATCCACAGGGAAGGGGAAGGCAGGAGCAGGAGGAGGCTGCAGCTCAGGCGGAGCTCCCACCCCATTCCCTGGACCCTAAAAAAAGCATCAAAGACAACGACGGGGTCACTCCCTGTGCATGCAGAGCTGAGCTCCCACCTTCTTCTCTGGCTCCAAGCTCAGCCTAAACAAACCCGAAAGCTCGGTGACGATCTCTGGGCTCAGGCAGCCTCTGCTGCCCGGGCTGGGCACGTCCCTCCTGCCTGCCTGGGGAGCGGGTTTGGGCTGCCGGTGGCTCACGGAGCGGCACAGACACCTGAGCCTCTGCAGCCCGTTCCCTTGCCACGGAGCCTCGGGCAGTGTCTGGCTCTCTGTTCCAACGCCTCAAGCACCTCCTCGCAGAGGGCACGCTGTGAGAGAGTGCATTTAAAGAATTAATTTCCCAGCGTTAATCACCCCGAGCGCCTCCTCTGCGGCACGGCCGCTCCCGGCGCGGCTCCCGGGAGCGCCGCCGAGGGCCCTGAGGGGCGCTCCTGGCGCGGCCCTTCCCGCCACCGGAGCGCGGATCGCGCTCTTCATGCCTCCGAAAAAAGCAGCCGAGGGCTTTGACCTTCTGTTTGAATACAGAATTAGCACTCCAGTAAAGGTTAATGAGCACCAGGAGGGAGGAGAGGATTTTTCACTGAAAGCCTTCTGGGACAGGATCCAGCGCGGGCAGGGCTCCGGGCAGGCCTGCTCTGGCAGCAGGAGCTGCTCCCCTCGGCCCCAGGACAGCCTCCCCAGGAAGGGGCAGGAGCATCTCCCGGAGGATGGGGGGACAGGCTTTCCCTGCAGGCCTGGGCTTTGCTCTCAGCTGAGATCCCGATGGAGAACACGGGACCTTGCTCCAGGCCTTCCAAATGTGTTCATTTTTCTGCAAACTGTGATCTTGAATCACAAGTCCTTTCCTTGCTTCCTCATCCAGCTGATGCTGGTGTAAAGGAATTCCTTTGCCCTGTGGGGAGAGGTGCCAGGATTGCTGTCAGGCCCTTCCCCTCGTCTCGGCCCCTTTCGCAAGGATCTCCTCCAGAAGCGTGGCCTTGGCCAGTCCAGGCAAAAACCAACTCAACCTTTGCCCCATTCCAAAACTTCCTTGATTTCTAATCCTGTCCCACCCAAAATGGTAGCATCACTGCTGTAAATGACAAATCATCAGGGTAAATACTGGGGGGAGACCTCAAATGAAAGGCAAGAATCAGGGCTGCTCTAATTTAATAATCACTTTATGGTGTTCATTACTTCTGTCATCAAAGGCACTTTACCTGTATTTAATGCTCACGCCTCTGGAAAAACCTGGGAGTTCTGGCAAGTGCTTTAATATTCCAATAGATTACAAATAGTTTGGAAAAAAGTCCTTTCCATAGATTGAGGCAGAAAAGCAAAACCAAAACAAACCCCACAGGGTTGTGATGCAGGTACTGCTCAGTACCCACAACGTTTTCATGGAATCATGGAGTGGTTTGGGCTGGAAGGGACCTTAAGGATCATCCAGTGATGATGGACAGTGCCTTTGGACGGGGTAATAAGAATAAGGAATGTTTAGGGGAAAAAACTCCACACCACTGAGTCATTTGTATTTGCTGAATGTTGAGAGGCACCAGCTGAAAACAAAAGCCACGCCCTGGAGGGAGCCAGAGCTGTGTGTAATTATCCCCTGACCACTGAAAATATTGTTATTAAACAAGTCTCAGCTGAGGTTCCAGTGCAGTGACCACAGCCAGTGTGGGGAATATCTAAATACAGCTTTGGCCTTGGCAGGGCCTGGCTGTGCTTGGTGGCAGCTGGGCAGGTCCCTGACCCAGGCATGGGGGCACCATTGTCCTGCAAACCCAAAGCCCTCAAATTCCCAAAATTCCTCAAAATTTTCTGCAAACTCCAAGGCTGGAGTTGGTGACTGAGTGGCAAAGAGCAACTTGCACCAAAAATGAACCTTAGGGAAAATGCTGGGAAAGGTTGGGATTGCTCATCCAGCTCAGCTCCTGCTCTTCCCCTTTTCCACCAGGGCATCTTCCTGCTTCTCCCCTCCGTGGGATAAATCCCTGGGAATAACAGGAATAACACCCTGCTGTAGGGAACATCCTGGTGTCCCTGCAGACCCATCCCAGTGTCCTTCCAAACCCATCCCGTGCTTGTCCCCGTTCCCAGGGAGGGGGTGACTCTCCAGGGCCCAGCACCCCCCTCCCAGTCAATTAGAGATGCAAATGCACTTAGCAAAGTGCTCCTGCAGATGTTCTTAATTAAACCAGCCCACCCCGAGCCCACATGAAGCAATCACCCCCCAAAACGCCTTCCTGCTCTCAGATGTTCCCAATCACTGCTGCAGGATCCTGCAGGAATATTATTTTTGTAGGAGTAAACCATTTGCTAAATAAGCCACCTGTTAAATAAACACTCCCACTCTCCAAATATTGTTATTTTGTTTTCCAGCCTATGCACAATCTGGATTTATTTTAGATGAAAAAAGATAATCACTAAAGCAAAAAAAAACCCCAAAAAACAGTATTTTGACTATTTGCAACTATCCATCTTGTGAGCACATCTGCTCCTTTGCAAGCTGGCAGAGCTCTTACACTCAAAGAGATTCACAGCTCCTTATTCAGCCGGGAGCCAATGAATTTCCATCAGCAGGGCTCGGCACTCTTCCCTTCTTTGTCACTTCTTCAAGCCCTGAATTGCTCCTACTCCTCAGCTTCCCTTGCCCGAGCTGCATCTTCTCACAGGGACAAATCCCGATCCAAGACCCCTTTAGCAAAGTTGCCACAGAAGTCAGAACAGAGTTTGCCTCCAGTTCTGTCATCAAATCACATTTTCTGTGCTTTAAAAGCCAAGTTCACCCTTATCCCACCTCAAGCCTGCCTGTGCAGGAACATCCTGCTGCTCCACAGCCCCTGGAAAACAGCAGGATGGTTCTGAGGGAGGGACATTCACAGGAAAAGTGGAATGGAATGGAATGGAATGGAATGGAATGGAATGGAATGGAATGGAAGGGAATATTTCCCTGGAAGGGATTTACAACCACTGAGTCCCAGCTGCAGGATTTAAACCCCACCACTGCCATCAGAGCTGACACCTGGCCTCTTCTCCTTTGCCATGAATCAGATACATCCCATGGAACCATGGAATCATGGAATTGTTCAGGGTGGAAAAGCCCTCTGAGTCCATCGAGTGCAGCCATCCCCCAGCACTGCCAAGGCCACCACTGCCCCATGTCCCCAAGTGCCACATCCATGTGGCATTAAATCCCACAGGGATGGGGACTCACCACTGCCTTTCCTCAACTCTCCATCTTAGCCTTTTCCATAAAGAAATCCAGGATTCCTTTCATTCCAAGGATAGACTTTAAATTCCTATACCCATCTCGGGGCAGCATTAAATATTAAAGTCAGATATTAAAATTTCAAGGAACCTAAATTAAACCTGAGGTACTCAAAAATAAGTGTTCCTGAATATTTAATGGCAAAGATTTCATAATTAACTTTAGAATTCTCTCACACTGACAGAGAGGAGCTGCCCAATAAAATGTGACCATCCCAGTGACCTTCCAGGGGGCTGCAGCAGATGCTGGAAGATTCAGGTTTCCTGGGCTCTGTGTAATTTCTGTGGCTTCCTGAGGAAGCCTTGCCAGCCCTCTACCTTCTCCGAGCTGGAATTCCAGCGGAGCATCCCAGCTGTCCCATCCCTGCTGCAGTGAACAGCCCCAGAGGCCCCGGCTCACTGCAGCTGCTCCCCAGCTCAGGGTGCTGAGGAGAGGTTGGTTATAATCCCTTTAACCTCCAATGTCCTAACAAAGGTTCCTGGATTTCCTAGGGAGGAGGAGAAATCATCCCAAATGGAGATGGGGTTTGAACACCTCCACGAGCAGCTTTTCCTCCATTATTCCTCAGGACTTCCAAGGAGCAATTGCCCAGCAGTGCCCTCCAGAGCTCATCCAGCTGGGCCTCGCCGCTCCCGGCACTGTCAGAGAGCACAGCCACTGCTGGGACATCTGCTCCTGTCTGCTCCCCAGGGCTGGGACACAGACCCACCCAGCACGGGGGCTGGCCTGGCATTCCAGGGCAGTCACGGAAACAGCTAAAAAATGCCCCAGCAGATAGAAAAGAACCACCCCAACAGACAGAAAATACACCCCAACAGATAGAAAACGTGCCCCAAGAGATGTAAAAAGCACCCCAACAGATAATGTAACAACTTAAATGAGGATGTCTGGGCTTGGGGAATGGTTGGGTACTCAAATGGAGTGAGGTGATGTAAGAAAACAGCGACCAAGAGAGGAAAGAGGTGGTTGGAGCGAGCTCTGAATCAGAGCAGCAGCTGCCTGTCCCTCCTGCCCTGCCTGTCCCAGCCAGGTGGGACAAGGGACTCTCAGGTGCCAAAGGTGCCCAAATGCAGTGGTGGTGGGGATGGTGGGGCCACCCACGGGAAGGGGCAGCTCATTAATTAAGGCCAGCCTTGGCCAGCAGGACCCGTGAGGGCTGCGGTGCCAGCCCAGCTCGGGGACAGCACCAGGACATTCAGGCCCTCCCCTGAGGGCTCTGAAGCCGCCCTGCCTGTAACGCACTTCCCAGGAAATTAAAGCATTATATAAAAATTAGAGTCTATTATTCTCATCTTCCATCCCACACAGGTTTTATAAAAGGAAAGTTGCTCTGAATTGATGCTGTGACAAATTTTCAGCTCTTCTGGAGAATTTGAGAGCAGCAGATAAGGGCAGGGATGAACAGCACGGGCTGAGCACAGCCAGAGTCCCTGGGTGCTGCCACAAGCAGCCACCTGATGCTCTGTGGGGTTAAGGCTGTGGACAAAGCTTAAAACTGAATAATTAATGGTTCATAATTAGCAATACCCTTAGAGGAGCCAGCTCCTGGGCTCCCCAGAAAGATGTGTTGCCCCTGCTCAGCCCAGAGACGAGGGTGATCCATAAAATCTCCTCTATCTGTGCAAATCTAATAGAGACTGGTGTAAATAGAACATAAAAATATATGAATCACTGTGAAGAGGTTTAAATGCCTTCCCAAAGCAGAATATTGCTCTACAACAATGGGCAGGAGGAAAATACAGATTCTAATTTGGCATTCACAGTTTGCCTAATGAAAATAAACACACTTTCCTAGGTACATGTAAAAGTCACTGAATTACTGCGGAAAGGGGAAAGAAACAGTCAGCTTTGTCAGTGGTGACACAAAGTCATTCATTAGCAGCACCAGAAGCTCTGGGGTGCAACACTGCCGAGCTCTGGGCTTGGAGGGGATCAGTTCAGGGACCCCTGGGTGGGGAGCACCTCTGTCCCCGAGGGGCCACACCCCAGCTGTGCCTGCAGGACAGGGGTGGGTTTGGTTATCGCCCCCGGGCCTCCTCGGTGCTCCTGCTCTCATCAAATGTCCTGTGGCTTCCATGAAAACACCTGGAGCCCTGGAATGGGTTGGGTTGGGTTGGGGTGGGTTGGGTTGGGTTGGGTTGGGAGGGACCTCAAATCCCACCCCACCCCTGCCATGGCAGGGACACCTCCCACTGTCCCAGGCTGCTCCAAGCCCCAGTGTCCAACCTGGCCTTGGACACTGCCAGGGATCCAGGGGCAGCCACAGCTTCTCTGGGCACCCTGTGCCAGGGCCTCCCCACCCTCCCAGGGAACAATTCCTTTCCAATATCCCATCTAAATCCTCCCCTTCAGCTGAGGGCAGGGCTGGGGTGCTGCAGTGCCCCACAGTTCAAACACGGTTTGTCTTCGAGAGCCTGTAACTCCTGATTATCCCTCTGCCCCAGCAGACTTTGGGTTTTTCCCTCCTGTTTCACATCGGGAAGCCGAGGGACACAGCCCCACACCGAGCCCTGAGCAAAACCCCCTCAGGCCCTGCTGCACCTTGCTGGTATTTTAATTACTCTGCTAGTACAGGGCGGATTTTGCAGAGCAGGTACAGCAGTGCCCTGAGCAACACCTTGGCTCGGAGCCATCTGCTCTTCATTGCACACCATATCTTATCCTGGGCCAGCCAGAGCACAAGGCTTAGGGCATTATCATCTCATAAGACAATTTCAAGGAATAAATAAGCCCTGAACACCCAGCTCAGCATTAAGCAGCCGACATGACAATAACACCTGAATGATGCAGCAGAGATTAGAGCTAAAAATACCCTAGAAAAACAAAAATACTTGCAGACAAGTAATGAAAGTGTGTTTTTAAGGTGATTTATTAGGAATTATGAAGCAGTGCTGGCTTTGTGCTGAGCTGTGAACAGTGAAATTGGAATAAACACAATAATCTCCCTGTGTTAATAACCTGCTCTAACCCCCCCAGACGTTTCACAGCTCCCCGGCGGCCGAGTGAGGGACACGACTTAAAGGAGAGGTTTTGCGTAAAATCTTTATTGAACTGGGAAAAGCCGTGAGTGGAGGCAGAGCTGGCCCTGCACAGGGAGATAGATGGGAGGGGGCTCCTTGGTCCCGGCCTGGAAAGGGAGAGATGAGGCAAAGGCATTCCTGGGGAACCACGGCAGTGCCAGGGGAGGCATCTCCAGAGGGAAAATCACAAATCAGGACCTCCTGCCAGGGAAAATGGGCACAATTTGCACAACTGAGGGAATAAAGAGCCATTTCCCCTCCTCTGTTCAGAGGTGTGAAATAAAATAAAATAAAATAAAATAAAATAAAATAAANAGTGAAATAAAATAAAATAAAATAAAATAAAATAAAATAAAATAAAATAAAATAAAATAAACCCCTCTCTCTGCCCAACATCCATTTCAAGGTGCAGCTGGAATTCCACAGGTCAGGTGGCCAATGCCCAAACAATTCAATATTCCAAAGGTGCTCCCTCTTCATTACAGAACCCCAGAGCAGGCTGGGTTTGGAGGGGCCCTGAAGGCCACTCAGTGCCGCCCCTGCCCCGGCAGGGACCTCCCACGACCCCAGGGTGCTCCCAGCCCGTGCAGCCTGGCCAGGAACAGCCTTGCCTTTGCCTGCAGAGCACACCACGCTCCCTGGGAGCCTCTCCAACGCCCCTGGCCAGGGAACCGAGGGAAATCCCAGCCCCTGCTGTCCCAGGCACAATCAGAGCCACAGCAGCACAGGTCACCCCAGGGGCTGGGGCCGTCACCACCCCGGGGCTCAGCGGGGCTGGGGCTGGCATGGGACTGCTTCCCTGGCTCTGGAACTGCTTCCCTGGCTCTGGAATTGCTTCCCTGGCTCTGGGATTGCTTCCCTGGCTCTGGGACTGCTTCCCTTTCCCTGCTGTGTGAACCCCGAGGGGCTGCTCTGCCGCTCTCTGCGGTGTTGGGGCCACAGCCCAGCCAGGCTCCTGTTACACCCCGCAGTAAATACACAAGCTGTGACAAAGTGTGGCTTTTATTAGCAGCAGAGTTGGAGGGAAGAGAATAAAACCTCCATTAGAAATCCTGTTAACAGCACTGGTGGTTGTGACAAGGCGGGAAACAGCTTTCCCAGGGATTGGATTTCTCTTTTTCCTCCTGAATGGGTACTGGGCCCTCCCCGTCACCAGCAGCCAACGTGGAATATTAACATTTACTCAGCAGCTCTCAGTTCTGTATTTCTGCATCACCCCAGTGACTCAGATCACATCATTGCCCCACTCCTGCATCATTCCTTTGATAAATACTGATAATGACCCAGCACCAAAGCTCCCAGTGACGCTGCCAAGGGCCAGGGAGGGTAATTTGGCTCCCTCAGTCCTGGAGAGAGCCACAAAAACTACAGCTAAGCATCGTCAAACAGGGGGTTGCAAAATAGCTGTTCCTCAGTTTTCTTTTAACAACAACATCCAGCATTTCGAGAATCTCCAGCACATTTGTGAGGTCCAAACAGAATCCCAGGATCACTGAGGTTGGAAAAACCCAGAGCACTGAGTGCCACGGCCAGGCCTTCCCTGGACACCTCCAGGGATGTGACTCCAAACCTCCCTGGGCAGCCCCTGCCAAGGCCTGAGCACCCTTTCCATGGAGAAATTCCTGCTGCTGTCCAACCTGAGCCTCCCCTGGCCCAGCCTGAGGCCGTTCCCTCTCCTCCTGTCCCTGTGCCCTGGGAGCAGAGCCCGACCCCCCCTGAGCCCCCTCCTGTCAGGGAGTTGTGCAGAGCCACAAGGGCCCCCTGAGCCTCCTTTTCTCCAGGCTGAGCCCCTTTCCAGCTCCCTCAGCCTCTCCTGGGGCTCCAGACCCTTCCCAGCTCCGTTCCCTGCCCTGGACACGCTCCAGCCCCTCAGGGTCTCTCTTGTCCTGCCGGTGCCACCCCTGACCCCAGGGCTGGATCACCCAGCAGGGCTCCCCCAGCCCGGCTCCTCTGCCCGCAGCCATCGCCCCGGGCACCGCCGCTCCCGGGGAAAGCTCCTCACAGGCAAACAAGCTCAGGGCAGCTTTAAGAGGGGCACCAAGGGAGCCTGGGCCCCTCCCGCCCGGGAACACCGAGCTGTCGCGCCAGGGCTCTGCTCGAGCAAACACCACAGCCCTTCTCCCTCGGGAACCTGATCTGTGCTGGGAGTGGGCACTGCTGGGGAACCACGGCTCCTCGGCAGCACTGAGGGACCAGGGCATGGCTGGGATGCACTGGCATGCACTGGGATGTCCTGGGATGCACTGGAATGCACTGGGATGTACTGGGATGCACTGGGATGCCCTGGGATGCAGAGGGATGCAGTTGGGTTTTGTTGGGATGCAGAGGGATGCAGTTGGGTTTTGTTGGGATGCACTGGGATGCAGAGGGATGCCCTGGGATGCCCTGGGATGCCCTGGGATGTGGTGCACACCCGAGCTGACCCAGCACTGCCACTCCTTCCCCATGAGCCCCGTGCAGGCTCCAGGGTCCCCTCTGTCCCCTCTGTCCCTGCAGGCAAAGGCAGAATTCCCTGGAGCTGCCAGGCCGTGGTTCCGAGCCCGGCAGGCTGACAGGGAATCTCCCCTTCCCAGGGAATGCAGCACAGCCTGGAGACTCCCAGTGGAAGAGGCTGAGCAAACGGCAACTTAACCAGGGTTTGTTTGTTGAATCAGCCTAAAACCAGAGGAAGGAACACACGGGAGGAATTCGCTGTGGGACTGCTGGAGTCTGATGTCTTGGTTTTTTCTGTGATTCACAAAGAAGCACGGAATCATTAAGGTTGGCAAAGGCCTCAATACCAGCAGTTCCAACCATTCCATCATATTGCCTTGGAAAATCTAAATCAGAGCCCATTTTACATAAGGCTGATGAATGCAAACCAATATTTCCCTTTCATTTCAATCTCTTAAATGCTGAAAAAGCCCTTTGGCAAAAGCCCAGTGTTCTTTTCCTTGCAGAATAAATGACTGAGGTGAATCAAGTCTAAAGCTGTTCTCTGAAAAAGTGAAGGTTTGCTTTTTTGCCAGGTTTGACACGTGTGCCGTGAGAACCAACCACCCACAATAATCAAATGTTCTCATTAAAATAAACACAAAATCAGCGAGGTTCAAACCTCAGCGGTTTAAACAAAGCAAACCCTGCTGGGTTTGTGTAACAGAGAGGGAGGGTTGGCCCAGGGTGTTGACTTATGAATTTCCATTTTCATTCATGGCAAATATTGGCCTTCCCTTCTCATTTCCTACAGAAAGTGAGGCAGAATCATTAAATTAAATATGGAAAAGAATAAAAATCAACCTACAAATGGAGGGGTTTGACTGGGGCCCAGGGCACAGCGAAAAAGGCCAGGCAATCCTAAACAACCCCAGAATGTTTCCAAAGCTGACCCTGCTGAGCGAGAGCCACGCCAGTGATCCAAGGAAAGCAAGGACATGTGGAATGCTCAGTCCCAAGATATAAAACCACAGACCTGCTCCTCTCTCTAAAGGATACATGCACCTTAACTGTAAAAAAATCATGGTTATAGAAATTCCCAAACCTCATCTTAGTTACATAAATTTATTCTGATTTTATTAATGATGGGGCCGAAGAAAACTCAGCCATGAGAGCCAACTCTTAATGAGCTCCAGGTCTGTAAGCACTGAGCTGAGGGGTTAACGAGGCACACAAACGATGCTGGGTTCATCCCAGATAAATCAGCAGCACCAGGGCAAAGCAAAGCCAACTCCCACCCCTGTGGGAGCACAGGCAGCTTCCTCACAGGTGAATTCTTGCCTGAATTCATAATAAATCCAAGAATAATCATAAAATCATGGAACGGTTTGGGTTGGGAGGAACCCTAAAGCCCATCCAGTTCCTCTCCCCTGCTCCTTCCACTGCCCCAGGCTGCTCCAAACCCCGTCCAACCTGGCCTTGGGCACTGCCAGGGATGGAACAGCCACAGCTTCTCTGGATAATCAGCCTGGAAGTGTTTCTGTAAAATGTGCAATTCTCACCATTCCAGAGCCATAATTTCATCACATTCCAGGCGATGCCCATCGCCCATCCCTGCCAAAATCCCTGTTCCAGCCCAACGTCCGGTGTCTGCCTGGAAAGATCAGATCCTGTATTTGTTTCCTGGCTTGTTTACAGCTGACAGCAGCACAAGCCAAGCGAATCCAAGGAAATCAAATCCCTGGCAGCGCCCTGGTCACCCTTGCCCTGCTGCAGAGATCTGGTCCCATGGCTGGGGTCACTCCAGCTGCATCAAATTCCACTTAAACGCCATCAGTCAGCAGCAGCCGTGCAGAAACTCCTGGCAGGGCTGATGGAGCACGGCCAGCTCCCACCTCAGCTCCAGAGGCAGCTGGGACTGGGAATTCCTCATCCACCTGAGCCAGGGCCGGGAGCTCATTCTGTGTGTGGCCATCCCTCTCTCAGCCCGACAATCCAGCACGTGGGGCTCGCTCCCAGCACGATCTGATCCTCAATCCCAGTGAAGATTTGATCCTTACTCCAGGGAGGATTTGGCTTCATGGGGGGAGCCTGGGGGTGCAGAACCCCTGAGCTGCCTGTCCCTGAGGGACCCCGAGCCCCAGAGAGGACAAAGCCATTTAACCCAGTAAATGCACAAACAATGGGAGATGTTGAGTCCCTTTTCCCTCCATCCCCACTGTTTCTGTCCAGGATTGTATTTTATTCCCAAATCAGGTTGCAGATTGTACATTGTGTTACAATTAGCAAAGGAGAATTATATATAGATATAAATATATATTTTGCTCTTTTTTATTCATTTCTAAATAAATCCCCTCGGGATGCCAGGACACGGTGAGGATTTTCGTTTTTCAAAAGTGGTTTACAGTAACTAAACTCAACGGATGCCTTATTCCTGAGGATGGCAGGAGTTTTTGGAAGAGAAACAAACCCCTATTCCCAGATCCCTGCAGGAATTCCAGCAGGCAGGGGACAACTGAGGCAGGGAGGGAGTTTCTGTGGAAAGCCAACCTGGCAGCAGGACGGGACCAGAAAGGGGAGTTGGGGTCTGAGAGGCGCCTTGAGATCCCAGGCTTGGGCTGACATTCCCAGATCCAAGCACTGGCCCGACCCCTCCAAACCCTCAGGAAGTGGCCGCTGCCTTCCGGGGGGTCTCAAGCCAAGGCAGACCATGGCAAGCGCAGAGCTACAGCACACAGAGTGTCTGTGTCCACATCCCACACGTCTCCCTCCTTGCAATTCCATACAGATCCTCTCTAAAACAGACAGAGATTTGTCCAAAGCCACTCGTTGACTTTCCTGTCCCCTCACTGTTGTACAACGGGCAGGGAGGAAAATTGCTTTTCCAGAAGTTATTCCTTAGGTTAAGAGCAGAACTTCTCCCAGGATTAAACCATGGTGACATTTCCTTTTCCTCTGTTTCTTTAATTACTTTAACCTGAGGTTGTCAGAGTCCCGAATTCATTCCAGGTTTCACTCCAGCCTGTAGGGATGAGTGCATTTATTGCTGCATCTGTTCAAATTCAATCCCAAAATGACCCGGAACGAGCGGGTCCCGGTGGAGTCGGATCCAGAGCTGTTCCCACACCACTCTCACCCCTCCGTGGATCCAGAATTCCACCGGCTGCCGGAATCAGGGCAGGCGTGGAGCGACCCGCGGTGGTGTTACCGCCCCAAACCCCTGCCTGGCATCAGGAACACCCCGGGAGGGCCTCTCCTTGCAGCGGCCCCCGGGAAGAGCCGACAGAGAGCACTGCCCAAAGCCCCTCTGCAGGCAGGAGCCCATCCGGCATTCCCGGCTTTCCCGGCTTTCCCGGAGTTCCCGGAGTTCCCGGTGTCCCCGTTGAGGGTGCAGCAGCGTCCCCGCAGGCACAGCCCGTGCCCGAGGGCCCAGCCCGGTGGGAGCAGCCGTGTGTCTCGCTTCGATGTGCTCTTGTGTGGGGTAGAGAGGTGGCCCTGTCGTGCGTTGTTCGTGAGCTGTTCTTCCCCAGAGAGGTGTCCCATGTAAAATACGTCAGTGCAAAGTGTATATTTTATGTGAGAGGAAAATACATTTTAATAAAGGTAAAGCTTTGTTTAGCTGTAAAAAATGGCAACTGTTCAAGTGTACAGTAACTTCTTACTAATGTATGAAAATCTGTGATATTTTTGATTTGATTGTATTTGTATTGCCCAAATAAAACATTTTGGCTGTATTGTTCCTAACTCTTACCTTTTCTTTTTAAGGGGGGATGTGTATTTATTTCACAATAATTGGCTTTATTCAGGGAAGAAGAAAGAGGAATGACCAAATTTTCCGTAGTGAATTACCAGCTGCCCTGAGTGAGCGTCCCTCTTGTGCTGCAGGTCCTGCAATGAATTCCGAGATAGATTTTCCTGCACGTTGCTATTTATTGGTAAGAAAGGAACAATTCTCCAGCTCAGGCAGAGCTCTGGGGAGAGTCCTGGAGGACTCTGTGAGGGGAACCCTGCAGGGCTGAGCTGTGACATCTCAGGGGACGGTGGCGTTTCAGCCTTAGGACAGAAGGGAGAGAATTCCCACTGCCGGAGGGCGGGGTTAGATAGGATATTGGGAAGGAATTGCTCCCTGGGAGGAATTCCCAGAGAAGCTGTGGCTGCCCCTGGATCCCTGGCAGTGCCCAAGGCCAGACTGGACACTGGGGCTGGGAGCAGCCTGGGACAGTGGGAGGTGTCCCTGCCATGGCAGGGGTGGCACTGGATGGGATTTAAGGTCCTTCCCAACCCAAACCGGTCTGGGATTCTGGGATCCTCCCGAGCCCAGCAGTTTGCAGCTGGCACGAGCAAACCTGACCGGTAAAAGCTCAGAGGAAAAGCAGCTGCCCCGAGGTGTCCTGGTTATCCATAAATCCCTGCACGACAGCTCTGGGAGGCGGGGGAGGCGTCCGGGGGGCAGGGGCAGCTCCCGGGAGAGCGGAGCCGCTTTCCAAGGGAAACAGAGCTGACGGAGCCGCTGCCTGTCCCCGAAGGCGGCGCGGCAGTCACGGCACAAAGACACCTTTGGAGAGCATCACCCGCGTCAGCCGCGTTTCCACGGCAACCCCGCCACGACAATGCCCCCGCCCGGAACAGGAGAACAATAACGCGATAACGGGCTCGTGCAGCCGCTGCCATTTCCAAACGGTCTAAAAACACCTCGGAAACATTTGCACGCTCCCGATCGCTTCGCCTGACGCTGAACCGCAGCTGCTTGGGGTGGGAGCTGGGGACGGGCACACGGCAGCGGGGATGAGGAATATCCCGCTGCCTGCGCTGCTGCAGCGGGAGCTGGGATGGGGAATATCCCGAGCGGGAGTTGGGATGGGGAATATCCCGAGCGGGAGCTGGGGCGGGCTGGGGATCGGGGCTGCCGAGCTGAGATCTGGGACACCCCGGGAGCTGTGGAGCAGCTGCATCCCAAAGGAGCCCGCCTTGATAAAGCGCTGCTTCAGAGGGACCTGGGTGCAAAACTCGCAGCCCCGCTGCCTCTGCCACCGCTCACCGGGATTCATCCAAAGAGACATTGACCATGGGGCCCAGGGGTGTTTCCGTGTCATTCCCTTCATCTGCCACAAAGAACCTTGGCTGTACCAAAGCTCTGGTTCGTGCCCAGAGGTCAGAGCTCAGGTCATGTACAGCAGCCAAGGGTTGGCATGCCCCCAGTTTAGGGATCCCCCTGGCCGCTGCTGACCAGCCCTGAGTTCCCTCTGGAGAAGCAAGAGCCGGTTCCAGCCCTGCTGACAGCGGCCACTTCCAAAAGGAGAGGTGAGCTTGAGGAGAGAGTTAAACTGTGGGCAGGGACACGTTCAAGGCATGGGAGCAGCTCCTGGAGGGCTGAGCTGCCGATGGCACCTCAGAGCTGTAACCCCGAAAATCTGCTGACCCCAAAAATCTACTGATCCCAAAAATCTGCTGACCCCAAAAGTCTGCTGATCCCAAAAATCTGTCCACCCCAAAAATCTGTCCAGCCCAAAAATCTGCCAATCCCCATGACCACACCTGTGCTTGGCAGGGCCCAAGGCCCATCCTGGGGACAGCCAGGCCCAGAGGGACAGCCAGGCCCAGAGGGACAGGCTGCAGCAGCACAGCTTCCCGCAGGACAAACCAGCCTGGCCCCATGGCCCCAGCTGGAATTTGGGGGCTGTGTGAGCTTTCCTGCTCAGCCTCAGGAATTCCCAGGAGTCCCAGACCTGGATCACTCCCTGTTCAGGGCACTGCAGCATTCCAGAGAGTCACTGCAGCATTCCAGGGAGTCACTGCTTTCTACCTTCAAGTTCATGAGTGGAAACCCAAAATTTACAGTCTCAGGCAACAGCAGCATTAACATGTCTCTAAAACACCCAACCTTTGGACTTGTGGGATTTGTTGAACTCTTTCCATGGATATCAGGCTGCTCATTCCAGAAGCACCAGCTCTGTACTCCAGACTCCAGTGGGACGATGTCCTCCTTGAATTCCCTTTGGTTTACCCAGAGAGCAGCCTGAATTCCCACCCCTGCCCAACAGAGCCTCCTCCACCTCGGGGAGGGGAAGGCAAGTGAATTTTAATCAGAGGGTTTCCATTCTGATCACTGCTGCTCTACTCTGGCTTTATAGCTCCAATAAACCCTTAAAGAGAGTCTCAGGCTGGATTTATTTTGATGGATGGCACCTGCCCACTCTCTTGCATTTTAAGGTGCCTCATTACTGGGTGTTGAAGAATTTAATTTCTGAGCATGTGTAATAAACCTTGTACTCCGGCCACTTAATTGGTTTGGCGGTGCTGCGGTGCCTGGGCTGCAAAGCCAATAAAAAGGAGCACAAAAAGGAGAATATGAACAGTTCTGACTTTGTACAGATAAGCTCAGCAGACAGGTCATGCTTTAATTAATACATGGAGAGCGAAGAATGCTGCCTTAGAGAGAGATTAAAGAATTCCTTGTGATTATTTATTTGCTTATTTGTTTTTGTGTCCCACACACTTTTAACCATCTGTGCCCCTTACAGGACCTTCACCTCTGAGTTCACGCACCCCAAGAAAAAGGCAACTTGCAAATTAAATTCTGTAGGACTGCAAAGTGCCCAAGAACACTTTAATCATCACCTTTACCAGAGGGTCCCCTCTAACAATTATCCTTACTTAGACTTAATTACTTACTTAGGGTTAAACTAAGAGTTAAATTCAATGTTCAATTTCTCTCACCAAAGGTCTTTGCAAATGGATTTCAAAAAGAGGCAGGGAGGGTTGGGTGCATTTGGGGTCTCAGTGGGGATAATGAAAATGTGGTTTGAGTAGCTTGGTCTGCAGGGAGTTAAATGGGGATTGCATATAAATATTATAAACACATAACTATATAAATTATATTATAAATAGAACAGATTTTTGCTGCAAGGTACTTTTAGGCATTTGTGCTTCTTGCATATGGCAATTCCAGTGAGCACCTGGCCTGGCACCAGCAGCTCTTCCCTTCCAGGGCAGGGAATGGAGCTGGGAAGGGTCTGGAGCCCCAGGAGAGGCTGAGGGAGCTGGAAAGGGGCTCAGCCTGGAGCAAAGGAGGCTCAGGGGGCCCTTGTGGCTCTGCACAACTCCCTGACAGGAGGGGGCTCAGGGGGGGTTGGGCTCTGCTCCCAAGGCACAGGGACAGGAGGAGAGGGAACGGCCTCAGGCTGGGCCAGGGCAGGGTCAGGTTGGATATTGGGGAAATTCCTCCTGGAAAGGGCTGTGCAGCCCTGGTGGCCTTGGCAGTGCTGGGGAGTGGTCGGACTCCATGGTCTGAGGGGGCTTTTCCAGGCTGAACAACCCCTGGATTCCATCACTGCTGTGTGGGACCTGCAGTGCCCTGACCCCCCAGCAGCCCTGCCCGCCTGGGCAGATCCTCCACACCCCAGCACCCGCAGGAGCAGCACCAGCTCCCTCTGGATGGGCCACCAGGGCCCAGCTTCCCTTTGTTCCTGACAAAAAACCCTGCTGGAAAATGCATTTCCTTGCTTTTCCTACCTGCAAATGCCAACAGGAATTTTAATGGATATTTGACTTGCTTGAACAAATGCAGCCTTCATTAGTTGTTATTTTTCCTGGTGATAGGCAGTGGTAAATCCCACACCAGACTTTTGTGGCTGTGTCTAATAAATGTTGCCTCGAGCCCTGGTGCTGTCTTTAATAAGCACAAATCTTGCTGCTACGCTGCTTTCCTGTCCTTTCTTCCCAAAAAGAAATCACTGTTGATGCCTCACGCTCCCCATCCTCCCTTTGTTGGCAGAAAGGATCATTTTTTCCAAGAGTCTGAACGGAGATTGTTTTCTATACTTTAAAAAAAGGGACCAAAACAACACCAAAAAAACCCCTTTGTCTTTATTTGCTGCCTCTTTCCTTCGGAAAAGGAAATGCCAGTGATATTTGTAGTGCAGGGGGAGCCCAGAAGTGCAGCAACCCCAGGGGCACAAAATGCTGCTTTGTGGAGCCTCAAAGCTCCTCAGCTGCAAGGGGAACTTCCTGACGCTGCCTGGGTCCCTCTTGAGCCCGAGAGCACCTCCGGAAAGGGAATTTCCTTCTCTGCTTCTCTTTGGGTTTATGGACAGAAACCCTCGGGGGAAGTTCCAGAGGGCAAAGCTGCAGCCCCGAGCCACTGCCCACAACAACAACAGCAACAACAACAACATGTCCCTTCCCCTTCTCCTTCCCTTTCCCCTTCCCCTTCCCGTCCAGGAGTGGGAGACGTCCTGCACATGATGAGCTCCCAGAGAACATCCACAGGACAGAGGTGAGAAGGATGAAAGTTTTTCAGCTTCTGGGGCTATTTTGCAAAGAAAGGGATTTTTGTTTTGTTTTGTTTTGTACATTTACAACATTCCCTAGAACTCAAGGTGGGGATAAAACTCTGGAGGGAAGTGGAGAGTCCCGTCCTGCAGGGGAAAGTCCTGGGAGATGCAGGAGCTTTGGGGTCCCTTCCAAGCCAAACCACTCCACGCCTCTGTGAACACGTGGAAGAAGGAAATGCAGCCTCATGTTGACTGCAATCACCTCCTACCCTCCCTGAACTTCCTTTATGCTCTTCCTTGCTTTTTATAAAACCTTTTTTGCCAAACCCCCAAAGTTCAAGCCCAAGGTCACCCAGGCAGCTCTGAGTGTGTTACTCTGCAGTAAGAGTTATATCCTGTAAAATCTAATTTAATCCATTGATGGGGACCCATAAAACAAAGTCACACATTGTGGGTTATTTATGAGTTATTTATGGCATTGGAGTCTCACTGATTGCAACCATAAATACAGGATGGATCTCTGGGGAATGATACAAAGGCAGTTCCTCCACGGGAGCACCAAATGGGAGCGATTCTGCTGTTCCTGTAACCATCACCGACTGTCCTGAGCTGGGAGGGACCCACAGGATCCTGGATCCAGCTCCTGGCGCTGCACAGACACCCCAACAGTCCCACCCTGTGCTGGGAGCATTGTCCAAACACCCCTTGAGTCCTGACAGAAGGAACGCTCAAAACAAATTCGTTAATTTCCGGGTGCAGGCAGGTCCTCTGCCTCTCTCTGTTGTTGTTTCCTGTCATTTCCCTGGGATC
Organism: Orthonyx spaldingii; assembly: GCA_013397795.1. NCBI lineage: Eukaryota > Metazoa > Chordata > Aves > Passeriformes > Orthonychidae > Orthonyx > Orthonyx spaldingii. The sequence continues at coordinate 67,446 of VZTJ01005701.1, read as the reverse complement.
CAGGCTGCCTTCCCTGATGAAGGCTGGGTGGTGTCCCCGAGGCACGGGCAGGTTTTGGATGAGCAGCACCCGGGCACGCGTGGCAGCGGTGCCTCCTCCTGTGCCATGTGCAGGGGAACAGTTCCCCCTGCTGCA
>VZTJ01005701.1:47285-66842 GCA_013397795.1 Orthonyx spaldingii | reverse complement strand
GCACCGAGCTGTGTGTCCTGCACCGAGCTGTGTGTCCGGCACCGAGCCCAGCCGGGACAGCCCTGCCCTGGGAATGTCCCCGCACCGCCTGGGGCGGACCGAGCTGCACTCCTGGCCCGGGGCAGCCACAGCGATCCCCTCCTGCGGTTACTGCCTCCATCCTGCATTTGCTACCGGAGCCGTCACAGGCTGCAGTGACCGAACAGAGCTCTGCTGCATTTGACCGTGGTTTGTATTTCCTCCTTGAACCCCCAGGCTTTTCACTGATGGGTTTTCCCAGGAAATCCCATTTGTTCCCACACTCAGGCCGCTGCCATGGTGTGCTTCACAAACAGGAGCCTGTTTAACCACCCTGATAAAGCACAATAAATGCAACTCCTGCAAACATCCAACCAACCTGGACTCTTCCGAATGCAAAACTTCACAAACCGGGAGCACATAACCCAGACCATCCACCAGCATTTGCTAGCAGGGCAATCAGCACTCACGAGGAACTCCAGAAGCCCGACAGGGGCTCTCTGCTGCACTCCCAGACCCACCGGTGCCATCCCCAGCCCTGTCTGTGCCCCTCTGTCACTGCATCACTTGGAGCTCCCAGTCTGTCTGATGGGCCTCAGCTGGGGAAAGGAAAACCCCAGTAAACTGTTCCCAGCCCCCTTCTCCCCCTGGATACTGAGGATAATAACTGGGAAGCAGCTGAGGGAAAAGGCCCCAGTGCAGGCTCTGGGTTAGGCAGAGGCTTCTCCCCTTGCTTGGATCAGATCCGTGAATTTCCTCACTGGATCAGATCAATGAGTTTCCATCCTGTTCCCTGCCCTTTGCTGGTCCCACACCGGGCATTCCCTCAGCAGTGACAGCCAGCTTCCAGCACGGAATGCAGCTACATTCCCAGGAATGGGAAGGGAGCACGTTTGGTCCGGAAAGCTGAAAGTTCTGTGATCCAAATTAAAGTGTATTCTTTAAAAAAGCTTTGAGAGCTTCAGCTGGGGAAATAACTGGAATTTTGTTCCTTCTCCCTCCTGCAGAGGATTATGTTATACACTCCAGAAATTGTCCAAGGATCAGCCAAATAAAAATACAGGTTTCTGATTGCACTGACTGTCCCCCGGAAACACCTCCCACAATTAAAAATTCCCATTTTCCGCCTGGTTCCTCAATTTGGGGCATCCTTTCAGAGCATGGGTGCGTACTTTTCCCCCCATTATTCTTTCCTTCCTTCTTTTATCAATTCGTTTTGCTTTGGCAATCTGAAATTCCTATTTTTATCTGTCCAACCCAGCCTTGCTGGGTTTGGAGTGGAAGCGATAAACCCACGGAAATCCAGAGATAACGGCAGAATTTGCCTTCTGTGTTTTTATTCTCCTCCCTCTGCCAAGTTTGAAATGCACATTGCAGGGACCTGTGGGGTGGTGCTTACAGCCAAACAAATGCAGCTTCCAGTCAAAAATCTTGTACAGAGCCAGAAGAGGCTCCGAGGATTCCCAGGCTCGGGCTGGAGCTCGGAAATGCCACGGAAGGCACATTTCATCCGGAATGTGACGTGTCAGGACAATCTAGGCAGCAAATTAATTCCCAGGCCGGCTCTGTGACATTTATCTCAAGGGCCCAGTTGCTCACTGGCACTTGCTGCCCCTCATTACTGTCCCTATTCAGCACTAACAAAATTCCCACTGTTTTTGGTGTCCTGCATCTCATTTTGTTTCTGCCACCAGGCCGGGAATTTCCATCAGTGATTGTTCTCCCAAGGTCCCAGAGGCCAAAGGGTTACAGGTGAATGGGAGCCCTCCCCTCACTCTTCCAACCTCATCCTCTGCTCTGGGAGAGGGAACAGGAACCTCCTGGGGCTGCCTCAGGCTGGGGACACAGGGGGAACACTTCTCCTTCCAAAACTTGGAAGAGTTGGCTTCAGAGAAGCCATTGGAGCAGGTTTAGCCATTGCTGAGCTCTCTGAATGATTTTTCTGACCAGGGCAGTGCTGGCGCTGCTGAGACAGCTCCAGTCATGGGGCAGTGTTGGTTCCCTCAGGACAAGAGAGACCCCAAGGGGCTGGAGAGTGTCCAGGGCAGGGAACGGAGCTGGGAAGGGGCTGGAGCCCCAGGGGTGGCTGAGGGAGCTGGAAAGGGGCTCAGCCTGGAGAAAAGGAGGCTCAGGGGGCCCTTGTGGCTCTGCACAACTCCCTGACAGGAGGGGGCTCAGGGGGGGTCGGGCTCTGCTCCCAGGGCACAGGGACAGGAGGAGAGGGAACGGCCTCAGGCTGGGCCAGGGGAGGCTCAGGGTGGACAGCAGCAGGAATTTCTCCATGGAAAGGGTGGTCAGGCCTTGGCAGGGGCTGCCCAGGGAGGTTTGGAGTCCCCATCCCTGGAGCTGTCCCAGGAAGGGCTGGAGGTGGCACTCAGAGCTCTGGGCTGGGGACAAGGTGGGGATGGGGCATAGGGTGGACTCGGTGATCCTGGAGGGATTTTCCAGCCCAGATGGTTCAGTGACTCTGGGATTCTGCCCAGGGCAGACAAGGACAGGGGTCCAGCCTCTCCCCATGGCTGCTCCCCTCGGGGGAGATCTTTCACCTGCTGCTGCCAGGGACAGGCACAAACATCAGGCAATGGAAGCCTTTGAGCCAAAATTCACCTCTGGCTTCTAATCCCGGATTTTGTTTCAAAACTGGGATGACAGAAAGGTCAGAGGCCACAGCTCTTATTTCCAGCTGCCTTCTGTGTTCCTTTGGAGATGGAAGAGTTCAACCTTTAAGCTTCCCCCACACCTCTGTGGTTCCATCTCCTTTTCTAAGGATTCTTCAATAATAACAAATCCGATTTCTCCTCGGCAGCCAGCAACGTTCTGCTTCTTAGAAATACTTAAGAAGAAAGGAATCATAAAATATTGAACATATCACACAAGAGCTGCATGTAGGACTCCAGTCACTCTGAAATAGACTTATTTTTTTTCTCCTGAACAGAAACTCATAGTAAGGAACAAGAACATAAAAGGAGCAATAACAGATAACACGGAACTGAAAAATTGTTTCTCTGAATATTAGAGGAATGTACTTATGAAAAATGATCCTTCCCTGGTGTTGTCTGCCCCAGAAAAATCTGCTGAGGGCTGTTCAGTTAAATCTCAGCATTTTCTTCCCCAGCCTTTGCTGTGAAGCAGAGCTGGGTGAGGACACAGCCGGGCAGGGGCTCCCAGTGCTCTGGGCACTGCGAGCTGGCGGTGCTCTGCTGCTGCTCCTGGCTGAGGATTCTCCAGGAGAAAAGCAGGATGGAAATGCAGTGCCAGGAGCTGTGGGAGCCCCCGTGCTGCCTCAGGCTCTGTGCTGGTCCTGGGCACGGACACAGGCCAGGGGTGAGGGACGTCACCGCACAGTGACACCTCTGCCCAGCACGGCCCCGCCAGCCCAGGGACACCCAGCACCCATTAAATCCAGGAGTGGAACAACCAGGAATCACAGAATGGGCTGGGCTGGAATCACAGAATGGGTTGGGTTGGAAAAGCCTCTCAGACCATCCAGTCCAACCATTCCCCAGCACTGCCAAGGCCACCCCTGCCCCATGTCCCCAAGTGCCACATCCACAGGGCTGTTAAACCCCTCTAGGGTGGGGACTCAGCACTGCCCTGGGCAGCTGTGCCAGGGCTGGACAGCCCTTTCCAGGAGGAATTTCCCCAATATCCACCCTGAGCCTCCCCTGGCCCAGCCTGAGGCCGTTCCCTCTCCTCCTGTCCCTGTGCCCTGGGAGCAGAGCCCGACCCCTCCTGAGCCCCCTCCTGTCAGGGAGTTGTGCAGAGCCACAAGGGCCCCCTGAGCCTCCTTTGCTCCAGGCTGAGCCCCTTTCCAGCTCCCTCAGCCTCTCCTGGGGCTCCAGATTCTCCCCAGCTCCTGAGAGCTCCCAAGAGCTCCTCAAATTCCCATTATCCCACCCAAAGTGAGGAGCAGTTGGAGATTTTCAGGGCACCCTGCAAAAGCACCAGCACAGAGGTCACTGGGAAGTGGAAATTCTTCTCCAGCACCAGCGTGAGCCCAGGAGAAAAAAAATGCCTAAAACCCCAGATGAAGAAGAAATAGTGCTAAAAAGATCATCCAACTCTTCCTCCTTTCCTTCTCTTGCTTCATAAATCATTCTGTTTATGTAAGGGAGAACAATAAAGCAGGCCAGATTCAGAAAACATTTTTTCCTGTCAGCAAGCAGAATGATTGATGCTGCGCAAAACCAGTATCTAAGTAGGAAAAAAAGCTTTCAGGGATGATTTACTGAAACCCACCAAACAATTGGATTTGGATGCTGAAAAATAGCAACTCTTGAGACTAAATTAATTAATGAAATATTTGCGAACAGCCTTGAATACTTAGAACTAAGCAGAAGGGGGGGAAATGGCACGATTGTCTTCCGTTCCAAGCCACTCTCCACATTATTAAAGAAATTATTTAAGAATAACAATGTAGCCCAAATATCTCAAGACAGAAGAGCAGCCTTGAACAGTGGGGCCTTATCAGGAGGCCTCGGTGCCTGTGGCCCATGTCTGAGCACGGCTCTGGAATGACAATTCCTGGGGCTGGCAGAGCGTTTCCGCGGGCTGTGCTCCGCTCTGGGGAGCCGTGCCGGGCAGGAGCTGCAGCAGGGCCCTGGGGTCACACGGTGTCCCCGCTGTCCCAGGGCTTCCCTGCGCTGTCGTTCCCGGGAATGGGAGCCTGGAGGGGCCGCTCCGTAGCTCCGTGGGCAGAGGGCTCCAGAATGGGTGGAGAGGCTGCCAGGAGAGACCGGACAGGGACTGGCGCTCGCCCAGCTGGGGATGGGGACGGGGAGTTCTCCCTCTCCTGGGATGGGTGGGATGCTCGTTAAACTGAGGTGTTTGTCCTGGCCAGTTCCAGAAACACGAGCCTTCCCGCCTGGCTGGGAATACTTTGGAAGCTGCCTGGCCCAAGATGATTTTTATTCTCTGTGCTCAGATTTGGCACCACACAAACACTGCATTTATTCCAACCCTGTGCCATAGCTCCTGCCTGGCTGAAAATGTGTTCCATGGGTTAAAACAGAAACTGGCTGAGAGCTGCCAGCTCCTGTTTGTGACCCAAACCCTCCTGGGATGCTCCAGCTGCACAGGAGCAGCAGATCCAGCAGGAACAGCGGGAACAGCGGGCTCAGCTCATCAGGGCAGTCAACCCCACATGTCCTGACTTGGAATTGTCTGCCTGGGATCTTCAGACACGTCCTGCTTCAGATCCAGCCTCGGGCGTGGCGGCAGCTCCACGGGGGCACACTCAGGATGGGACACGGTGACCTCCGAGGGCTGCGTCAGTCACAGGCTGGGGAAGGGAAATGCTGTAAACATTTCCTTGGTTCCATTTCCTTCTGCTGCCAACCATCACTGTGAATTGTGGAATCACAGAACCACACACTGGGCTGGGTTGGAAAAGCCCTCTGAGATTCTCAAATCCAGCCATTCCCAGCACTGCCAAGGCCACCCCTGCCCATGTCCCCAGGTGCCACATCCACAGGGATTTTAAACCCCTCCAGGGATGGGGACTCAGCACTGCCCTGGGCAGCTGTGCCAGGGCTGGACAGCCCTTTCCAGGAAGAAATTTTCCCAAATATCCACCCTGACCCTCCCCTGGCACAGCCTGAGCCCTCTGGGGTCCCTGCCTGGCACCTCCAGCCCTGTTTGCCACCCAGCTCACGGGGACTGCAGAGCTTTTATCCCCTGTGAGTCTTTCAGAGAAGGATTTTGTGCTGTTTTCCACAAGATTTATACCCAACCTCCATCTCTTGCAGGTAAAGAGAAATCACGTCACTTTTCCCATTCTAGCTGGATGTGGATATTAATCTCCAGGAGTTTCCACACAGAGCCCATCACCTGCAGGTATCAACCTTAATACAGAGCAGTGACTCAGAAGGGGCTGGAATCAAAACACGCTGGAAATAATCCCTTTTGCCTCTCATCCGTCCCTGCTCTCCCAGCTCGGAGCTGTTTGAGGCGTTCCATGTCCTGCCTCTGAGCAGGATTTTTTGTTTCCTATGGATCTCCAATTTTCAGATTCACTCTCCTGACGTCGCTGAGAATGAAGCTCGAAATGCAGAGATTTCTTCAAGGCAGGATTTGTGTGAGTTTAATAAGACCCAGAGAATAATATCTACAGTTTCTGGAGGAGAAATTATTTTTAACTTCAATATTTTGTCTATGTTTGAAGAACATGAAACACTTCCCAGAAACCCATTCTCACGGATAAGTGTCACCCCCAGCAGAAATCTTTGCGTTTTGCTGGAAAACGTTGCTATTTCACTGCCACAGATGCCCAGGCAGCTGTGTGGAAAATCCATCCATGGTTGGAGCTGCTGAAATGGAACTGACACCCATCCACTGGGCAAGGGAAATAAAAACAGCTAATCCTGGAATAAAGGGGATGCAGATGATGTGCACTTTAATGGGAAAAGCAGATAAAGTCAAACAACAGGAACATAATGTGTGTGAAGAGAATTAATCGACATCCTGAGACACATCCAAAGCAGGGGGTTCAGCCTAGGAAGAGGATTTAGGGCTGATTACCTGCCCCAGAGCTGGTTTAACTGGTGAGATCACAGCACCCCAGAACCCCAGACTGGTTTGGGTTGGGAGGGACCTTAAATCCCACCCAGTGCCAGGGCCTCCCCACCCTCACAGGGAACAATTCCTTCCCAAGAAGTTTCCTCTTGTATTTCTCACTCCTGGATCTGAACACCCTTGGTTTATGATAAATTTCAATGCATTAATTAAAACCAGATCCATTTTTCATTTTAACTCCTTTCAACACATCCTGGGACTTTTTTTAATCAATTCCTCCACCACTGTCCCTGTACAAGTGCAGTTTGCTGGCAGTGAAGCTCACCCACAGCACAACCAGCACCGAGCAGTGCCTCAGCTCACACAAAGGAAGAGGATTTTCTGTGCTGTGTTTGGGGGAGGGGGTTTGCCAGGTTTCAGGGAATTCAGGAGCCTTGGCTGTGCAGGTCTCTGCTGCTCTGTGCATTCCCACACACACGGTGCTAAAGCTCTTCCCACAGATTCTTTATCAGCCAAGCAGCCCATAAAGCTCACAATTCATTTATCCATTCCCACCAGTGATGCTCAGGACCTCCTGGAAACAACATTTATTTTCATTTTTCAGTAATTTCTCGGCAATTCAACATTTCCCAGTGCTAACACCACCAGCAGCAACTGTAAATGCTGCTGGGGAGCCAGAGTTCAGCCCTTCTGCTTTAACACATGGAATTTATTTCCCTGTTCTCAGCCCTGACTCAGCCCATCCCTATCCTGCCCAGAATCAGGGAGTTAATGGATTAGCAGGGCAGGAACAGCTAATTACTGGAACATCAATATTTTCATGCTTTGCAGGGTCAGAAGTCACAGAGACATAGATGTGGGTTCAAATTAAGGCTTTGATTGTGAGCTCATCCTAAAGAGTAATTATCAGTGTGTGTTAGTGCAGTAAGAACTGTTCATTATGGGCTGTGGGGTAGAACTTCTGTTCCAGCAAGAAATTTCAGCCACACAGACCTTGGGTATTGAGATCAGCTGATCTTTACAGAATCACAGAACCCTTAAGGCTGAAAAATTCCCTGAAAAATTCCACAGCTCCTGGGGAAGATTCCTTTGGAGGACGCTCTGGTCGGTTGGAAGTGTCTGGCACAAGTCAAGACATCCATTGATTTCCTCAGTAAATGAATCAGATCTGTAGAGTACAAATTGATCTAAATATTGGAATTTTCCTATGTAAATGTCAAGACTCTACAAACACCAACTAATGAAAGATAAGATGAGCATTGGGGGGGTGAGGGCTGTAAAGGCATTTCGGGGAAATAAATGGAAACAGCAGCATTGCTTGCCAGTGACCTGCCCTGCTGGGAGCTCAGCCTGGCCTGGAGCTGCTGAGGGCCTGGGCTCGTGGGAGACGTGCAGAGTGTCCCTGGAACACGAGGAGCTGCTGGTGAAGCACACGGAGCTGGAGGAGCTGGAGGAAGAGAGAGGGGAAATGGGAACAAAGGAAGAACAGGCCAAAAGAAAGAGAGTAATTGCAAGCAGGAATATTCCCATCAGAAATGGAACATGAAGAACTGCACAGGACAAGGTTTTTGTTCTGAACATACTCAGATGAAACCTAAAATTACTCAAATCTTTACATTTTTATCAATGGCCTTAATAAACTTTGCCAGTTAATTGTATGAAGCCATCCTTTACAAGAGTATCTGTACTTTTTAAAATAAATTGTGCTTTTAATTAAAAAAAAAAACAACTCAACATCCCATGAAAAGCTACAGATGGAGTTTTCATAGAGAGTTGTTGAGTCCTTCACCCATTGAACACATCCTCAGCAGAGCCTTGCTGCACCTGCTGTTTTACATCTCTGAATATTCATGGTCCAGCCTGGAGGAAGGGCTGGGGGGGCTGTCCCAGCACGAGGGTGGCACCTGGCAGTGGTTCCAGGCCCTGGACTCACCCCATCCCAGCCAGCCACAGCTGATGCCACTGCTCAGGCACAGGGACTGCAGCCAGCAGGGAGGAACCGTTCCCTGGGAGGGAGGTGAGGCCCTGGCACAGCGTGCCGGAGCAACTGGGGCTGTCCCGGATCCCTGGCAGTGCCCAAGGCCAGGCTGGGAGCAGCCCGGGGCAGTGGGAGGTGTCCCTGCCATGGCACAGGGCAGTGAGATGGGCTTTGACGTCCCTCCCGACCCAAAACATTCCATAATTCCATGAGTGCGGCAGATCCGTATGAAACCATTCCAACAGGTCTTTGCTCCCGTCCCAAGCAATCAGAGCCACGTTAACGTTTTCCCAGGGAGACTCCAGGCGTTCCCATGGAACCACCGTGCTCTCCCGTGGCGCTGGGACCCGGGCACAGAGTGCAAACCCGGCAGTTACCAGCGGGAAGCCTCCCGTGTCCAGCAGAAGGAATTTCCATGCACCGGGAGCTGCCGGTGGCACCACCCCGAACCTCTGGGGGCTGCAGCAGCAAACCCGGCCCTGTCTGAGGGGTGTGTGGGGTCAGCAGGGTCTGCAAGGCACAGCCAATGCCCTGAGCCCCCCACTCCGCTTGTTCTCCAACAATTAAAGCAATTCAGGACTTTGAAAGGGAGTTTAAAACACCCACAGGGGTTGGAAGAATGGCTTTAAAAGGGAAACAGAGTCATGGAATGATTCAGGCTGGAAAAGATCTCCAAGGTCATCGAGTCCAGCCTCTGACTGAGTACCACTGTGCCCACTAAACATGAACACAAAAGATTCTCCACATCCCTGATTCTCTGAACAATTCCAGGGAATAGCTGAGATTGGTCAAAGCTGAGACAAAACCGGCCAGGAGCAGTGGGAATGGGAGCACACAGAAGAATCCTTGGAAAATTCAGCATTTGGTTACTTTTAGCACTGCCAGTGGACTTCATTTTCCTCAGGAGACTTTAGCCTTAAAGCAGGAAGAAAGCTCCGTGTTTCCCTCAGGAACAGATCCCATCTCCGGAGCCAGCTGGGAGCTTTATTTCAGTCTGGAGCCGTTGCTGTGCAACGAGGAGCGGCCCTGGCTCCTGGGGAGGGAGCCACGGAACCCCAGCCACTCGTCCATTGTGCTCCTCAGATGAGTTTGGGTGACCTCAGCCCCACTTCCATTTCACTCCCTGATTTAAACACTCCAACCACACCAGCTCGACCTTCCCTTTCCAGCCCCTTCTCCTGCTGAAGGTGGGGAGAGGGACGAGCGCTCACAGTGGGAGTTAAACCTCGAGAGTCCTCCTGAGCCTGATTTGATTGACACCCCAGTCCCTTCCACACAAATCAAAGGGACCCACAGGGCCTCTGGGAGTAACAGTTGGGTTTCTGAAATGTTTGGATCCAACAGACAGAATAAAGACACAATAATTAAAAAATGTAACTGACAGCAAGCACTGCTAAAAAAAATACAATTGAAAGGGAGTAGCAGGAGCTGTGTCATTCTCCCTCCTCAGAGGTCTGCAAGCCAAAACTGGGGATTTTGTACAAAGAACTGAAGCAAGTGTTTGGATTGGATGCAGAAATCTGCGGGGTCTGTTTGACCCCTCTGGGTCAGGAGTGGGGCTGGACAGGAGCGTGGAACAGCAGGAGGGGGAACAGGCACAAATAAAATCAAAATTTATTATGGAATCATAAAATCCTGAGTGGGAAGGGATCCACAGGATCATGGATCCAACCCTTGGCCCTGCACAGACCCCCAACAATGCCCCCTGTGCATCCCTGGAGCGGTGTCCAAGCACTCCTGGAGCTCAGGCAGGTTTGGGAATGTTCCCATTCCCTGGGAGCCTGGGCAGTGCCCAGCACCCTCTGGGGAAGAACCTTTCCCAAAATCCAAGCTGACCCTGCCCTGGCCCAGCTCCAGCTGTCAACCTGCAGCCCCCAGGCAAAGGGAGACAATTAAAGTTTACATGAGAAAAATCTTTGCAGGAAAAATATTCTTCATATTAAAAATGGCGGGGAAAAGGAAAGGTAAATGTGTGGTAAAGCCTTTCTGTGCTCTGGGCTCGGGGGAGAGGGTTGGGCATCAATCCTTGCCCTTGGCTGGCATTGCCAAGGGATGGAGGGACAGGACACAGGGAATGGCTTCCACTGCCACAGAGCAGGGAGGGATGGGATATTGGGAAGGAATTGTTCCCTGTGAGGGTGGGGAGGCCCTGGCACAGGGTGCCCAGAGCAGCTGTGGCTGCCCCTGGATCCCTGGCAGTGCCCAAGGCCAGGCTGGACACTGGGGCTGGGAGCAGCCCGGGACACTGGGAGGTGTCCCTGCCTGGCAGGGGTGGCCCTGGGTGGGATTTGAGTTCCCTCCCCACCCAAACCAGCCATGACTCTGTCATTCTATGAATTCCACCTCCTCAGTCTTCACCTGGAATTCTTCTATTGATTTTTTTTTTGTAAGAGATAAACTCAGAGCTCACTGTGACCCTGCAATGTTTGTGTGGGGGCAGCACCCCAGAGGGATGCAGGCACCCTGGGCAAGCCTTGTGCACACCTGTGGGGCCTCTGCTGGGAGGCTGCTCCGACACGAGAATAAATCTCCAGGTTGTCATTTATTACAAATTCTAATGAAAACATAGAGAGGGATTCTTATTTCTTCCTTCTCAGCATATGTAGAATTTTAACACGAGCATTTTATTAAAAATCAGAATTATGAATCATTCATGGCCAACAAGTGACTCCCACTCGTTGGCAGAATGACCTGAACTTGGCTTTTCACTGACAACAAATAAAGCAGCGCTTAATGAGCCCAGACAGGTTGTTCTGAAGGCACCGAAGAAGCAAAATCAGGGGTGGTTTTAGGATTCAAAAAAACCAAAAAAACTATATATTTTGTCAGCATCTGACTGGGGTGGTTTTTTCCTTTTCTGAATAATGAATGGAGTTGTTTTAAGGCAGTGCTAATGCCGGGAGTGCTGGGTGAGGGATTCAGTCAGGAGCTGTCACGGGGCTCTGCTGCTCCACTGACAGGAGTTGTCATGTCCCTGTGACACCTGATGTGCACAGCCCTGCCTGGTAAATGGCTGAAAGATGGAATTGTCACTCTCCATTACCTGGCACCAGCAATTACCTGGCTGGGCACCCCCGGAGGAGGAGGGAGGGTGGGAGGTGTGGATACACCCGAGGGAGCCACTTCAGAGCCTGGCAGGGAGGGATCGCTCCCAGGTCTGTTGGGAATGAGGATTCTGGGGATGGTTCCTCTGGCTGTGCTTCAGCAGGGACAGAGCAGGGTGTGAACACGTGGCTGAGGAAAGAGGGGAGAGGAGAACACACAGGCCAGGCTGGATGGGGCTGGGAGCAGCCTGGGCTGCGGAAGGTGTCCCTGCCCCTGTCCCAGTCCCTGCCCCGCCCCTGTCCCTGTCCCTGCCACGGAACCAGATGAGCTTTAATGTCCCGTCCAACCCAAAGCACTCCATGACTCCCTGATCCATGGACACCTTCAGCTTTGATGGGGAGCAGCGCACGTGGCTGCAGAAACGAGCCTGGAGCGTGGAGCTGGATCCCTCCTGGGAGGTAATTTAAACGCAAAAGCTCCCACTGTCAGAGCACTCTCTGTTCCTTAGAAGGCACTGCCCTGCTCTGCCACCTGCGGGACGTCTGAGCCCCCTGTGCTCCTGGGGACGCTTCCAGTGTCCCCTGGACTGGTCTCATTCTTCAGGGGGCTCTGGGAAGGGCTCTGCCATAACCACTGCGCTCCAGGTTCCTGCCGGTGACACCGAGGGGGCGGCAGCACCAGGAGGAGTCCGAGTCACACCCTGCCTTGGCTTGGGAGGCACCTCGGAGGCTGGGGGGGCTCTGGGAGGGAGGGAGGGGTGCCCTGGACTCCGCTGTGGGAGCTGGCGGGAGGCAGCCAGAGCCGTGGTGACCTGAGCCCACCCCGGTGACAGAACTGCCTCGCCTGGGGACCTCCGGGACCCGTCCTGCACCCACCTCTGCCTCCCTCGGGGTCTGCACCCGCCCCTCGCCACCAGCTTGGCTCGGGCTCGGATCTGATCCAGCCTCAGGGCACAGTGTGACTAATACATCCCAGAAAGGTTTGGGGACACGTTCTGTCCTGAGGAGGTGCTGAGCTGTCAGCCCCCAAACCCCTGAGCTGGAGACCCGGCAGCTCCCCGGGGCAGGCTCTGGGTCTGGATCCTCCGACCTTCCTTGGGCTGGGGTCACACCTTGGTTCGAGCACGATGGGAACTGAAACTGCCGTTTGAGCTCCCTGTTCTACTTAGACTTGTAATTGAAGGAGAAATACAGCAGTTTTCTTCTTCACTAAAGGAAAGAAGAGGCGGAAAAACAATTCTGCTCCTCGGTGGCCACTCCTTTCTCTGAGAACAGGACACTGAGAATGGCTCTGGGTGTTGGAGTCGCTGTAACTGGGAGTTCTGCAGGAAGAGAGACTGATGTCACTGCCCTGTGCAAAGCTGCAGCAGAATTGCCTGTAAAAACCAGGACATGGAATCACTTCTGCGTTGTGACTGGTAAACAGCCTTTTGTGGGATTCCCAAATTCTCCCCAAGCCAAGGACCACTCGTGGATCTCCCTGGACATCTAGAGGATCCGGTCCCAGGGATGCACCTCTAGGAGTGACCCAGCAAACCACGGAGGAACCTCGGGGCTGCTCCCTCCTTGGGCTTGTTCAGTTCCTTAAGCCAAGCTCCTCCTCTTTGTTTGTTTGCTTGGTTGTTGTTTTATTTTGTTAAAACACAATTTGGAGAAGAAACCAAATATTTCCTGTCAGTGAGATGCAAAAAGCAGAGAGCTGTCAGGAGCCACTTCAGCACCCAGAGGAGCCAAATTCTGCCCCCAGAGTTTGGTGCAATTCAACGGCCTTCAACCAGAACGTGGCTCCGAGTAATAATATTTTAGTTAAAATTAGTGCAAGAACTTGTGGGTACAGTTTCTTTGGGAATTCTTCCTTACCCTTTAAACGTACAACTGGCACATTCCCATGGATTGGGATCCGTGCGAACAGACTGTAGCACTTGTTTATGGAGGCAGATTGCCAAAGGAAGAGATACTTTGGCAAATACATTTCATTTACAAGAACAAAGTAGAAAATTGTGGTTAAAAGCAACTGCTGGGAAGGGGTTAACTATTTCTGTGCCCAAGTTACACTTTTGTCGACTTCACACCAAATTTCAAGGAGTAAACTTGAAATTTGCAGGAGTAACTTGATGTGCAAAGCCTTTAGGTTCCGCCACGGGCAGAAGCGTGGAAAGCCAGAGTTGGGGAAGCAAAGAAACCTCCCCAGGAAGAGCTGGAGCCTGCAGGGAGGGGCACACTGGCAGCACGAGGTGCTCAGATGCCACCGGGATGGACACCCCAGGACAGGATGAGCCAGGAATTCCAGGAATTCCTCATTAGTGGGGGTGTGAGGAGAGCAGGGCAGGAGCAGCATGCAGCAAAGGTTAATCGCGTCTTGTTTTCCTTGACAATCACTCCTCAAATGATGAACCTTTTCCAACTTGGCTTTTACAAATATCTATATTAGATCTTCTTTTTACCTGCCTCACCTTTACTCCGACACTTGCCCATTAAATGCTTTTGCTCCAAGAAATTTGTGTTCAAAATCAGGTTCTTTGAAGCACAGTAATTAATGCTGTTAATGGGGGCATTATTTATCCTGCATCTCACCTCTGGGGTTCAAACACACCTTTGAAATTTATAAATATTGGCTTGTTTACATCTATTTTTCTGGAACGCATCAGCTCCCTTCAAGGAGCAGGTTTAGAGAAGATGATTCCTGCTTTTCCTGCTGGGAGTGCCATTCCTGTGGTGAACAGGAGCACAGAGCCCTTCCAGCACCACTCCCCAACATCCCACACGTCCCTTGGCTGGAGCCCGGCCCTGCCCACCTGCACTGCCAGGCTGGAGTGCTGGGAACGCCTGATGTGACTCCAGAGACACTGGAATACCAGAGCAGGAGGTTTTGCTGTCCTCGTGGAATGATCCACACCAGCAATGGAAAAGGAACGAATGACAAGATTTTGTGGTTTTCTTCTTGTCTGACAGACTCCTCTGATTCCAGAGGGGAATCCTGCAGTCCTTTCCTGAAAGACATCCCAGAGGAAGGGAACAGACAAAAAAGTGAAAGGAAAACAGCAACGAGCAGCCACAGAGCAGATTCTTGGACAAGCACAGAATCACAGACTGGTGTGGCTTGGGAGAGGCATCACAGCTTGGTGACTTCTCCTGAACAACGAGGGAAACTTGACTCCATTTCACACCTGCTTTGAAGACTAAGCTAAAAACCTAAACCTGACCTCCTGGGGCTCCAAAAGAGACTCCTGAGCCGAGCTGCCAATGCCCAGAGCATTGAGGGCAAACACCCATCTGGGTGTCCCTGTCAGGGGAGTGAGGGACATCGTGAGGCTGATTTATCCCTGAGCCGAGCCCTGCACTGCAGCAGCTGCCTGACGGGAGGGATTTGCAGGAGAAAATCCCACATCTCCATCCAGGTGAGACTGCAGGAAAGGCTCTGTCAGCGCCGGAGGGTGGGGGGAGAACATGTTGCTGTTGTTTGGGAGTGAAGGTTGAATGAGGAGATGTGCTCCGCTGCCTCATCCCTGCCCGTGTGGCCGGAGAAATTCCGGGTTATCCCGGGTCATGTGCTGCCAGGGGCTGGGGAGCCCCAGAGCAGAGCACGTGGGAGAGGTGTCAGGGCTTCTCCTGTGAGAGCTGAGGGGGTTTCACACACTGCTCAGGCAAAGTATTCCCCATTACTGCCTCCCCAATGACATGAAAAATAGGGAATATTGGCAGAACAGAAAAAAACACATTTAGGAGCTAAAAATAGAAGGTTGGTGTAAAATGAAATCTTCCATATCCAGGGTAACTGGGTCTGTGATTGTCCCTTCACTCCTGTCAGCACCTCCAGCAGGAGGAGAGAAACAGCCACGTGTGACCCACGTCCAGCTGGGAAATGCCTGGGTCCTGGGCTGTGTGACACGGGTGTGACCTGGGTGTGACCTGGGTGTGACCTGGGTGTGACACGGGTGCGACACGGGTGTGACATGGGTGTGACCTGGGTGTGACACGGGTGTGACCTGGGTGTGACACGGGTGTGACACGGGTGCGACACGGGTGTGACACGGGTGCGACACGGGTGTGACCTGGGTGTGACACGGGTGTGACATGGGTGTGACCTGGGTGTGACACGGGTGTGACACGGGTGTGACCTGGGTGCGACACGGGTGTGACCTGGGTGTGACACGGGTGTGACACGGGTGTGACATGCATGTGACACACATGTGACGTGCGTGTGACACGTATGTGCCCTGTCGTAGAGGAAATCCCCACTGCACCAGGCTCACCAGGAGTGTCTGTTCAGGGTTAAACCAGCTCACCAGGCAGAGCCTAAACTCCTTCACAAGGCCCCTCCAGCTCCAGCTTTAAATGATTCCGTGGACATTTGCCAGCTCTACCCTGACTAAAATCCTTTAAATATTATTTCAAACGTTTCTGTTGTGATTTAATGTGTGTCCAGCAGGCTTGAATTGTTCTTTAATTACTAAATCACCAAAGGACGCGCAGGGTCTGACTTCTGCACGGGTCATGTGTTGAAGGCAATCATTCCAGAAGCAGGACAGCCTGAGTGACATGGAATCATCATGGAATCATGGAGTGGTTTGGGTTGGGAGGGACATTAAATCCCATCCAGTGCCACCCCTGCCCTGGCAGGGACACCTCCCACTGTCCCCGGCTGCTCCAAGCCCCAATGTCCAACCTGGCCTTGGGCACTGCCAGGGATCCAGGGGCAGCCAGAGCTTCTCTGGGCACCCTGTGCCAGGGCCTCCCCACCCTCCCAGAGAACAATTCCTTCCCAATCTCCCAGCTAAATCTAAACCTCACCACTTGCCTGAAAAGCTCTCCAACCAAAGGTGGCACTGGAACAAACTATGGGTGGACAACTCTCCACAACCATCCAGCGAGTATGGCTTGGATTCCACACAAACCCCACACCTGGGAGAGTCTCAGGGGTTTTATGGCACCGAAACTTCCCAACACAGGCCCCATGGGCATCCCAGCACTTCAGTTACCCAGGGGCCAGGACACGCCGGGAGCGGAGCAGCCGAGCCTCCCGTGCCGCTCACTGCAATTACAGCAGCTCAGATCAGGGCCCACAACAGCCAGGTTTCCCTCATGGAAGCACTGCACTCCTTTAACTCCCAGAGCTGAAATTATGATTATTATTGTGTCTTGGAAAGCATCAACAACGCATTAAGTGCTTTAAAGTGATGCTTAAAAACCTGGGAGTCCTGAGCTGCTGAGTGAAGAGCGTGGCACAAACACGGTGCCCTGGGAGGGGCTGGGAAGGGCTGCAGGCACCACAACCTTCGTTTAATTACCTGCCTTTGATCTTCCTGGCCTTTGTACCATTTAGTTTTTCTTCAGGAAACTGATTTTCAGAGCTCGTTGGTAGGAATTGGCTGTCCAGAGCCGGGCCAATTAAACAGTTTTCTGCACATTGATTCATTCTCAGCTGCTCGGTTTCATTACAGTAAAATGATGGCTGATGTATTTCTCATTTACCGGGTTATTATCAATTCCTTACCCTCGTCTGAAGGCCAAATGTACTGTGATAGGAACAGGAATCCAATAAAAGTGTTCACCAGCTATTGGGATACAGGGAGAAGATATTTAAATGGAGCTTTGTGGGAGAAACATGGGAAAAGAGGAGCAGCGTAAAGGAAATCTGTGAGCAAAGCTGTTCATTCAGTAAAGGGAATATCCTGGACAGTCAAAGGATTGGACACAGGATTGTGTCTGAGGACTCCAGGTCCGACCCCCTTGTCCACCTGGGCTTTAATTTACTCATAAATTAAAAGTTTGGAGCTATTTTTCCATTCCCAGTTGGCTTTTCAGCTTTTAATCAGAGCTGTGGCTGCCCCTGAATCCCTGGCAGAGCCCAAGGCCAGGCTGGACATTGGGGCTTGGAGCAGCCTGGGACAGTGGGAGGTGTCCCTGCCACAGCAGGGGTGGCACTGGATGGGATTTAATGTCCTTCCCACCCAAACTGCTCTGGGATTCCATTAAATTTCCTAAATATTAAATGAGCAGAGTTTAGCGCACAGATTTCCATCCAACATTCCAGCTCAGCCAGCATTTTTTGATATGCAGGACATCACAGCAGAAGAATCCCTTCCATCGCTCATTAATTTATTCCCTGGGCCCCAATGGTTTTGTCTCCCCAACATTACACTCTGTGATGGATATTCCCACTTTTATGAAAGGCTTTTCCCTAAAGGCACCCGGGAATGAATCAACTCCCAAGGCCTGGGACTGTTCCCTCGCTGGAAACACCGGGAGCAGCCGGGTGGTCCCTGCTCAGGAGCAGGCAGGGAATACCGGGAATGTCTGGCTGGCCGCAGCCACGTCCTGCTGCTCCTGCTGCTTCCACCAGCTCCGTGTCCTGTGCCAGGCACAGCCCAGGGACAATCCATGCCCAGGGCCCAGGGCCACCCACACACGGTGACACCGATGGTATTTTTTATCGGACCTATCGGTACGTTGATATTTAAAACATTCCATGGAAAGTCAGGTGGTTTTTCCCGTGGAAAACACGCGTTCCTCAAGTGCCACCTGCTGTACTGACGGATCCAGCGCATGGCAGCAGCGAATCCTTCCAGAAGCCTTTCACTGCCTCATTCCAAATTCCAGCCCAGCCCTTCCTCAGCAGCAGGAAAACACAGGTTTGTCCTTCCTGATTATTAGGGACATTCCCTAAGTGGGAATTTGCACAGCCCCCTGCGCAGAGCAGGTGCCCCAGCACTGCTTTACACTTTTATAAATAAACAGCAATAGCACTGTCATCTTCCTCACCACCCGGAGAGGGGAGTGATAGAAACCAGCTCCAGAACCAGATTCCAGATGATTTTTCCACAGGATGTGGGTACAAGGAAAGAGGGAATAAAAACTGCCAGGAAGGTAACATTTGCTATAAATAAACACGTTGCATGGACGTAATTCGGGATTGCTGGTCCACCTAAGCACTGCAGATCTTGGCAGATTGTTCCCAGTCCAAGGAAAAGCAGGGAAGGGGGAGCAGAGGTGGTTTGAAAGGAGCTGCCAGGAGCGCACCCTGGATGGGCACGGCCGTGGCACCCTGGGGACACGCAGCGAGGAGAGGACAGTGCCCCACAGCTGGCACAAACCCACCCACGAGCCGTGCATGGGTCAGTCACCCAAATCAAAAGTATTTATTTCAATAACAGATTGACTCAAACACTCCAACACTGATCGTTATCCTGACATGTCTTTCAGATATCGGGAAAGGTTCTTCTGCCCCAGAGGGTGCTGGGCACTGCCCAGGCTCCCCAGGGAATGGGCACATTCCCAAACCTGCCAGAGCTCCAGGAGCGCTTGGACACTGCTCCAGGGATGCACAGGGGGGATTGTTGGGGGTCTGTGCAGGACAGGGGCTGGATCCGTGATCCTGGAGATCCCTCCCAGCTCAGGACATTCCCTGACTGTGATTCTGGGATATCTGGAACACTCTCCCTGTTCCCATCGGGATTTCACGGGGACCGTCGTGGAGGAAACCAGCCCCAGCCTGGTGTGTTTTCCCATCTGTGACAACGAGGGGTTTTGCGTGATGGTTTTCCGTGATCCATCAGCGGCTGGGGCATTCCAGGTCTGCTCTGCTTTGGAAGCCGCACCGGCAGGGAGGGAATCACCGCTGAGCTTCCCCTGAGGGGCGGGCAGGTCTGTCCGGGTGTGCGGTGACACAGGGCACACACGGAGCCACGGAATGGGCTGGGAGGGAGGCAACTTAAATCCCGTCCAGTGCCACCCCTGCCACGGCAGGGACACCTCCCACTGTCCCAGCCCCGAGCTTGGGCACTGCCAGGGATCCAGGGGCAGCCACAGCTTCTCTGGGCACCCTGTGCCAGGGCCTCTCCACCGTCCCCAGTACCTCACTCTGTCCCGTCCCCGTTCCCTTTTCTCGTTCCCTTTTCTCGTTCCCTTTTCCCGTTCCCTTTTCCCGTTCCCTTTTCCAGTTCCCTTTTCCCGCCCCTGGAATCCCCTCACAGCCCCTCCCTCCGCCAGGGGGCGCTGGCGCCC
>VZTJ01005701.1:0-47190 GCA_013397795.1 Orthonyx spaldingii | reverse complement strand
GGGCAGCCCGCACGGCGCAGGGCGCGGGTCCTGCGTGCGGCGCGGCCCGGCCCGCTCGGCCCGAGATGGCGACCAAGAACTTCCGCGTGAGCGACGGGGACTGGATCTGCCCCGACAAGAAGTGAGGGCGCGGCCGGCGGGGACCTGGGAACGGGGCAGGGAACGGGAGCGGGAACGGGGCCGAGCGGCCGGGAACGGGACAGGGCGGGGACGCCGGGAGCGCGGCCCCGGGGGTGACACGGCCCCGGGCCCGGCACGGCCGCAGAGAGTTGGCTTTGGGCTCGGGGCACACTCGGGTTAAACTGGGGCGCTCGGGGGGAATCCAGAGCGCCGCAGCCCCGCGCTGGGCGGTCTCCAGCACCGGCTAATCCCGGCCCTCGTGCTCTGCCCCGTGCCCAGGTGTGGGAACGTGAACTTCGCCAGGAGGACGAGCTGTAACAGATGCGGCAGAGGTGAGTTCCCACCAGCACAGACCTTCCCTCCCGTCTCCTTCTGCCCCGTAAAACAGTATTAAAAATTTCAATTTAATACGAAGCTGTTTGAGAAGTTCGCCTATTTTTGTTTAAAAACACCTAAATGTATCTCATAAATCATGAGGCTGCCATTTGAGGAGCTCTTGTGTCTCATCCCTGCAGAGAAGACGACGGAGGCCAAGATGATGAAGGCGGGGGGAACGGAGATCGGGAAGACGCTGGCGGAGAAGAGCCGGGGGCTGTTCAGTGCCAACGACTGGCAGTGCAAGACGTAGGCTCCAAACACACGTCTCAGCTCTTCCCTGGAGGTTCCCCGTGCTGTGGGACAGGAGGGGTCAGGGCCACAGCCCTGGGCTGTGCTCTGGGCTCAGCACTCGTTTGCTGCACAGCACTTAATTAATGGAGCAGCAGCAAGGTTTTACATGGCAGCACTGCCCAGGAGAAAGGCCAAGTTTGTCTTTCATAAACTGGGACACTTCCCGGGTTTGGAGGGAATGTGGAGGTGGAAGTGCCACCCCCATGGCTCTGGGAGGTTCTGCCTTCCCTGGGAGGGTGGGGAGACCCTGGCACAGGGTGCCCAGAGCAGCTGTGGCTGCTCCTGGATCCCTGGAAGTGTCCAAGGCCAGGCTGGAGCAGCCTGGGACAGTGGGAGGTGTAGGGGAAAGGAACTGGATGGGCTTTAAGGTCCCTTCCACCCCAAACTGTTCTAGAATTCCATGAAATTCCGTAAATATTTAATGAGCAGAGATTAGCACACAGGTAAATGCCTGGATGCTTCTCCAAGCTATCAGCTGAGAAAATTAAGATCTGAATTGGTAAATGAAAGCTGGAATCAAATGCTGTGGTTCTCTGAAGGTACTTTCTGGGTGCTGTAAGAGAGAAATGGAAGCAGGTGACTGTCACTGTGCAGGTGGGGTGTGAGCATGGAGTGAATCCAGGGCAGGGAATGGAGCTGGGAAGGGTCTGGAGCCCCAGGAGCGGCTGAGGGAGCTGGGAAAGGGGCTCAGCCTGGAGAAAAGGAGGCTCAGGGGGCCCTTGTGGCTCTGCACAACTCCCTGACAGGAGGGGGCTCAGGGGGGGTCGGGCTCTGCTCCCAGGGCACAGGGACAGGAGGAGAGGGAATGGCCCCAGGCTGGGCCAGGGCAGGCTCAGGGTGGATACTGGGGAAATTTCCTTCCTGGAAAGGGCTGTCCAGCCCTGGCACAGCTGCCCAGGGCAGGGGTGCAGTCCCCACCCTGGAGGGGTTTAACAGCCCTGTGGATGTGGCACTTGGGGACATGGGGCAGGGGTGGCCTTGGCAGTGCTGGGGAATGGTTGGACTGGATGGTCTTGAGAGGGCTTTTCCAACCCAACCCATTCTGTGATTCCATGAGCATTGTTCCCATGGCAGCATCCTGGTTTGCTGCTCTGAGGCGTGGGTGCCACATGCAGAAATAACGAGCAGTGTGAGCCCTTGCTGTGCTCCTGTCCCTGCTGCTGCCAGCCTGCCCATTGGTTTCCCTTCTTCCCCTGGATTTGTGCAGCCCTGTCCCCTCCGGAGTGCTGTCCCATCACCCTCTCATCCCCGTCTGAAGGATAACGTTTCCCATTTCTCTGTCCCTCCTGCCCTGCAGCTGTGGCAACGTGAACTGGGCGCGGCGGTCGGAGTGCAACATGTGCAACACCCCCAAGTACGCCAAGCTGGAGGAGAGGACAGGTGAGAGGGCTGTGCTGCACAGGCTGGCCCTGCTGTCAGAAGGGGCTTTGGAAACCAGAGTGGAGTTCATTCACATGGAGTGTTTTCCCAGCAAACTGGCACAGTTCACACTATGTGCAGGTTCCTGGCCCCGGTGAGTGTTGCTGCTGTGGGAAGCGGTGGCTCCATGTGGGAAATCAGGGAATGTTCAGCCTATGCTGCCCCTGTGTTGGATTTTGATGTCAAGACTTTGGGAAGCAATGTTTTATTAATCTCCAGGGGCCTCCTGTGGGGTGTCCATGTGCAGAGGGCTGAGGAGATAAGGCTGTTATCTGCTCAGGAGGGCTGGGCTCAGTTTCAGTTCTCCTGCATGGACATGAGCCCAGAGGTAACTGGAGCTGGGTCTCCTTACAGCTCCTGCACTCTTCCCTCTGCACCTGGGATCAGCCAGGGAATTCACTGCAGGACTGGAACAGGGCACGGGATTTGGAGCACAGAGTGGAACACAAAGGCACACAAAAAAAGAAGCCTAGAGAAGAGCACAGAGCTCATTATTCAAAAGGAAAAACAATGTTTTAATAGTGAATATTGCGAAAATAGTAAAGAATATTAAAGAATATAATTGTATATCATATAGTTACTATAACCGCAAGTAACGTATCCATGTATTTATTATTTAATTTACTGAAGTGCTTAATAATTAATTAAGTTGATAAATCCATTTTTTTAATTTGGTTTTTGAGGAGCTGCATTTAATCAACGTGTGTGGGAACAATTCACGTTCCTCCTGAGATCCTGTTACGTCCTTGTGGCAGATTTATAATTCTGTGAGGGTTGCCAGAGCCCCTGGAGAAGTTGATGTGCTGCAAGCAGCAGAATTTGGTGCAGCTGCAGACTGTGTTGTTTTGCCCTTTTCCCAAGGCTATGGAGGAGGATTCAATGAGCGGGAGAACGTGGAATACATAGAGCGGGAGGAGTCCGACGGGGAGTACGATGAGGTAAGGGAGGGGAGGGGTTGCTATGGAGAGACTCTTGTTGTGTTTTGTAGGGATATCCCATAAAACTGAAATACAGAAAGCTCAGATTCCCATTCATCTTCTCTGTGGAATCTCATTGTCCCCAAGAGGAGCATCTCTTTGAAAGTTTCTTGTTGCTAATTGATGTTCCGTGATGCTCCCCTTTCCCTTGGAGCAAGATCTTATTTTAAAATGATGATTATTTATTTTCTTACAGAAGTGTTATCAAAAAGTGCAGTTGGTGATTGTTTTTGATTAAATCCTGTTCTAATCCTGGCATAAAATTCCTCAGTTTGGGCGCAAAAAGAAAAAGTACCGCGGGAAGCCAGTGGGTCCCGCGTCTATCCTGAAGGAAGTGGAAGATAAGGAGTCTGAGGGGGAGGATGAGGAGGATGAGGATGAAGATCTCTCCAAGTATAAATTGGATGAGGTAGGATGGTTTGTTGTTTTGAAGCAGTTTTTAGTCATGATTTCAGTGCTGCTCAGCAGCAGGGGAAGGGCTGCTCTGTGTTCTCAGCTGCCTTTAGAGCAGAGCTCTGGCAATAACGGTGCCCAAAGCTGCTGGAGAAGTTGTGCACAAGCTCTGCTTTGTTCTAAATACCTGCACTCAAAAATGGGCAGTTTCTTCAGTCATAAATTAGAAGCTTATCTGAGATCAGAACCGAAAACTCCAAGATCTTTATTTGGAACCTGGATGTGTGGTTACCATGTACAGTGAGTGCTCTTGAGTTTTCTTCTTAGGCTTTTAAAACCACATCAGATTTATTTTTCATAAAATGAAATAAAATATTCTGAGCGGTTTTTTCATCTTTTCTGAACTATGTGAGCATCACCTATTGGATTTTCCACATCTTTGGACAGCTGCCCTGCAGAGACATGTGCAGATGGTCGTGTTTTACACAGCAGTCACCAAACTTTGCATATGAGATCTGTCTCTGCAGAGTTGGGCTTTGGTCAGAGATTCTGGGGTGAAAATTCATTTAAAGTAAGTGGTAAAAATGTGTCTGTGTGCTCACTAAGTTCATTAAATAACAGAGGTGGGGGATTGCAAGGGTTTTATTACTTTGGGTTGAAACACCAATTGTCAGTCACTCTCTACTCCTTAAAATTGTGGGGTCTCATTAAGCTCCGTTCAATTTTCAAGGGCTGGAAAAGAGCACGAGGTAAACGACAGAATAAGTAAAAACTGAAGGGAAACTAAAACCGCTGCCTGAGCGTGTTGTGTTGTGCCCTTGGCAGGATGAGGATGAAGACGATGCTGACCTGTCCAAGTACAACCTGGATGCCAGTGAGGAGGAGGACTCCAACAAGAAGAAGAAGCCGCCGAGGCGCAGCCGCTCCAAGTCCCGCTCCTCCCACTCGCGCTCGTCCTCGCGCTCCTCCTCTCACTCGAGCTCAAGGTCTAGGTCCAGGTAAACGGGTACAGGTCCAGGGTAACGCCAGGCAAAATGTCAGTATCTGACTTCTTATTTCCCTTGCTCTTGATTGCCTTACAGTTGTGGTTGCTGATGTGAATAACTTTCCCTTTACAGAGGTGGTGGCGCTCCACCTGAGCCGTGGGTCCTGTGGCTTGTTTTAGTGAATTTAAGTTGATGTTTGATGAAATCCTTCACATAAATTGAATAATGTAGCTTATTTTCAGGTTTGCAGGCTTGTTGGCCACGTGTGGTTCAGTTGCTGAACAGAGGGGGGCACTGCTGGAGCGGGAGAAGGCAGCAGAAGAGGCAGTGACCATGAGCTCAGGCAGATTCAGGGAAGGGACACAGTGGGAATATCCTGGGAATAACGACAAGAAACTTGAACTGGGTTTAATGGCGAGTGACAGAGCTTTAAGTGCAGCGGCAGTGCTGTCAGAACCTCCCCATCCCTGGCAGTGTCCAAGGCCAGGCTGGACGGGGTTTGAAGGAACCTGGTCTGGTGAAAGGTGTCCTTGCCCATGGAACGTGAAATGAGATGAGCTTTGAGGTCCCTCCCAACCCAAACCAGTCAGAAATTCTCTAAAAGCACTGAAGGTTTATGTGGGACCACACAAAGGTCTGCTGGGTGAAACTTAAGCTCTCTCATTACTATTTAAATTCAGTAATAAATGGACAATTCAGTCAATGCTTTGAGATGGGGTGATGTCATTAATATTGCAGCTTTTGAGCTGCCTTACAGCTCATGCAAAGAGGATCCTGATTAACCAGAATAAGCTCCCAGGGTCATTTATTAAATTCATATATGCAAAGTTCAAGTTTCTTCTAATCTTCCCAGCTTCATCATTGTCCCTCTGTGCTCTCAGTGCTGTCACTGCCCAAATTCTGCAGCCCCTCGTGGTAACCAGGGGTCAGCCCCAGTCTCTGGTTTGGCTTCTCCCCATCACTGGTGGATTTTGCTCCTGCTGCCTCTTCTGTTCCTCAACCTCCCCTCCTTCCCACTCTGCTGCCCATAACTTTGGTCATTAATTCACAAATATTAACAATCAAGTAGAAAGTAATTTGTTGTAACTGAGATTTCAACTTCCTCTTGAACTTTTTGCTTCTAGCTACAGATAATTGGAAATATCAGTTGCCATCTGTGGATGCTTTTTGTGGGTTTTCAAAAGGTTCAAATATATTTCCTAGCTAAGAAATGTTCACACTGCTGTGTTCTGCCCAGTAAAATGAGAAAGTCATGGTAACAGTATAAACTGAGAGGCTGACAGCAAGTAGAATGTATTTTACCTGAAAATATTATTAGAATTTGTCTGCAATGCTTTTGTTTACAGTGGTTGCTGGAGCCTGCTGCCATTGTTAAATTTCTCTTGTGCTTTGTGCTTCAGAGAAAACCCATCAGTGAAAAACTGGGAAATAATTTTGGCCAGTTACCAGTTGTATTGGATATTGGCTGTATTTTAGCCCCAAAATAACCACTTCATTTTTAATGAAGGGGAAAAGCTTTATGAAAATTTGAAGCTGATTACAAAGTGTTTGTGAGAACTGGCTGGGGGCAAATTGAGCAGGCCAGTCCCAATGCTCTCATCTGCTCTGCCTTTCAAGGAGACTGATGGGTTTCCAGTTAAGGCACAAATTAAGGCATTGATTTCATGAAATAATGAATAGATAGGAAGTTACTTCTTTTTGCCAGATAACTGCAATCCTGTTTAATTGTTGTGCTTTGTTTTAGGAACCATAATCCAAAGCTGACTTGATAATCTTTTAATGCAAGATCTTGCTGTGTTAAAGTGTCTGGTTTAAGATGTGCTGTGGTGATGCTGGGGGCAGGAGGGGATTGGATTTTCGGGACTCAGACTGTGTTGCTGCCTCGTGTCTGCTGCTCTCAGGAGCAGTAACTGCTCGATGCAAGTCAGACACTGGAAAAAGATCTCCCATGTTGTTGCAGGTCCCATTCCAGGAGTTCTTCCAGTTCCAGATCAAGATCCCGCTCCAGCTCCAGGGAGCAGTCCCGGTCCCGTGGGTCCAAATCCAGGTGAATGAGGTACCACCCTGCCCCTGCTCACACAGGAGGGCAGAGGCTCCAACTGCTTTGATGCCACCGTAAAGCTGTGCTGCTCAGACAAACATTAACTGCTTTTTGTCTTGGAAGTCAGAGTTGCTGGGCCTCTGCACCAGGTGTTGCCACCACAGATGTGTTCATTGAGGAGCAGAGGTTTTGGTGCCAGAGGTTAAGTCTGGCCTAAGCCGGGCGAGCGGACGCCGCCGAGCTGCAGTGGAGGAAGAAGGATTTGAGTGCATGGTTCCCTGCTGCAGGCATTTGGGTGCTTTCCTGTTTCCACTTGGGCTGCTTGAGCTGGAGGAACATTAGAAATGCCACAGCACTTCTGGTTTTGTGTTCAGTGATAATTCTGCAACTTCATGAGGCGATGCAGCTGGTCCTGTACAGACCTGGGGGATCAGAGGAAAATGTTGGTAGCAAATGCTGGGAGGGGCTGAGAGCAGTCAGAGTGATCTGTGTAGAGCATCACTGAGCTGGGCGGGGCACGGGAGCTAAAGCACGTTTGAGGTGTCCTTGCACAGGCATTCCATTGGCAGAATGTTCCCTCTGTGATGGAAAGAAGAGCTGTCCCTGCCCCATGCACACAGAGAATCCCAAAATTCTAGATAAGGAAGCTTGGGTTGGGAAGGACGATCACGAATGGTGCCACCACCCTTTTGGGGGCAGGGACGTGCTGGGGATTATCCCGTGAGGGTCAGCACGGGATGGAATCCGTGCTTTTGGGAAGAGGAAAGGTGTCCCTGTGCCCCACCAGAGGGACACTGTATTCCAATAGATGTTTTTAAGTATTCTGACTCTATTCTAAGAGGCTTTTTGCAGTATTTTGGTTGAGGAAGGTTTTACTCTCTTCACAAGTTTAGTTTGAGATTTGTAAATATAACAGCTGGATTTGTTACAGTTTGGTTGGATGCACACCCAGTGTGGAATGTCCATTAAGATAAAGTGAACCATGGTAAATCAGCTGTAGATCTCTGGTTTCCAAGTTACTCTAATGTGTGAATTTAACTCCTGAGGAAGGTCCTTACAGAGGCAACTTCCCAGCTGTCTCCCAGTGCTTTTTTGCCAAAATGGCTAATTTTGTTGAACGCTGGGACGAGCTTTCCAAACACTGGTGGTCCATTTATCAGGAAACACTACTTAGCACCATTTCTTAAGAAAGCTGCCCTGGCAGTAGCAGTGTTCTTGGCAGAGTAAGTATGGAAGCCCCTGGTGTTTTGCACACCCCTGGAGTAAACAGAGTAGTGAATGTTCATGAAAACTGTCTCTGCTTGTTCTGTCTTTGTGCTTCTCCATGATCCCAGAATTAAATCTGGTTTATTTCTCAATCAATAAAGATCCAGCTCCAGGTCCTACAGGGGGTCTTCCACCCCAAGGAAAAGATCTTACTCCAGCTCTCGCTCCTCGTCTTCCCCCGAGAGAGGCAAGAAGCGGAGCCGCTCTAGATCCTCTTCCTCTGGTGATCGCAAAAAAAGGCGCTCGAGATCACGGTCACCCGAAAGGTTTGGGTTTATGTAGAATAAGAATGGCTGTATTGAAATGTGTGCTGGTTTATTGTAGTTATCCAAGGACTGAGATTCACTGGGAAACAATTGAATCTGAGCAGTTACTCTCATAGTAAAAGTAGTTTCCTCACTTGCCCTACTCTTACTTTCTGTTAACCCCTCTGTAATTGCTTTTTATTTTTTTTAATACTTCCCCCCCCCCCTCCAATGAAATTCCTCCTGGTAGGAGCATGTACAGTAGAAAGACCTGGCTCACCCTTCTTTCAGTGTGTGACAGTGTTAATGTGTTCATTATTGAATTATTTTTCTAAGTAAATACTGCATTGAAACAGAAATTGTATTCTCTCTATTCAGTATTAAAACTTAGATTTTTAGTATTAAATTAGTGGCTTAAAGTTACTGGTATGTTGTTGTAAGGCCCCCATGAGATATACTTGGCTTCCAGCTATGGTAGGATGCTGCTCGAGGTGGGTGCCAGGATGAACCTGAGCTCATTTCTGTGCATGCTTTCTCCATTTGTATCTTGCAGACGCCGCAGATCTTCCTCCGGATCCTCCCATTCTGGTTCCCGTACGAGTTCTAAAAAGAAATAATGTCTAAAAGCTCACATTTACAAAAACCCACCAAAATTCCAGTCAGTGCATGAGACATTTTTAAGAAGTTGGTGTCTTACTTGGTCAGAAGTGCTCAATCTGCTAGTAGAGGTGCATGTCTGTCCTGGCTTTCTGGCAAACTGCAGCTTTGTCCATCCATCACCCAAACACGCAGTAGCATTTTAAGCCATAAACTCCCTGGCACAGGGGGAAGTTCTGTGGTGTTGGGGGGATTTGTTATTTTTCGAGATCAGTTCCTCCATTCCTGGCTCCCTGAGCTGGAGGGGCAGGTTGGGAATGTCCTGGCACAGCTCTTTGTGTGAGGAGGAAGCCGAGTTTTCCAGAGCAGGACGGAGCTCCTGCGGGACCACAGCAGGGGCAGCAGTGCCAGCAGTGAGGCCTTGGGCTGAGCAGTTTTTATTTTGCCATGTAGCAGTACCAGAGCAGATGGGCTCCCCTCCATAGCAGCTCAAACCCCCCAGTCCATCATGATTCCCGAGGGAATTAGCCTCCATTCCTGGCAATGAGGACGTTTGCAGCCAGCACAGTGCTGTGGCTGTGGTGGTTTCCAGAGCCCGGACTCCGGGATCGCTCCTTACAAACGGATCATTTGGGATCTGCTCTTGAGCTGGAGGAGTATGGAACTGGCTTCTTGGAATCAAGGGAAGCTTCCGCAGGCCGCCTGTAAAATTTCCTTTGGGGCTGACTAAAATTTTCAAGGTATCTTAATTTTATTTTTCTTTAAAAATGAGAACGAATAAATTGTGTAGAAAGTTCTAGCATCTTCAATGTGTTCTTCATCGATCATTCTTTTTCCCTTCAACATAATTTATGGCTTAAAATGCTTTATGGAATCCATTTGAGTATAAAACGTGGCCTCTCTTGAGCTCCGTTTGGTTAAAGGTTTAAGTTTCTTCAGTGCCATCACAAGGTAAGTATGGTAAGGAAAATTCTTTTTAAGCAAGCAAAGAGCAATATACCTGAATTTATTTCAATAATAAAACTGCCAGATTTGCTGCTTGTTTTGATAAACTGCACAGAAACAAACGGAGCAAAATCGAAAAACTCAATTCTGCTTTTTTTTCTCTTTTTTTCTTTTTTTTTTGAGCCACGTCTTATGGACTGGTCTAGAAGCGAAATGTTTTTGGTGTAGAGGTATTTTGATAAATCTCTTTGCAGAAAAAGTGCAGTTTCTTCTTTAATGCTTTCTTTTCTCTAATTTCCATGCTAAATGTGTGTAGGTTGCACAAGAGCAGGTTAGTCTGTAACTGTGCCTCTGACTTCAACGTCCAACTAAACTGTAAAACCAGATCAAGTAGACGCTCTGTTGTTAGCCTTGGGTTTTCTTGTGCTTTGTATTCCAATTGTTGCTGTACTTAACAGATGAGAGGTTTTAAATTTAGCAACTGATAGGCCACAGGCACAGGAGGAGGATGGTTCATTGGGCTTAGAGAACGTGTAAGGCAAAATGATGCTGTAGACGAGTGTAAATAAAACCTGTGAGTCAACTGTGCTCGAGTGGTTTGTCTTGGGGACACTCAAACTTCCCTGTCACCTGCGCCAACCCCGACCCCGAGTGTGAGCTCACCTGGCCCATGGATCCCACGTGTTTGCATTGTTGCAATTCTTTAAGTACTGAAAATAGTTTTTAATTTCAACAGCAAATGAGCTTTTACAAAGCTTCAAGGTGTTTTCACAGAAACATGGAATATCTTGGGCTGGAAGGGACCCATTGGGATCACTAATCCAACCCCTGTCCCTGCACAGACCCCCCAGCAATCCCCCTGTAAATCCCTGGAGCGGTGTCCAAACGCTCCTGGAGCTCTGGGGCCGGGACCATTCCCTGGGGAGCCTGGGCAGTGCCCAGCACCCTCTGGGGAAGAACCTTGCCCTGAGATCCAACCTGAGCCTCCCTGGCACAGCCTGAAGCTGTTCCCTCTCCTCCTGTCCCTGTGCCCTGGGAGCAGAGCCCGACCCCCCCTGAGCCCCCTCCTGTCAGGGAGTTGTGCAGAGCCACAAGGGCCCCCTGAGCCTCCTTTTCTCCAGGCTGAGCCCCTTTCCAGCTCCCTCAGCCGCTCCCGGGGCTCCGTTCCCGTCCCCGCTCCGTCCCCTCAGGCCCTGCCCGGTGTCGCTCCCGTCCCGCCCCTCGCGGCCCCGGGGCGGGTCCTGCCCGTCCCTCACATAAAGGGCGGCGCGAGGCTCCGCGGGCGTTCCCGGCTCGGAGCCGGCTCTGCGTTCGCTTCGTGCCCGCTCCATGCGGGCTCGCCCGGCTCCGGGATGAGCCCCTGGCAGCAGCGGCCGCCCAACGCCAGCGCGGCCGGGATGGGCCCGCGGGGGAACGGCACGGGCCGGGCGGAGCGCGGCGGCGCCGTGTCCGTGGCCATCCCGCTGACCATGATGCTGGCGGGCGTCGTGGGCAATGCCCTGGCCATGCTGCTCGTGTCCCGCAGCTACCGCGCCAAGGGCAGCCGCAGGAAGCGCTCGTTCCTGCTGTGCATCGGCTCCCTGGCGCTCACCGACATGCTGGGCCAGCTGCTCACCAGCCCCATCGTCATCTCCGTGTACCTGTCGGGCCGGCCCTGGGCGGCCATGGACCCCTCGGGCCGCCTCTGCGACTTCTTCGGCTTCAGCATGACGCTGTTCGGGCTGTGCCCGCTGCTGATCGCCAGCGCCATGGCCCTGGAGCGGGCGCTGGCCATCCGCGCCCCGCACTGGTACGCGAGCCACATGAGCCCGCGGGCCACCGAGCGCGGCCTGGCCGCCATCTGGGCCGCCGGCGTGGCGCTGGCGCTGCTGCCGCTGGCCGGGCTGGGCCGCTACGCGCTGCAGGGGCCCGGCACCTGGTGCTTCATCAGCACGGCCGGCGGCAGCGCCTTCGCCGCCGCCTTCGCCGCGCTGGGGCTGCTGTCCCTCGTGGTCACCGGCGCCTGCAACCTGGCCACCATCGAGGCGCTGCTGTCCCGCTGCCGCGCCAAGGCCGCCGCGCCGCACGCCAGCGCCCAGTGGGGCCGCATCGCCACCGAGACCCTGATCCAGCTGCTGGGCATCATGTGCGTCCTCTCGGCCTGCTGGTCCCCGCTGCTGGTAGGTCCTGGGGCGCCCAGCGGGGTGACCCCGCTCTCCTCGCGTCACCCTGGGGCAGGAGCCGGCGGGGCCGGGGCAGGGCGAGGCTCCGGAGAGCCCCGTGCCTTGGGGCCATCCATGCGCGGCCCTCGGGAGGGGACAGGGACAGAGCCGGGGGTGGGACGGTTGTGGGAGAGCAGCTGGGAGGGGTCCCAGAGCAGAACCGAGTGCAGCCTGCTCGGGAAAATCAGGTGCAGGAACCGGAGTCAAAAGGCGGAAAACAAGGTTCTTGTGCAGAGGAGAAGAGCGGGACGTGAGGAGTGGCTCTGCGAGCAGGACGCTGCAGCCAGATGTGATTTGGGGTTTTTATTTGCTCCCACCTTGTAGTAAAACTTCTTTCAGTGTTTTATGAGAAAACGCACAACCCGTGATGCTGCAAGCGCCTGTGGCTGATTTACTGCAGCCTTCTGGGCTTGTCCAGTCTGGTTGTTAAGGATCTTTGCATTTCTTTCCACTATTTTGTTATTCCTTCCTTAAGAACCCCTCCTCATAATGTAGGAGCGGGGGAGGCAAAATCCACATCTCTGCCGTGTGGGACCAGAGCACACCCGGGGGTCTGGAGTCCTATCCCAAAAGGCTGGTTTATTCTTTCAAGGAATAGTAGGATTTTTGGAAAATTCAGACTTGGTATCTCTGAGCAGGACAGGCTGAACTGGCTGTGGAAATGCTGAGGTTATGTCAAAGGTTCTTTCTGGCTGGAGAAGGATTTTTCTTCTTGTCCTTGAGCTCTTGTGAATGGGGCTGACAAAGTTAACGACTGGTGGAGGTGAGCTGAAAAGAGAGAACAATTCAATTTAGTAATGTTATCTTTGTTAATGGGTTAAAATTCCATCAAATCCTCCATCCTGAAATGAGTCAGAAGGTGTGAGTAACTTACTAGAGATCAGCAGCAGTGCTGAAGTAGAACACGAGGCCACTCTGAGGGTTCAGTGAGACCCTGGAGCAGGGAATGGTGTGCTGCTGCTCACATCCTGTGGGCTGGGTGAGTGCAGCAGGAGCCTGGCCCTGTGTCCGTGCTGGTCCTGCTGCTGTTCCGTCCCCGAGAGACGCTGGGGTTTGGAACCCTGCCCTCCCCGCAGCCAGCGCTGGGGTTTGGAACTCTGCCCTGCATTTCCCTCCCAGCGCTGCTGCCTGTGGGACAGGCTCTGCCCTGAGGCACTGGGACCCATCTGCTCCTTGGCCAGCCTGGGCACGGCCCTGTCACCCTGAGTTTAACCGGCCTTGCAGCCCGAGGGGAGATCCCTGAGATGGGGGAAGCGTTTCCTCCTCACTCCTAACCAGGGCTCTCAGATAAATCAGGGAGGAAGCCGGGATTCCTCTTGGTGGTTTGTGCCCTGGGCTTTGCTGTGGTTTAAGAGGCAAAAGTCAACCCACAGGCACGAGGGAATTCGTCAGCACTTCCCTTCCCTCGGCTGCAGCAACACTTGCAAGTGTGGAACTTGTTCTGTGGAGTCCTGCACAGCTTCTCTGCCTGCTGTCAGATGTTCATCTTCTCAAAATCCACAGCCAGGAACTGCAGGAGTATTTTTATAAATACCTCAATTTTCATGTATACCCCCCAGCTTGTTCTGCACAACTCTACGGTGCAGATTAGGAATTAGAGATCAGATTTTTGGAGAAGTGACTGTGGAGATTGCAAACGCCTTTTCGGTGAAAGCCAGCTCGTGGAAATCATTTAACCTGTAGCTGCAGCACTCAGCAGTTGTAAGAAACAGAGTTGAAATAGAAATCTCAGGCTTTGCAGAGGAGGTTTTTTTGTTTCTGCTTTTTTTCTAGAGACATCTGAGTGTTGTAACTGAGAACTAATGGATCCTGACAGCTGCTGCTGTGAGGTAAACAACGGCCTCGCCACACACGGTATTTTTAGAGCTGATCTGTTGATGTAAACGACAAAATCAAATGTGATTTAGCAGCAGAGGGAAAACTCTTGACATCGTGGCTGTGCTCTGGAGGGCTCCATGGAGTGTCCTACATGTCTGGCTCTGTGCTTGCTTGGGGAGGAGGGAGGGGAGCAGAGAGTGCAGGCACTGCTGCCTTTTTCCAGGCACACAGGAGCCTCCGGACCTCAGCATGGAGCAGCTGGGGGAGCACTCCGCTCCAGCAGGACATTGCTGCTTTCCAATTCACATTGATCTTCTGTTTGGTTTGGAGCACAGTGCCAGGGCACAGGGAATGGCTTCCCACTGCCAGAGGGCGGGGATGGATGGGAGATTGGGAAGGAATTGTTCCCTGGGAGGGTGGGCAGGCCCTGGCACAGGGTGCCCAGAGAAGCTGTGGCTGCCCCTGGATCCCTGGCAGTGCCCAAGGCCAGGCTGGACACTGGGGCTGGGAGCAGCCTGGGACAGTGGGAGGTGTCCCTGCCATGGCTGGGGTGGCACTGGGTGGGATTTAAGGTCCCTCCAACCCAAACCAGTCTGGTGTTCTGGGATAACCCCTGAGCTGGATGGCAGCAGGCAAACGACTCCGAGGTGAAATGGAGGAAGCTGTTCCATGGTTGCACAGAAACACTTCTGCAGCACAAACTGGAATTCTCATAATAACTCTTTCGTTATTAACTCCAGGCTACAAAATTATTCCTTCCCAGAGTTATTTCAAGGCTATTTAAAATAACCAAATATAACCAATAGTAACTAATATATAAAAGAAGCCAAAATGCTCAGGCATTCTGCTGCTTTTCCTGTTAAAATACTTCTGCTCCTTATCCCTCCTAGCAGACAGAAATTAAAGACATATAAAACCACATTCATGATAACAATTAAGTTTTAGCTACTGTTGGTGAATAAATCAAATCATCAGCTATATTTCTATATGCATTTTGAGCCAAATTCTTAATGGCATAAATTATGTTGACTTTATTCCACCTGATGTCGTTCCTCTTCCTTGTGCAGCCTTTTAATCCATTTAGAAGACCAATAGAGGCCATGATAAACAACCTCTAATGATATCAAACAAATAAAATTTCCAGTAGAGCAGTTGTTGGCCCAACAAATATTCCAGTACGGGGATATTACGTAATAAAACCAGAAATAAGCAGCAGTTGTGTGCTTGGGAAATGTGTTTTATTAGCCTGGTGTTTTTGGAGCTCCATCTGAAAAAGAGATGGCAGAGTCTGCAGGAGCAGGGGCCTTGCAGAGTTCCCAGAGGAAGAGCTGCCCTGGGAAAGAGCAGTGTGGATCCTGGGAATGCCGAGGTGGTTCCTCTGGCTGGGACTGGGCACAGCAGGTTCTGTCAGGCTGCTCCTTCCACATGGGAATGCTGCTGGAGTGGGATGGGCAGGAGCTGGTGCTGCAGGTGGTGCTGGGACAGGGACAGGGACAGGGTCTGAAGAGCCAGGGAAGCAGTCAGGTTGTGGCTGTGTGGGTCTGGTGCCCAAGTGCCCTGATGTGCTCTGGGTCTGTCTCTGCATTTTCACAAGGCTCTATATCCATGTTTTCACAAGGCTCTGCCCATGGTCACTTATGTCAATGAAATGTCCATGGAATCTTCAACTGCTTCTGTTTAAAGAAACAAAAACAATCCTCCTGTGCTGTCCATGTCCTCCAGACTCAGCCAGGGCTCTCCAAGGTCAACACACGGTTATTGATCTGGCACCCAGAATATCCCTTTGAATGGAAAAATCCTCCCTGGAGCCTCTGCTCCCGGGCACTGTGGCTCCGACTGTCCCAGCCCGTGGGGACAGCAGCAGCCCAGTGTGACCTTTGTGGGGACAGCTCTGAGGAGGATTCCTGTGGGAAAGCTGTGGCTGGGGCTGCAGGTTGGCCTGGTTCTTTCCAGAGGCTGCAGCCAAGGGTTGGCCAGGGCTGGGAGTGATTCCTGGCAGGTCTGGTCCCTCGGGTTGTTCCCAGCAGGTTTGGGACTGGCTGCCAGTTTGTCCAGTGGCTGGAGGTGCTGGGAGTGCTGACCTGTGCCAGGACAGAGCTGGAGGTGCTCAGGGCCGTGCTGGCTGTGCGTCCATCTCCGTGGCACCGGGAGCACACACAGCACAGTAGGCACAGCCCTGATTCCACAGCGATTCCAGCAGCACCCTCCCACAGCCGGGGCCTCCAAGTCATGCCCAGGAAAGATTTGTGAACAAGAAAAGGACCTGTCCACGAAATTGAGGTGTTCAGGAGCTCTCCCGCAGAATCCCAGACCAGCTGGGGTTGGGAGGGACCTTAAAGCTCATCCAGTTCCATGGGCAGGGACACTTTCCACCATCCCAGGGTGCTCCAAGGCCCGTCCACTCTGGCTTTGGACACTGCCAGAGATCCAGGGCAGCCACAGCCTCTCTGGGCAATGGTGACACCCAGCTGTGGTGACACTCAGCCAGCAGTCCTTCACCTGTGTCCCTTTCCCTGCTCCTCCCCAGATCTCCATGCTGCAGGTGGTCTCCGAGCACGCGGCCGAGCCCTGCAGGAGCAGCTCTGGCGAGTCCCAGCGCTGGGAGCTGCAGCAGGAGTGCAATTTGTCCCTGACAGCTGTGCGCCTGGCCTCGCTCAACCAGATCCTGGACCCCTGGGTGTACCTGCTGCTGCGCAAGATCCTGCTGCGCAAGTTCTGCCAGGCGGCCAGCGCCGTGTCCCAGTGCTCCAACGCCGAGTGCAAGGACAGGTCCATCACCCTGTCCGAGGAGATCCGCCGGACCGCGGCCTGAGGGGCGATCCCGCAGCGCGGGCACTGCTGCTGCCTCCCCAGCGGGCAGCTGGAACCTTCCTGGGACTGCCCTGTGCTCCACGGGTGTCACTGCTGCGCCCAGAGTGCCCAGCTCCTCCTGCAGGCTGCCCAGAGTGCTGGGGTACAGCAGGACAGGACACGCCGCGGTCACTGCCACTCGTGGCTGAGCTGCAGATCGAGATGAGGACATTCCGTGGTCACTGCCACTCGTGGCTGAGCTGCAGATCGAGATGAGGACATTCCATGGTCACTGCCACTCGTGGCCGAGCTGCAGATCGGGATGAGGACATTCCATGGTCACTGCCACTCGTGGCCGAGCTGCAGGTCAGGAGGTCTTGTGGGCCTCATGTAGAGCCTGAGGGGGCTTTTCTTGTTTTAAGGTGGGAAAAAAATCATTTTCCTGACAGCCAACAGATTCTACAGATGGAATTACTGAAGGGACTCGCTCCTGAGTGTATTTAATACTAACATTTCCTTCAGAAAGTCCTTCCTCCTCTTTTTTTCTGGAAGGGCAAGGGAGGAAAGGGGAAAAACTACAGGAATAAGGAAAACAAAATTAGATTTGATTGGATTTCAGTGGCTTAAAGCTGAGCAGGATTGTGGCAGTGATGGAACATCCATCTCTGCCAAGACCTGAAGGGAGCAGAGTCTCCTGAGTGTGTCCTGATAAACACTCCCCGTGTGGCAGCTGAGGGGAGCCTGAGGGGGATGTAGCTCTGGGACAAGGGGAGTAATCCCTGATTTTTCCCCTGTGAAATCCCCAGGCAGGCCAGGAATTGCTGCTTGCACAGCACCCACAGAGCTGGGAGGACAGATGGAGAGGGAGACAAACAGGCTGGGAAAGACACTCCCTGCTCTTCCTCCCAGGCATCCATGGTAAAGGCTCCAGAGGCGGGGGCACGGCTCCCACAGGAGCTGTTCCACTGGGAAGTGCACATGTTCGGGAGGAACAGGAGCAGCAAATGCCTTGGGAGGAATGGGGATGGCACTCGGAACCTCCTCCTTCCTTCAGCTCCCAAAGAGTTCAGTTCTTCCTTCCCCCAGAAACACAAACGTGGCAGCTTTGGGAATTTCTGAACTCCAGCAGACTGGAAGCAGTGGGTGGAAGTGTGTGAATTAGTCAGGTCTTTGCCCAAAGAAACTTCGATGTTTCAGTTACAAACTCGGTTCTGATCCATTCGTGCCACTTCTGAGGCTTATTTTTTTTAAAGCTGTGTTTTAACTCATTTTCTTCACCCTTTGGGAGCTGACAGCCTCTAAGATCTCCTGTTTCTTGGCCTTTGGGGTGAAATTAAATGCAAACACAATAAAATACAGCTGATAGTCCATGTGCCAAGGACTG
Organism: Orthonyx spaldingii; assembly: GCA_013397795.1. Lineage (NCBI taxonomy): Eukaryota > Metazoa > Chordata > Aves > Passeriformes > Orthonychidae > Orthonyx > Orthonyx spaldingii. The sequence goes on along the minus strand of VZTJ01005701.1, from coordinate 29,339 downwards.
TGGAATTGAGGGGCCTTACAGACAAAAGAAGTCCCTCATCTGTGATGAATTTCTTGCACAAAACCTTCACTTTTATTCTTTTTAATTTGTTTATAAAAGTAACTCCTCAAAAAAGAATCCGTGCATTCGCTTTTGTTCTGCATTGTCTGATTCTTGTCCACATAAATCTGATTTTATCCAGGTGATGTCTGAGTCCAGCCTAAAAGCCAAGGTTTAGCTTTAATTGAAGAGCCAGCCTAAATTTAGTGGGATAAATGCCTTTTTCAGTTTGAGTTGGTGGGCCCTGCTCTGTGCTGAGCTACTCCTGGGTGTAACAACTCCAGGTACATCAGTGGTTCAGTTCCTGAGCGGGGCTTCCAGGGAAAAAATGGGCTCTTCCTGCTTTAAAAAGTGCCTTGCAGGAGTCAGACTCTGGTGTTTTGGAATTATTTGGGACTGGAAAAAGGCTGTTGTGTGCAGAGAATCCCTTTTGTTCCCTCTGTGTACTTTTCCTTTGGGAAGGAGCTCAGCAGAGCCGCTCACTTGTGAAATATGTCGGGATGACCTCAGCTGGATCAGGCCTGGCTGCACATTCCCGGGCACAGCGCTCCCGATTGCCTGGGATCGGGCTGGGATGGAGAGGGAAGGTCTGTGAGGCAGAGGGAATCCATCCCTGTTCATCTGCTCCTTTGCAGGGAGAGGAGGTGCTGTGTGCCCTGAGCCCCATCCATCCCGTGTGGAAAGCTGGGAATGTGGCATTGGGCAGGGCCCTCCGGCAGCTTCAGGGCAGCTTATTCTTCATATACCGGGCTGGTTCCAGTTCAGTTCGCAGGAAATGGTGCCTCGTGCAGGGAATGTTCCCGGTGTGCTCGGACGGGGCACTTCTGTCCCGCTGTGGTGTGCTGACATGAAGAGGCCGCTTTAAATACCCAAATGGGGAGGAATGGGAGCTTTCCGTGTGTTTACGGGAGAGGAGGAGTGGGGGCTCTGCTTTCTAAACCTGATCCGAGGAGCTGAGGTGTAGCTGGCAGCTCTCATTCCCATTTCCATGGGATGGGAAGGGGGTTTGTGTCGTGTTTCTTTAACGGTGCCTTTCCAGCCTGCTCTTTGGGTGTTGTCCCTCTGCCCAAGGCGTTTTGGAGCTGTAGGGCACGGAAAATCCACCTGGAGATCGTGGCTTGCCTGAAACCACTCGTGTGTGTCCCAGAGCCGTGTGTGTTGTACCGAGAGAATAAAAACTCCGAGTCACGCTGGTGCCGGCCGGCTCTGTGCAGGAGCTGCTGCTGCTGGCGGGGTGGGGCCGGAGCTGATTTTATCTGCCCGGTGATCCGGGCACTGCCCGTGGCAGCTGCTCCGCCGGCACTTCCAGCTCCATGGGGAGCTCAGCACACGGGACTGGGACCTGCACCCCAGTCCCAAACCCAGCTCAGGCTCTGCGGTGTCCGAGCAGAGATGAACTGTCTGCAGCCCCTCCCACCAAGGCTGTTCCCACGTTTTTATCCCGTTATTCCCATTATTTTACTGGGTTTTTGTAATTCTAACATGAATTTTGTGAGCTCCTCAGGCAGATTGACGCAGGGGAGCAGTGACTGGGATGGGCAACCCCAGCCCAGTCCAGCAGAACTGGGAAATCCCTGATGGCCACTGGGTCTGAACTAACACAGGAGGTCCAGGCAGGCAAATCCCAGAATGCCTGAGGCCGGAAAAGCTCTCCCAGACCATTGGGTCCAAGCTGTGCCCAATCCCCACCTTGTCCCCAGCCCAGAGCACTGAGTGCCACCTCCAGGCCTTCCTGGGACACCTCCAGGGATGGGGACTCCACAAAATCCCAAATTAAATTTCCCAGGCAATGGCAGAAACACCTCGGACCCAGCCCCAACCCCCACTGAACAGCTGGGTTTGAGTTTCCCTTTATCCATGTGATCTCAGTTTAAAGCAAAAGCAAAAGGCAACTCCGAACCTGGGTTTTAAAATGAGCAGAATGCAGGAGAGCTCGGAGAGCTGTGAAACAGAGCTGGGGCCACAAAAGGCAAATCTCTTTGATCTTCAGCAGCAGCAGGAAGAGCCAGAGCTGATAGGTTTGGTTGCCCAGAGACAGCAGAAAACTCCCCAAAATTGTGCTGCCAGGACAAACAGCTCCTTCAAGATGCACCAGTCTCTGCCTGGGGTTACAGGAGCCTTGGTGGGATCCCACGGAATCCCAGACTGGTTTGGGTTGGCAGGGACACCTCCCACTGTCCCAGGCTGCTCCAAGCCCCAGTGTCCAGCCTGGCCTTGGGCACTGCCAGGGATCCAGGGGCAGCCACAGCTTCTCTGGGCACCGTGTGCCAGGGCCTCCCCTCCCTCCCAGCCAGGAATTCCTTGCCGATATCCCACCTATTCCTGTATTACAAACGTGTCTTTTCCAGGCTCACACCCTGCTCCAGCTCCTTCATGGAGTTTTCATCCCCCTCCAGTCACTTTCCTGGCTGCTGAGGTCCAGCACATTTCCCAGAAGTGTTGGCACGGGCTGTGGGACCGGCCAGGCGTTTCCAGGCTGAGCCCTGCAGGGATTTACGGGGCCAGAGTCCCCCAGCAGCTCCTGGAGCTCACACTCGAGGTTCCTGCTGGGCACCGTTAACGTGCAGGACGTGGCTTACACATTAACTCTGCTGCTGCTGCTGCTTTATGGCTCCAGCTGTCCCCGGGAGGAAGGAAGCGTGGGCAGTGCGTGGGCACTGCCTGGACACTGCCTGGGCTCTGCCTGGGCTCTGCCTGGGTTCTGCCTGGGCTCTGCCTGGGTTCTCCCTGGGCTCTGCCTGGACACTGCCTGGACACTGCCTGGGCTGTGATGGGGGGGGTCCCTGCTGCTGCAGCTCTACCCCAGCTCCATCCCAGCCCTGCATTTCCGGGACTTTCCGTGCTCCCCGTGGGCAGTTCTGCCCTTCCCAGCCCCGCTGCCACCCCAGGGAGCGCTGGATGTCACCCAGCTCCCTGCTGGTCCTTAGGCAGCACCCCAGCCTCCCTTTGCCTCCATGTGTCCCTAATTCCTGGGAAGCACAGGAGGGATTTTCCATCCAGCTGCTGCTGGGGCTTTAGGAAGGGAGCTCGTGGTTTTTCCGGCACGGGGAAGGGAACGAGCCCCAGCACTGGGAAGGCTCCAGGGGCTCTGCCCCGCACTCCAGGTCCTGCCCCTTGCGCTGCTGCCTTTCCCCAGCATTCCCTGTGGAAACAGAGCAGCAGGAGCGCCCCGTGCCCCCTCAGCAGGGCTCTGGGCTGTCCAGCTGCCCTGGCTCCAGCCCTGCCCGGCCGCCCCCAGCCACCCCAGCCCAGGGCAGTCCCCGGCCAAATCCCGCCAGCTCTGCCTTCCCTCGGAGCATTTCGGATTTTTCAGGGATGAAGTCAAAAGGAGAATTAATCCTGAGCTCAGCCAGGCTTGTCAGAAAGACAGAGCAGCCCCAGCACGGACGGGGCTGCAGGAGCTGAGCCCCCCCCTGCACTCCACAGCACAACATGAAAGAGCTGCTCTGAATATGAGATATGTCAAATATGCCCGAATGCATTTTGTAAAAGACAATGTATTTATATTTGGGGCTGCTTTGTTTGAAGAATCCATCGTGGCCAGGGATAGAAGCCCCAGTTATTTTGACTTTCTGTAAACACAGTGGTTGGACAGACCTTGCCCCCCCTCCCCACACAGGCTGTTTGCTCCGAGCAGCCACGGTTCTTCCATGCATCCATCAGGACAAATAAACTCCGCGTTTGTTACGGCTCTCGGGCTGGCAGATGAAAGCAAGTGTTCATCCCAACTTGGAGTGGCTCCTCAGCGGGAGGATGTCATTCCCAGCAGTTTGTGGTTTATGTGACAGGTTGGGATCGGGTGGATTTTGCCTGATGTGTTTGTAGTTCCCTGGCTCTGACCGTGAACAAGCCTCAAGGAACAGAGACGGAAACAGGCCTGGAAACCCTCTGCCCACATTTGGGCACAGCTTTGTCCTGCCCTGACCTCAGGAGGAGGTCAGAGTCTGCCAGTGCCACCACAGAGCCGTGCCCAGCCCTGCCCAAGGGAGTTGCGCTTCGGGGTTCCTGGCTGAGTCCTGTGCAGTGCCCACGCCCAGAGAGGGTTCCCTGAGCCAGGACCGAGCCAGGGGACTGCCCGTGCAGGGCTTTGGGCTGGAAGTGCCCTGGCACAGAGCCCAGCAACCCCAGGGCATCACCCCGGGATGGGGATGCTCCAAACCGGCCTGGATCCCAGCCTCCTCCACCCCTCCCCAGCACAGGCACCGGGGCCTGTTCCTGGCACTGAGAGGGATCAGGAACCTGGAAATGCCACAACCTTAAACATTCAAACCCAAAGGAATGGTCTGGGGACAAGGTGGGGATTGGCCAACGCTTGGGCTCAGTGATCCTGGAGGTCTTTTGCAACCTCAGTAACTCTGTGATCCCCTGGATCTTCGAAACGCTGACATCTTCTACGGCACACAAGTGTCCCAAGGGCAGGGCAAGGCCTGCTCTTCGCAGGAACCTCCTTTGGCTGGGTACAACCCAGCAGGGCTCCGTGGCTCAGAGCAGAAGCAGCCCCTGCTGCCCAGTTCCAGCTGCAGGGGCGTTCACACTGCGAGGGCCGAGAACTCCCTGTCCTGGTGTCCCCTGTCGCTGTGACAAGCGGGGACTCGCCCGCTGCCCGCAGCAGGACCTGCTGGTGGCAGTGGCAGCTGCCAGGGCTGCCCAGCCCGAGGATGGGAGGGACAGGTTCCCTCAGGAACAGCCAGGTGCCACCTCTGCGGGGCTCTGCAGGACGTGGCTCTGTCCCACCCCTCTGCAGGGACATCACCCCAGCAGTGTGACCGTGGCATGTCCAGGGTCCAAAGGCATCCTCAGGACAGCCTGACAGCAACTCCAAAACCAACCAAGAGTCACACCCAGGATTTAACCGCGGGGCAAAGCTTCATTCTCGTTTTAACGTGGCCGTTCCCGGGGCTGCTCAGGAATCCATAAAGGGGCTCTGAACAAGGTCACCAGCGAGGGCGTGGGGACCAGCCCGGCCCATCCATCCCCCCTGGTCCAGCAGAGCCACCCTGGGGCTCTGAGCCCTCCCAGCAGGCCGAGCCTGGCCCAGGCTGGGTTTAGCCCAGCTCGGAGACTCTTCATGGGATGCTCAGACAGCCGGCGGCTCCGCCGGTTCGTCCACGGTCATTTGTGGGAAAGCCGGGCCAGACGGGCCCTGGGCAGTGTCGCTGTCCGTGCCATTCCCTGCTGGCTCTGCACCGCCCCCGCCCCGCGCTGGCGCAGCAGAACCGGCCCGCGCGGGAAGGGAGGCTCGCAGCGACTGCTCGGCAGTGGCAGCGTCAATCATGCGGCGGCTCCGGGCGGCCGCTCGCACCAAACACCTCCGCACACGGACACGGCCCGCCAGGTCACCGCGGCTCACCGGTGTCCCCAGTGGCCCCAGTCACCCCAGCGTCCCCAGCGCCCCCGGTGTCCCCAAGTGTCACTGCCCCCACGGTGTCACTGCACCCGCGGTGTCACCGCACCCACGTCACGCCTGTCCTTCCCGGAGTGTCCCACGTGTTCCCAGCGCCTGCTGGCACCGGCACGAGCTCGGAGGCGGGGCCGGGTGAGCGCAGAAAGCTCCGCGGAGCCCTGGAAATGCAGTTAATGATTGACAGGAGCTTCCCAGGGACACTGCCCGCTGCTGGGCCGAAGGTGTCCCTCGGGAAGGGTCTGTGTCCCCACGTGTCCCCTCGTGTCCCCCCTGCTCTGTGCTGGGCCCAGAGGCCGCCAGGCTCACCCCAACCAGGTGCCCCTGGCCAGGAGGGCATTTCAGTTCCAGTTTGCCACTTGATCCAGAGGTCCCCGTCCCACCTGACACCAGTTTTCCTTGGCTGATGCTGCCTTGGAGTGTAAATCTGGAATTAAATCTCTCAGTGCTGCTGGCTGATCCCGTACTGTGATTCCATGATCTTCTCCAGTCCTGTTTATAAACACCAGGGACCAAATCCCCCTCATTTTTACACACAAAAAAAATTCTAATTAGCATATTAAAATAAATGTCTTAACATCACCTTGTCACCTGTCTCCCACTGCATTTACAATGTCCAAAATTTTCCCATCCCTAAACTCCCAGCCTGGGATCCCCAGGGAGTGTCCCGGGGGTGTCCAGGCAGGCACTGCACATCGTGGACTGTTCTCTGCTTGCATCCAGACCCCTTTCCTGGCACTGGATGTGACTGTCACAGCCAGAGCTGTTCCTTACTGCTGCAGACTCAGAGAGGTCTGCCGGGTCTGAAGGGAAAACACAGCAGGAGCTACACAGCCTCTGGAAAACCCACTGCTCTCTCCTGACAAAATCAGTGTTTAGCAATGCCTGGCATCCTGGTGGCCTTCTCCTTCCCGAAACAACTGGGGGGAGCGGTACCCCAGAAACGGAAGCTGTTATCCCACATCGGAGGGGTTTGTGCAAGCGTGACCCTGCGATTTCAGGGTAGCAGCAGACACGGAGTGCCCTCGGGACATTCCCAATCTGCTTCCCAGCACCGCCGCCCTGGGGACTCCCCCTGCAGTCACACCAGGCACGACCCTTCCCAGACTGGGAGCTGCCACCGTTGGGAAAGGGCGGTGAGAGTGCAAGAGCTGCTGTGCCAGGGGCTGCTGGTGTGCCAGGGGCTGGAGTGCCACGGGCAGCAGTGAGGTGTCACACAGCCCCACAGGTACCAGTGAGGTGTCACACAGCCTCACGGGCAGCACGGAGGTGTCACACAGCCCCACGGGCAGCGCTGAGGGGTCACACAGCCCCACGGGCAGCAGTGAGGTGTCACACAGCCCCACAGGTACCAGTGAGGTGTCACACAGCCCCACGGGCAGCACGGAGGTGTCACACAGCCCCACGGGCAGCAGTGAGGTGTCACACAGCCCCACAGGTACCAGTGAGGTGTCACACAGCCCCACGGGCAGCGCTGAGGTGTCACACAGCCCCACGGGCAGCAGTGAGGTGTCACACAGCCCCACGGGCAGCGCTGAGGTGTCACACAGCCCCACGGGCAGCACGGAGGTGTCACACAGCCCCACGGGCAGCGCTGAGGGGTCACACAGCCCCACGGGCAGCACGGAGGTGTCACACAGCCCCACGGGCAGCGCTGAGGTGTCACACAGCCCCACGGGCAGCGCTGAGGGGTCACACAGCCCCACGGGTACCAGTGAGGGGTCACAGAGCCCCAGCCAGGCTGGCCCTCGGGTCTGTCCCTGTCACTGTCCCTGCCCTGCTGTAGCACAGCCCAGCTTTATTCCCAAAGCCCTTGGGTGTATCCAGGCCAAGGCAGGACCTGGCTGTGCCCTCGTGTCCCCAAAAGCAGCCTGCTGGGGACACCAGTGCTGCAGTGCCACGTGTGACCTTCCCATGGGTTTTCCTCCCTTTTTGTGTCCAGAAGGGACGAGGATGGAGCCAGAGCCCCACCAGATCCCCCCGGAGCCGTCCGGGATGTGCCTCAATGCCCCAATTCCCTGCCTTGGGGACTGCTCACTGCCAGCAGCTCCCGAGGCAGGTCCTGGCAGGGTTGTACCTGCTGGGGGTGACACCTGGCGGGGATTTGGGCTCTCCTGGGCAAAGCACAGCTGCAGGAATGACCCCGTGGAGCTTCCACGGGTGTCTGCAGGGCACTGGCAGAGCGTTTGGAATTTCAGCTCTTTGTTGCTGATCCCCTTTCCTTTGCACACAGTGCTGCTCTGGCAGAGGGAGCGCTGCTGAAATCCTGCAGAGCTTTCCCAAGACCCTGGCAGGCTCCGGCAGGGCCGGTTGTGCAAGGACGAGGGACATCACTCAGTGTCTGTGTGTCACAGGAGGGGCACGGCTCGGTCCCCTGACCCCGCCCGGGCCGTGTGAGCTGTCCTGACACATGGGACGAGACGGGCTCTAAAGTCCCTGGGATTCTGGGGTTCCACATTCCCTGGGATTCTGGGGTTCCACATCGGTGAAGCCCAGCAGCTGCAGTGGGAGTTGCCTGGGTGGGTGACTGGCACAGTCCCTGCCCGTCCCTGTCACATTTGAAGGCGTGACTGCAGCAGCAATTCCCATTTTCTGCTGTGAGCTGCGATGCCGTTCCCGACGCGCCGCTTGTCCCGGGAGCTGCTCCTGGCAGGGACACGGGGCTGTCCCAGCACGGCCAGCGCAGCCTCAGGGCTGCACCTTGCGTTTCCCAGCAGGATCACGGAGCACTGTAAATTAAGCACAAGAGCCACAATTTATTCCTTTTTTGGGAAGCTTTTTTGTCTCCTCCAAAACATCCCCGCTGCAAATCCTCCCCCTCCGAAGGCAGAGGGGAACCCAGCCCACGCGGGCTGAGCCCGAGGCAGCGGAGATTTTATTTGTACACTGCTCACTATTTATGGGGGTTTTAAATTATGTTTTCTAATGTTACTTAATACCCAAGAACATTTAATTTCCTTAAGTTCCCAGTGAGGCTCTCCAAGGCAGAGAAGCCCAGTGGTTCCCAGCTGGATTCACGGCCACAAAACGCCCCTCTCTGCCATGGTCTGTGGCCACGCTGACAAACCAGGTGAAAAAGGACATCTTTGCCCCAGTTTCACCTGGTTTTCCTTTTTTCCCCTCAAGTGTCTGCTGAGAGCTGTGTGAGCTCGTTCCCCACTCCCCTGCTGGGCACGGCAGAGTTTTATCCCTTCCACAACATCCCACGGACCCAAAGCCACTCGGGAGACAAAGCAGCTCAATGCTGGGGCAGCTCGAGCGCCTGGGAAGAGCCTGGCCTGGCTGAGGCTCAGAGGCACCAAACCAGGGCTGGCTCCTCACGTCAGGACCTGGGGAGGCTGCGGAGCTCAGCCGGGGAGAGGAAGAATGAGCGCAGCCTGAAAAGAGGGGAAAAAATCTTTAAAAATAAAAATAAAATACAAAAAATGAGAAAATCTAATTCAGTCACAGCCTTGTCTAACTTCACCCTACTTCCAGTTCCAAGTTTCATTTTACATCCACCAATTCTTCGGAGAAGAAGAAATGCTGAGCCCTGGAGGGGCATTTTCCAGGGAAGCCAAGGGGTGACCCAGACATTCCATGGCAAGGGTGAATCACGGTGGTGTCACAGTGATGTCATGATAATGTCACAGTGGTGGCACAGTGGTGTCACGGAGATGTCACAGCCATTCATGGCAAAGGCACCCCAGCCTTTGCCTTCAGCACCTGCCCCCGTGGAATGCAGGTGCCCCTCCAGCACCTCTTCCCAGCACCCTGTGGGGTTTGGTTTCCATCTGGGTGTGGTTTCCCTGCTGGATCCAAGTGTCCCCCAGATTTTGTGGGGATGACATTTTATGTCTGTCCATGGTTTCCCTGATCTTTCCACAAAGATTTTTCTCCAGGGCTTTCTGGACTGGAGGGTTTGGGGAAAGCTGCTGCTCCCGAGGGCCGGAGCCTCTCACGGGCAGCGCTGGGAGCTCCAGCCTGGAGCGATGCTCCGGTCACCCCGTGCTGGGATGGGCCTGTGGGACCCTGCCCCGCTCCTGCCGACCCCACAGGCTCTGGGAGCCAGGGCAGGTGCAATGGGAGGGGAGGGGGGCTGGGATGTTCCCATTTCCCAGCAGGAAGGGCAATTCGGGGAAATTCAGCCCCTGCTCCACTGAATGATTCTGTTGGCTGATTTCTGCAGCCTGGGAGAACACAAATAGCACATTTGCCCCTATAAAGACATTAATAATTCCAAAGACTGGAGTCTGAAAGGTGTTTCTTTTATTCTAAGTGTTTGCAGAGTGAAATTAAACTGTTGCAAACACTGAAGAAAGGTAATTTATTTTTGTTTCCATTTTCCCTGTCAACCATGGCATTAAATATTAACTGCAATGTATTTTACCAAACACATCAATTCATTTCCTGTGGGGGCAGAACCAAACAGCCTCTGCAGGAGCTTTGATGGCCTTAATGAAGCCCTGCATTAACCAGAGCAGCGGAGCAGAGCCTGAGCAATGACCCCAGCTGGAACAATCCCCCAGCACTGGAGCTGCTCTCCTGCCCCCTGAGAGCCTCACTCCTCTGCTGCCTTGCCCCTCCTGAGGGCTGGGCCGCTGGAACCGGGGTTTGAGGGTCCCTCGGGGCACCAGGGGGGCGGGAGCTGCTCCTGCGCTCCTCGGGGTCCGTCCCACGCGGGGACCGACCCCACTCGGTGGGGGGAGAGCAGGGGCTGGGCTGGCTGAGCCCTCCCCTCTCCCAGGGGCAGAGCTGCCAGCTGAGCTCAGCCCAGCCAGGCACTTCCCACAGCCCGGACCCGCTGCTCTGCTGCTCGTGGTTCGAAAGCGGGGCAAGGAGAGGAAACAGCCCGGCCTCCAGTGTCCCTTTGGGTGGCTTTGTGCCCTCTCTGCAGGAATTCAGCTGGGAAAGGGCAATTTCTCTTCAAACGACAGCACAGCCTGCAGTGGGGGTGCAGATGGGAACAGGAGAGAAATCATCCTTTGTAGAACAAGCCATAAGAAAGGCAGAGCCTGCTAATTCACGGAATTAATACAGCTGGAAAAGCTCTCCAAGACCAGGGATTCCAGCCTGTGACCAACCCCCCCCTCCCAGAGCACCAAGTGCCACCTCCAGAGCCCCGGTCCTGTTCTAATTCAGGTTTTGTTTGCAACCACGTCTGTCATTCACACACTTCCCAGTGAATATTGAAGATTGGGCTTGATGATCCCTGGGGATCCTTTCCAGCTCGGGATATTCTGTGACTCCCCTTGGCTCCAGTTGTGCTGTTTTCTTCCAGGCTGGATTGTTAACTCAAAGCAGGAACAGCATTCCCCAGAAAAAGCGGTGTTCCCGCAGCCAGGCTTTCCTTCTGACCTTCCACAGGGCTGGAGAATCACAGAGAAGTTCGGGCTGGAAGGGACCTTTGGGGTTCCTCTAATCCACACCCCAAAATAGATCAAAACAGGCTGGAGGCTGCTTTTGCTTTCCCACAGAGATGCACATGGCTCGTCTGTCATTAACAAAAACCAACACTTACTCTGTAATGTACTTTTTTTTCTTGGAAGAAGCCCTGACTCAGAGTGCTCTTGAACAGGACAACTTCATTTGTTCAAAATAGCCACTGTTCTTTGGAAAAAACCAACCCTCAAACCACTTCCTTCCCTCTGAAGTGAAAGCCCCTGGAGCTGCGGTGCAGGCAGCGCTTGTGGTGCTCGGGGAAGTGCTCCTGCTCCTGGCTGTGCACTCAGAATTTGAAATACTGAAGCCCCTAAAAAGCAGCTGCTGAGAGGTCGTGGGGATGTGTCAGCCTGACCTCCACCCTTGCAGCTGCCAAAGGTATGGGAAATGAACAGACTGAGCCAGTCCCAGCTCGCGGCACGGCTGCAGTTTGGATCTCAGCAGTTCATTTCTCTGTGCACAGCGCAGGAGCAGGCTCTGCTCCCCCGCATCCTGCCTTTATTTCCATTTCTTTATTCCCACTTGTTTATTTATTGATCCTTTGGCACCAGCAGTTGCCATGGCACCAAACAGCTCCGACCCAGGGGCAAACCAGTGCTCCCCCCTGGTTCATAAATCCCAGTTATGGCAGAGCAGCTCAGGATTTTCCATCTGGACAATCCCATCCAGTTTCTCCCCCATCTTCTCTCCACAGGACGTTCTTTGCCTCTAATCAGGATTTATCTTTTGAAGCTCCTTTATTTCCATTTGCTCAGTCCCAGGGTGGGAGTGGGGCCATCCCCTGGCCCGGGTGTCCGGCGGGACCCAGAGCCAGGAGCTGCCTTTGGGCTTCCAGTGGAGCTCGGGGAGGGGATCTGGGAGGGTGGGGAAGGAAACGGGAGTGGGAAGTGCAGCTGAAGCAGCAAAGCTGGCTAAAGCTTTTGGCAATTTTCAAAAAGAGGGAATTAACCAGAAACAGGGAATCCCAGACTGGGCTGGGAGGGGCGTTAAAGATCTTCTCATCCCACCCCAGGGACACCTCCCACTGCCCCAGGCTGCTCCCAGCCCCAGTGTCCAGCCTGGCCTGGGACACTGCCAGGGATGCAGGGGCAGCCCCAGCTCAGGAGCACCTGCAGAGTGCCAGGAGCACAGGGAGAGAGGCAGAATTTGGGAGCTGGATCTGCGGCTGCCCTCAGCACACGCACCCAGAGCCCTGAGCTCATCCCGGCCGAGCTCGGAGTGCAGCCCTGGGCAGCAGCGCTGACAGGCTCTGCAGGGCCCCGGGGCAGCTGCAGCTCTGGGGGTGCCCGGGCTCCTGCTCAAAGCGTCCTGATGGACCTCATCAGTCTGGTCACCGAGAGCGTGGGTGGAAATGCAATAAATAAACAGAGACCCAAATAAATGTATAAATACAGGTAGATCAATAGATAGGTAGATGGATAGACAGACAGACAGATAGATGATAGATAGATAGATAGATAGATAGATAGATAGATAGATAGATATAGATATAGATAGATAGATCGATCCCTAGCAGCAGGTGCTGCCCTTTCCCAAATTATTTCAGAATTAGAGAATCATGGAACCACGGAATGGTTTGGGTTGGGAGGGATCTCAAAGCCCATCCAGTGCCACCCCTGCCAGGCAGGGACACCTCCCACTGTCCCAGGCTGCTCCCAGCCCCAGTGTCCAGCCTGGCCTTGGGCACTGCCAGGGATCCAGGGGCAGCCACAGCTCCTCTGGGCACCCTGTGCCAGGGTCTCCTTTCCTCCCCTTCACCTCCCCCCTGGCACTGAAGCCATGTCTCAGACGTGACCCCTGTGGGCTGGCAAAGGACAATTTTCAGTGGGAGATGATCTCCCAAATCCCTCAGGCACAGGAATGTGCTGAGTGGGCAATGTCCCTCCTGCCCCAGCATCTGAGCCTGAAAACCCAGCAAAAAACCCCATTAATCCTGATCTCCATCAACAGCGTCCCCAAGGACATCCCCTGCACCTTTGCACCTCAGTCCTCTGGGAAATGGCCTGACTTCAGCCCAGACCCTGAGCTGTCCCTCAGTTCATTCCTTCTGCCCAGGCTGGAAGGCTGCTGCTGCTGGTTTTGCGAGGTGCCGGATGGAGGCGGCGGGAGGAGCCTGCGGGCACGGGAGCGGCTCCAGAGCTCCTCCAGAGCTGCCTTCTGGGGACGTTCAACATCTCTGGGTTAAGCACCCGTAGATTGTGTTTGTCCCTGCAAACCAACAACAGAGTATTTGGTTCAGTGAGATCTGTGTACAGCACTGGGGATGGAAAGCAGTGGAGGAAGCTGTTTAAAATAAATTAAAAAAAAGAAAATACAAGTTTTTCGGCCTGTTAGGGAGCCAGGTTTTGTTCTCCTGGATATCCTGCCAAGATACACAGAATGTGACAATCCCTGGAGCCCCAGCACTCCCAGCACGGCGTGGCCTCGGTGCCACAGAGCAGGGGACAGTCCTGGACACTCCTGGGCTGGTGGGGGTGACTTGGGGGTCTCAGATCCTGGAGCTGGGGGTTCTCCATGTCACCTTTGGAGCTCAGGTGGCACCCCCAGCACCCCCAGCTGAGATGGCATCACCAGCCAGGGGTGAGCTCACCCCCAGCCCTCCCCAGCTCCCAAACCCGGGACAGCCACAGAGATGAATCCCCTTTACAGCGGACCAGCAAGGAAAAAACACCTCCTGGATTTGGAGAAGGATTTTCCATGTACACAAGTTTTCCAGATAAAAAAGGCAGGGATTTGCTAACATGTGTCACTTCTCTCTGTGGTTGCATTTCACAGAGGAAAACTTTCAAAACAACTTTGACTTTTATTGGAGGACACACGTAAAGACCTTTTTTTTTTTAATTTTTTTTTTTTTTTTTAATGAATCAGCTGTTCCATCTCAAGTCTGAGTCCTGAGAAGCATAAATCCCGCAGAAGATGCCTTTGGGAACCAAGAATGGAGGATTGATTTGAACCAGTTGTTTTATACCCTCAGGGAAAATGTGAGTCCTGGGTGCTGAGGCTGCTGGAGGTTGGAAAGGAGCTCAGGAGGCCCCAGCCCAGCCCCGCTCAGAGCAGGGGCTGTGGCAGGCCAGGACCTCTTCCAGCCTGGTCTCCAGGGACGGGCACTGTGTCCAGCCCGGAGCTCTCACAGGGAGCTGAGCTCAGGCTGAGCCCGGGCCTGGGCAGTGTCAGAAACCGCGCCAGGCTGAGCTGACCCAGCAGCTCTGCCTCGGGCAGGGCATTCCCGGGGTGGGCAGGCCTGGAGCTGGGCTGCAGCCCCGGCCAGGAGCTCAGGAATGCCCGCGCTGTCACTCCTGTCACTCCTGTCCCCGCTGGGGCGGCTCTTCGGAAATTCCCCTTCCAAACCCCGCGGGCTTTGTGTTGTCCCTCCTGCCCCTCGCCCTGCAGCCCCAGGCTGTTTCGGACAAAGGCTTTGGGGTTGACATTCTGAAAGCCGAGGTGTCCCAGAGCTCCAGCCCCTTCCCAGCACTCGGCCTTTGCCGGGAACCACCGGATCCAGAGCCTGATCCCCGCAGCTGGAAATTCCCCAATTTGGAACGGGGACCTGGCTCCTTGCCAGCAGCAGGGAGCCGGGGCAAACCACCCTGCGGGGCGTCAGGAGAGCCGGCACACAGGGCAGGGCTACCAAGTGCTCCCTGAGCCCGTTTAGAGAGCGTTTAACCAACCCCACACCAAATTATTCCTCTCCCATTTCACTCCAGACCCAGCTCCAGCTGTGCCACATCCCTGCCCACATCCTCCCTCACCCCGTCCTTAACGGGAACTATTTCTGTTCCACCCTTCCAAGGCACCAGGACCAGCAATCCTCAGCTCGGCTCTGGCTGCTCGCGGTGTTTGTGCTCCCCCTTCCCCAGGATGGTTCTTCTGGATTCCGTTGTGTCAGATGTTCAGTAATTCAAGAGGAACATGATGGGAATATGTTTGAGGCCGATGTTCTTCTCTCATTTGTAAATAAAAACAGATTGTTTATTTCCTTTTTATCATACCCATATTTTATGTTATATATATATAAATGTTATTTTTTTAACATGCACTGATCTATTCCCAGCAGCAATCCCATTTCCCTGGGTGCCCCCAGCCCACCAGCAGTGGGTGACTCCCTGGTGATTCTCCAAACTGGAGATCTTCTGGAAATCCCAAATTTGATTTGCCTGCATTAGCAGCCACAAACCCGTTCTGTTACACGAGGAGTGTCGCTGCTGCCGCCTGTGCGAAAATGCTCCAGGGGCATCAGAGCCCTGCCAGGCCTGGGAAACGATTCCACCCGGAATAACGGGAAGGGAAAGGTTCTTCAGCGGCGAAGAGGGGCGGGAGGCACCCGGGGCCGGGCAGGGAGCAGAGAGCCAGAGGGGAGGGCGGCGGGGAGCGGCCACGGCCTCGGGACAGTTCAGCTTCCACCGGGACAAAGCTCCGGCTGGAGCGCGGGGATGCAGCGGGATCGGCACCGGGATGGGCACCGGGATCGGCACCGGCATGCGGGAGAGGGGATGTGGAAGAGAGGATGGGGACCGGGATGGGCACCGGGATGCGGGAGATGGGATGGGGACCGGGATGCCGGAGATGGGATGGGGGAGACGGGATGGGCACCGGGATGCGGGAGATGGGATGGGCACCGGGATGCGGGAGATGGGATGGGGGAGACGGGATGGGCACCAGGATGCAGGGGCCGCACAGCCCGGTCCCCTCTGTCCCCCTGCCACCGTCAGTGCCCCAAACCCGCCCGGCTGAGCGACCCCCACCCGCCGCCCCGCGGGCTCTCCCTGCCCGTCCCACCTCCCGGCTTCCCAAACTCCGGCCATGCCCAGCTGGGAGCCCGGGATGCGCCAGCACCTGCCCTGGAGCCGGGGAGCGGGCTGGGAGCGGGATAGGAGCGGGGATAGGAGCGGGGATGGGAGAGGAATTGGAGAGCGGATGGGAGCGGGACGGCAGAGGGATGGCTGCGGGTTTTCCCAGCTCTGCTTTTCCCAAACCAGGGCCCACTCAGGCCGGGAGATCTCCGCTCACCCCCGGAGCTGGGCAGAGCTGCCGGTGCCGGGCCGGAGCTCCGGAGGGGCGGCTCCGCGCCGCGGAACAAGAGCGCGCTCCGGAACGCCGGGGGCACAGAGGGACCCCAAACCCAGGGATTTCCTGAAAACCCCGAACGCGCAGCGGGGCTCGGGCTGGCTGTGCCTGCTGTCACTTCCCGGCAAGGCTGAGGGACACAGGGCCTCTGCTCGGGCACCCGGAGGGTTTGTCCCGCTCAGGAACGGTGACGGCTCTGGCCGGTCCAGCCCCGGCTCCCAGGGCAGCCACAGCTCCTCCAGAGCATGGAAAAACCTCCCTGCCCGCGAGCCACAGGCTGAGAGTGCAGGTCATGGAATTGCGCCCTTAATGACCGAGTCTGGACGGGTTTGGTTTAAGGAGCAATTTAAAACCAGAGGAGACAAATTACAGAGCTTGGGCTTCTGGCAGGGAGGGAGCCGGGAGAGGATCCAGGCCTTGGATCCGCGAGGTTCCGGGCACTGGAGGGGGCACGGAGGGGCAGGGACGGCCCTGCCAGGGGACACAGGGGCCACACCAGGGGTGTCCTGACCCCCGAGACCCTCGGGGCATCACCCCCAAAACCCCTCAGCCTGGGCTCCTCATTAACAGAAACGAGGATCACCCCTAATGAGGAGCACCCTTAATGAGGTTCCTGAGCCACGCCCATCGAGGCTCATTCCCTTTGTTAAACAAATGCGGCCGAGGAGGTGCCAGTATTTACTCAATATTGATAAAATAAATGATCTGAAGTGAAAAATGCATTTCTGCAAGTGCTGTATGGACATGTTTTAATTAAAAAAACAAACAAACCAAAACAAACCCAGAGCCAGTTCAGAGGAGGCTCTGGAGCCAGGCTGGGAGAGCTGGGGGTGGAGAAGAGAAGGATTGAGGGAGAGCTCAGAGCCCCTTCCAGGGCCTAAAGGGGCTCCAGGAGAGCTGGAGAGGGACTGGGGACAAGGGATGGAGGCACAGAAGGTCAGGGACAGATGGGATAGGGAAGGAATTGTTCCCTGGGAGGGTGGGCAGGCCCTGGCACAGGGTGCCCAGAGAAGCTGTGGCTGCCCCTGGATCCCTGGCAGTGCCCAAGGCCAGGCTGGACATTGGGGCTTGGAGCAGCCTGGGACAGTGGGAGGTGTCCCTGCCATGGCTGGGGTGGGATGGGATGAGCTCAAAGGAGTGTTTTTCAGGGGAATGGAAATTATATAAATTAGAGCCACGAAACAGCTCTTTAATCAGAGAATTTGATGAATAACAGCTCCCTGGAACAGCAGGAATTCAGGGTAGAGGAAATTCTTTCCTGTGGATGGGAGGTGCAGTGGGGGATGTAAAATGGGGAAAAACACGACATCAACCACTCCCGGGCACAGGGAGGGGTTTGGGGGCGTCTGTGCAGGGCAGGAGGTGGAACCCACGGTCCCTGTGGCTCCCTTCCATCAGGACATTCCACAACCCTGTGATTAAACACAGCCTGAGCCCCACCACCGCCAGTGCATCCCCCAGACTGCTCAGCACCTTCTCCCAGCCCACTCCCAATCCCAGCCAGGGTGCCCAGGGGTGCCGGGGGCTCAGTGCTGCACAGGGCACACGGATCATTCCCAGTGTCCCAGCAGGACCCTGCTGCACGGCAGGGATCGTCACATCAGGAAGCAATTACGTGATTAGGTCTGGATCTGGAGGATCCGGAGCCGGATGACACCTCAAAACCCCGTCCTGTAATCATTCCCACTGGCCCAGGCCTCTCCAAGGTGGGATTTAATTAATTGCTCTGCTTCATCAGCCCCGGGAGCCAGGAATTCCTGAGTGCTTCCCCCCGGTTTTGGGGCACACGCTGTCCCAGGTCAGCGGCGTCATCTCGGCTGGCAGACGTGAGCACGAGTGGGCAGGCCATAAATATCCATTATTGCTCGGTGGAAGACAGGAATGTCTGCAGGAATATGCACGTGGCCTTTAGCAGGAGGAGCCCCCACCCCTCTGAGGAGCACGGGAATTATTTGGGGCATGGCAGGAATGCCCCTCCCCTCATTCCATCTCTTTGATCCTTCTCCTGGTCTTTGGGATCCTTAGAAAACAGGAGCTGGTGTTGGAAAGCAGAGGAATTTCCAGCACAGCACCAAGGAAAGGCACGGGATGAGCAGCAGGCTGCTCCGGGGGGATCAGACATGGAGCTGGATTCCCACGGATTTCGGTTATTGGGAACGTCGTGCCAAGGTCTCTCCTGTTTCCAAACAAGGCCTGGCAATAACAGATCCTGGCATCCATAACCTCATCACATTTGGGTTTTCCAGCTCAGGAATCCTGGGAGGAGGGTTATGGAAACTCCCTGCCCCAGCCCAGGGGTGAAGGGACAGTGGCAGCGTGTGGGACAATCCTGGGAATGTCCAACAGGGGTGGCAGGGGAGCTCATCCCACCCTGATCCCACCCACAGAGGGGTTCCAGCTGCACAGCAACACTGAGACCCC
Organism: Orthonyx spaldingii; assembly: GCA_013397795.1. Lineage (NCBI taxonomy): Eukaryota > Metazoa > Chordata > Aves > Passeriformes > Orthonychidae > Orthonyx > Orthonyx spaldingii. The sequence continues at coordinate 10,993 of VZTJ01005701.1, read as the reverse complement.
AAAGCCCCTCACGTGGCCCTGTGGGGACCCTCGGCAGAGCGGGGACCATGGGGGCAGCTTTGGGCACCCAGGGGGGCAGCTTTGGGCATCACAGCTGCAGCTCCGAGCTGGATCCAGCAGTGGAGATCCCCAGGGAACACCAGCACAGTAAGGATTTGACTCTGAGCACTGCCCATTAAAAACTGTGGCTGTTGCTGGTAGCAGGGCTCAGTCCTCACATCCATAAGGAATCAGCAATAAATTAAGGGCTTTGCTGTTTCCTGCAGAACGGGGATGGTCACAGGGATAGAGGTGATTAATTGAGCCATGCAGTGTCCCAGTGTCCTAATGAGCAGCTAATTAATCACTCTTTATCTCTGCTGATGAAACAGGAATCCTGTGGCACTACCAGAGCAGCACTGCTGCTGCAGTCCAGGGGTGATTTTGGCATCTCCGTCCATATCCACAATTCTGGAAAGATTGATGAACAAAGGGAAGGACGGAGCCGAGAGAAAACCCCGCTCTTGGCTGCACTGAAGGAATTACAGGCAAAGCAAAAAACAAGCTCTTGGCTTTGACCTCAGGGACAAACCAAAGCCACCTAGAAGTTATTTGTCACATATTCCATTAGCAGATCCCTGTGGTTTGTAGGGATGCAGGGGAATGGGAGGATGCAGGACCACGGAGCAGCCGCTCAGATCATCCCGGGGAGCTGGAGCTCATCCTTGCTCCCATCCAGCAGCTGAAACCCCATCCCAGTCCCCGTCTCTGGGACAGAGTCCTGCTGCTATGGCAGCGAAGCCAGGAGAGGCAGATTCTGCCGTCCTGCAAGCCCAGCACCCTCCTGCTGTGCTGCTCTTCCCGTGGGAGCCCTGCTCTGCCTCTCCTCTGGCCCCAGCTGCAGGGGCAGAGGAGAGGTGTCCCCGCAGGATCCAGACGGATCCCGTCTGACGCTGCTTTCACACCTGGAACTTCTGCAGGGCTTTCACACGAAAAACTCCAGTAAATTCTCCTGATCCAGCCTCTGTCTCCTGCCAGATCCCGGATCTCTGTCCTGGCCACCTGCATCTACTGCGACTGCCCCCGTGACTATCGTGGAATGGTTTGGGTTTGGTGGGACATTAACTCCCATCCCTGCCATGGGCAGGGCCACCTTCCACAGCCCAGCGTGCTCCAATTACATCTTTATTAATTACCCTGGAAGGTTTTGACAGAGAAAAGATGCAGAAAAGTGGAGTTAAATCATTCTCTTGTCGCAAATCTGCACAGGGCAGCAGGAACATCCTGTTTGCACTATTATGAGATAATAATGACATTAAACAGGACATGATTATGGCCTCGCTAGTTATGGCCCTACACGTTTATTTGGGGGATTAAATCTCTCTATTCAGACCACAGACTCGACCTAGCCTAAAACCCCAGTGAAATTTAAAAGTTTCCCCTTTCAGAAGTGCCTAAGAGTTAATAAAATCCACTGGTAACCAAACAAGCACAATTCCTGCCGGGATCTCAGGTGCCAGGGCTGTGGCACTGTGGAAGAGGCTGGGACAAGGTGACAATTTCCTCCTGGGCACACGTGGGGAGGGCTGTCACAGCGTCAGGGGCTGGTTTGGGTGGAAGGGACCTCCCGAAGGTCCCCGGGCAGGTCCCCGCACTCACCCCCTGCGATGGCATCTCTCACACGTTATTTCTGTCCTGCTCTGGCTTTTTTAATAGAGGAGGAAAATTTCCCTCCCTTCCTCCTCATTTATCACAGGCATTAAGTTAAACATGGTTTCCTCTTAAATGCGACCTAATCCAATTAATATTAATATTGCCCTGCGCCAGGCTGATCTCATTAGTGTCGATATTGAATATATTTTCTGCGGCTTGTGCTTAAAATGAGCTTCTTGCTTTTCAGCGAGTCTGGAAAGAAGGAGCAGCGTTTTCCTCCAGTCCAGGAATGCGGACGGGGTGGGGATGGGGAACGGTCGGGGGCAGGGAACGCTGGATGCGGCGGCTCCTCTGCGCCCCGAGCTCCGGGAGCTGCCGGCCGGGAAAAGCGGCTCCTCTGGGAGAAGGAGCAGACCTGGGGGCCTCAGCAGAGAAGGGAATCACAAGGAAGCACCTGGATAAAGGGCACCGTCCTGGTGGCGTTCCCAGCCCTCCATCCCCGGCGGGAGGAGCCGCCTGGCGACACTGGTGCCACCCCAGCGCTGGTGGCCCTCCCGCAGCTCCTCCTGCTCCGGCAGGGACGGCTCATTAACGGGGAGATGGCTCATTAACGGGGAGATGGCTCATTAACGGGGGGTGGCTCATTAACAGGAGGAGTGGCTCATTAACGAGGCGCTCATTAACACGCCAAAAGTCAGGGATTGCGTTTATTCCGTTTATTGCCCGCAGGGCACACGGACTCTGTGGTCACCGAGAAGGAAATCAGGGCAATCCAGGATTCCTCCGGGCCGCTGTCCCCGGAACAGAAGGGCTCGGCGGGAGCTGTGAGAGGAGTCTCGGCCCCGGCTGCTGCCGGAGCCGCGGGCTGCACACGGAGCTGGGCTCAGAGCGGTAAAGCCCCGGCTCAGCAGAAGGAATCTCTCCCGGGATGGGAGAAGGAGCAGCTGCCGGGGTCAGGGAAAGGGTTTGGAGCAGAATCACCCCAGGTCTCGGTTGCAGCAATAGCAGCGAGTGAAACAGGATCCCTGTTGTTCACAACACAATTCCCTTTCTGTTTTGGATCCAGCAGCAAATAATTGGGACCCATAGAATGCCATGAAACCCTAGAATGGTGTGGGTTGGGAAGGACCTCACAGAACAGGATGGTCTTTAAGGTCCCTTCCTGTCCAAACCATTCCATAATTACAAATAATCTCCTTCGTGTGCAGAGCCTGTGCAGATGATGCAATGAAAATCCACAGTTCCAGCCCCAGGGCTCAGTGCTCATCCTCCTCCTCCTCCTCCCGCAGCACAGAACGAACCTTTCCTTGCCGTGAGCTCAGGGTTTTAGGCCAGGCTCCCACCTCGGCCTGCCCCAGAGCAGCTCTGCAAACCCATTTCTGGGTAATTAATGTGTGCCCCAGCCCCCGAACAGGCACCAGCGGGGTGGGACAGCCCCACCTGAGACCGGGGCACCAATCAGGGTTTTGTTTGTGCCTTTCCATAGAATGGCCTGGTTTGGGTTGGGAGTGGCCTCGAACTCCAGCCCACCCCACCCCTGCCGTAGCAGGGACACCTCCCACTGTCCCAGGCTGCTCCAAGCCCCAATGTCCAGCCTGGCCTTGGGCACTGCCAGGGATCCAGGGGCAGCCACAGCTGCTCTGGGCACCCTGTGCCAGGGCCTCCCCACCCTCACAGGGAACAATTCCTGCCCGATCTCCCATCCAATCCCTGCCCGGATGGATCCCGGGCCCTGCCCCAGGGTGGTCAAACCTCCCCAGGTTTCCCTGGGGCTCGCCGGGGTTCCCTCGGTGCTAAAACAGAGCTGGCAGCGGTGGGATTCGAACCCACGCCCCCGCAGGGACTGGAGCCTTAATCCAGCGCCTTAGACCGCTCGGCCACGCTACCCCACTCCTGCAAGTCTGCCATGGGACTGCAACTGGAGCCCGGGATCGGCTCCTTCCCTTCCCTTCCCTTCCCTTCCCTTCCCTTCCCTTCCCTTCCCTTCCCTTCCCTTCCCTTCCCTTCCCGCATTAAACCCACAGTCCCTGAACTCCACCAGATCCTTCCACACCAACCTGCACACCTCTCCCTGTGGCCGTTTCCTCCATGGCTGAGGACAACCCCTCCATCCTGTTGGGAATTAAGACCCAAAATCCGATTTTCACGTTGGCTCTGTGCCTTTCCCTGCTGTGCCCGTGTCCCAGTGACCCACAGGGCCGAGGGGCTGAGGTGGCAGTGACAGCGCTGCTGCTCTGCCCCGCAGTGGGTGTGTGGCCCACAGACATCCCAGAGTGCCCACTTTGGGCTCGGGGAAGGTGCCAAAATCCGCAGGAAACCTCCTGCCGAGCTCTGGGAGCCAGACACAGGGAAGTTGTGGAGTTACATAAATATTTTCCTTCCCCGGTTAAACACAGCCACTTGCTCCTTCCTCAGCACGGCGATAAAAGCACATTGAAGTAAACAGGGCTTCAAAGGGATGTTTCTTTTGGCTCCTCTTCCAGTTCACTGGAATAGCTCCTGGCTGTAGGAACTGCAGGAGAGACCCCCCAGCTCCCTCAGCTCCCTTAGGAAACTCGGCACCTTCTCCCAAATCCTGCCATTCCCAGTCACTTTTGGATTTAAACTATAAACATAACCAGATAAAAAAGCAGATGACTGGAATTCCTTGCTCCATGGGTTTTTTGATCCACGTTGCTCCAATCCCAGCAGTCCCCAGACCCAAACCCTGGGATGGATCCCTGGCACAGATCCCCCGCACCACTCCTCACGAGAGATGATGAAATTCCAGGAGTGGTTATTTGAGAACAATAATTGGATTTTCATTAAGGGGACGCTCACAAACGGCTGCAGATTTCTGAAAGTCGATCTATGTCCAGCCAGCAGCTGCCAAATCATTCCCAAGTAAATTCCAGCCCCACAGAAGTTTGGGACCCCATGGATCTGGGGACCCTGCTCTGCTCCAGGAGAGCTGGAAAAGTGCAGGATTTGAGGCATTTTGCACCTCATTGTGTGGCAGGGGTTGGGAAACTTTTCCACTAAACATCCTGCAGGGCTGAGGAGGTTTGGAATTAAACCTTAAATCACTTTAATACACCCAATGGGATTATTTCAATTAAAAAGAAGTGATTACAACAGCCCTTATTTTCTTATTAGGGCATTTAAGAGCCGCTATTAAAAGATTACGAGATATTGAGCCTTTGTAAGGCTCTCAAAAACAGTTTGGAAAATCCCTGGTTAAAATTATTGCTGTTTAAATACTTCTGTCTAAAAATCACATTAATAAAATTGGACATCCCTGTCCACATTTGGGACATCAACTTTGAGAAACCCTGAGACCTCCCCCAGGGATTCCCCACAGCCATGGAAAACCCACCTGGCTTTGTAGAAAATGTTTTTATTCCCCTGAAACAGAAGAAAAAACCCTTCAGTATTCCTTGATCTGCTCATTCTTGTCTTCTCCAGCAGCCCAGCCCAGAGCCAGGAGCTGCCAAGAGCAAATAATTCCCATTTCCATAGATCAGGAGATGAATCATTCCTGGTATTTTTAGCAGGTCATTAAGGGCTGACAACAATATTTGCAAACTGACTTGTGAGGGTTTTGTTTGGTGTGAGCCCAACCTCGGAGAGAGAACATCAACTGGGAGTCAGAACAGAGGGAATGGGAGGACTGGGAATTTATCTCCAAGTCTGAAAGTGACAGGGAGGGATGGAGATGAATGGGGTCTGTGGGCCTCACTCCACTGAAACGTGGCAGTGAAAACGCTGGAATGAGGGTTTGTCCCTGTCCCATGGATATTCACACCCCGGGCAAGGATGCTGCAGGCACTGGGAAAAGCTGGGTGCCCGTGGGGTTGGATGGAAAGGGAGTTTTCCTGCTGGTTTGTGAGCGGGGAAGTTACTTGGGAGTTCAGAGGAGCATCAGGGCACCTCAGAGGAGTCCCAGACTGGTTTGGGTTGGAGGGACCTCAAAGCCCACCCAGTGCCCCCCCTGCCATGGCAGGGACACCTCCCACTGTCCCAGGCTGCTCCAAGCCCCAGTGTCCAGCCTGGCCTTGGGCACTGCCAGGGATCCAGGGGCAGCCACAGCTTCTCTGGGCACCCTGTGCCAGGGCCTGCCCACCCTCCCAGGGAACAATTCCTCCCTAATCTCCAACCTCAGTCTCTCCTCTTCAGTCCAAAACCACTCCCTCCTTCCCTAGCACCACCTGCCCATGTAGAATTCACTCTCCTGGGACAGAGGAAGAGCTGCTCACCCACCAGTGGAGCAGAGCTTCCCAAAATGTGTCTTTAATAAAGAAATACTACTCTACATATTAATATTCATATTTAACAGCCATTTCTCCTTTTCTGTGCTATCAGGGGTACGATGAGCACCACCCAGAGGGAAATCCAGGGAACAAACCCAGCTGGAAGCATCCCAGGGAGCCTCTGGCCAGCGGGAGGGCAGCTCACACATCCCAACAACCCCGGGCAGCCCAACTGAGCCACGGCCCAGGCTGAGACAGGGCTGCACATTCCTTCCCAAATGTGGAGGGACTGTCTGGGAACGGGATCCCAAAGAGAGCTGTGCCCTCAGCTGTCCTGCCTTTCCCTGGAAAACCTGATTGACCCAAAGCATCAGCAGCACCTCTGTCAGGGCAGGCCCTGCCAGCTGCCGTGAGGTGTGGGGGCACCCCTCCTGTGGGACAGCCCACCCGCCTCAGCAGGAGCCACGGCCAGAGGGAATGTTTGGGATCCTCTTCGCTGAAAGCCCCTCACATTTGGGAAGAATTTTGTACTTCTCCTCATTTGGGATTTAACGTTGGAGGTGCTGTTGGTGTCCTGAGCCATCGCCATGCCCATCATCCACCATCCCTCACCCCTCAGCAGTCAGAGGCACCTGCTCCTGCACAGCCAGGACAAGGGGAACACCAGCAAGCGGAGGAGTCTCTGCCTGGGCCAGGGTCACCCCTGTGTCACCCCCAGGGCCACCCTGGCAGCAGGAAGGTGGCTCCGGGTCTGGGGTCTCTGCAGGAGCTGCTGTTGCTGGAAGGAAAAACCATCAAGAAAATGGGAGCAGGCACAGGGATTGTCACCTTTGAGGGGATAATGGCTGAGGGGTCACGGGAGACAGGAAACCCCCACCTGGCTGCCCACCCTGAGCTTTCAGCAGCTCCAAGGTGCAGCTGGAAAAGGACCCTCGCTCCCACCCCTGGCTTGGCTCTGGCAGGAGCCCTGGAAGGGCTAAATCCGGCTCCAGCTTCATCAGCTCCCACAGCACTTGTCAAATTAAGGGTCTGGCTGGAGCCTCAAAGGCAGAAAGGCTCTGCAGCAGCAGCCAGGGAAAGGGAGCCCAGGGAATTGCAGGAGCTGGGATTGCAGGAGATGGAGTTTCTGTCTTCTCTGAGGGGGAAATTTGGTGTCAGAGAGGAACAAGGTGATAAAACCCGACGTGAGGGGAGAGCTGGTGCCTCCTTATCTGCCACTGAACAGAACCCCCAGGGCTTCATTCCCAGGATAACAGAGCTCATTTCCCTCCAGGGAATGACACAGCTCCATCCACCTACAGAAAGTCAGGGAATGGTGGGATCAGCTCTCGGCCCCTCACACGTCCCCTCCGAGCCCAGTGCTTTTGTCTGGGTTTTTCTTGGAGGAATGGATTTAATACGGAGTAAATTGAGTTGAACCTTTGCTGTAAATGCAGGCATTTGTTTCTTGGAGTCCCAGGGGAGTTTCCATTAATTATTCTGAGCCCCAAGGCCAAGCTGGAAAGGAATTTGTTTCTGAGGGAAAAGGAGCAAGTCAAAGACAGATGCAGGGTGGGTTTCAGATACAACAGAAGAAAGGAACTTATTTCAGGATTAAGGACCAATAGTGATCAGAGTTTTCCCACCTGGAAGGTGTCTCTGAGCATTTTAGGCCCCCTGGGCAAGCCTGGACAGGGACAGGCTGTTCCTGCAGGATGGCAGTGCCTGGCATGGACTCAATGCACTCCTGCTCATGGTCATCCCACACCCCAAACCCACCAAGGCTCCCCCTGCCAGAGCCTGGGGCAGCACAACTCCTTCTCCAGATTCCTCTTTTCTCCCAAGCAATGCTGAGGTGGAATTGAGTCCATGGAGTGCTCCCTGGTCCTTCAGCTTCTGCTTTGCTCCATCAGGGGCTGCAGGTGGAGGGAAGGCTCGGTGGCTCCAGAATGGTGAGAAGCACAAGGACTCCTGCCAGAGAGTGCCTGGAGCTCCTGGGAGGAGCTGCTAGAGAAATCCTTGCTGGGTGCAGGCAGCAGCTCCGGGAGTGCAGAGCTGTGGCTGCTGGCGAAGGCACGGCTCCAGCTGAAGCTCCTGGGAATTATTCCCTGTGCCTCATGTGAGAGTCCATGTTGGGAACCAAAGTGAGTCCAAATAAACCTTTGGGAAAGGCAACAGCATCGATGAAAACCTGGTCAGAGAACACCAGCACAGGTCTCCAAGTTCAGACATTCTGGGAGAAGGGCAGGGAGCAGAGCGGGGGAGCTGTGGCTGCCCCTGGATCCCTGGCAGCGCCCAAGGCCAGGCTGGACACTGGGGCTGGGAGCAGCCTGGGACAGTGGGAGGTGTCCCTGCCATGGCAGGGGTGGCACTGGGTGGGACTGCAGGTCCCTTGTCGTTCCTGTTACTCCAGGGAAGGGGGAAGGACAAGGGCTGCTCTGCCCCACCGCAGGCACGGCAGAGCTGCCGGGCAGGACACGCCCCCGAGGGAAACACACCCAGGGTCCAAGGAGTGCACAGCACATCCCAAAAGCAACCACAGAAACCCACGGTCAATGAGCCAAACATCTGCAAGCAAGCAGGAGCAGCTCCACCTGACGTCCTGGGGCACTCCCCTCTTCAGACAGGTATTTGCTGTGCAGTCTCCAATGGTGGTGTCCTGAAAGTTTGAATCCAAACTTGCCATTCCCAAGGTGCTGCAGAAGTGAGCTGAGAGCTGCCTGCTTGGATGAAATCCCTCCCCAAAAGCAGCCCCTGGGTTTGACAGGGAGCCTGGGAACAGAGCACATGGCTTGTGGCTGGAATGGCTCTGTTTCTGCTCTTGCCTGTGTGTCCAAGAGAGAGAATTCCTTTTACGTTCATCTGTCCTCATGAAAGCCTGGAAGAGGGGAAGAGATAAATGATTAACATCATCTAAATAGAATTCCTTCATTCTCAGAGCCTTTGTGACACACTCCCTTGGGAAATATTCCCAACTGAAATGGAATTCTGCTCCGTTCCTCACAGATCTCCCATTGCTCTTGTGGGACACACAAGGCCTTAAAAGTCAGCAATAACAATGTCAGTAATAGTGTCCTGGTGAGAACCCAGCAGGCAGACAGACAGGGAAATATTGGGAAAAACCCACCCTGAGGGTTAAACTTTCCTTTCCCAAGCCCTGCAGCTGCTCTGGATAAAGATCCACCAGGGTGGGATGTGTGTGAAAAAGGGGGTTTGCAAGAGAAGGAAAATGAATTTTCCGTGGTGTTTAAAGAGTTGGAAATGGTGGCTGAAAACCTGGGGGAAACACCTTTCAATCTCTGCCCTGCTCCAACGTTCCAGGACCCAGCTGGAGGATCAGGGGCCACCTGCAGTGGCCTGGGGGTGTGCAAGGATTGAGGTGTCCTCACCTCCAGGACAGGGGGAAGCTCTGGGAATGGGGAGCTGGGTTTGGCCACAGGGAGGTCACAGCTCCAGGAGCATCTGGAAAACACTGGGACACAGGCTGGGACTGTCGGGGTGTCTGTGCAGGGCAGCAGCTGGACTGGATGATCCCTGTGGGCCCCTCCAACTCCAGATATTCCATGATTCTGTCAGGCTGCCAGGGTGGGAGCCACAGCTCCAACTCCATTTCCCAACATCCTTCAGCAAGACAGGACAGAATCAATAATTTCCTACAGGGAGATGATAAAAAGGAGGAATAAAAATTGCATTTGTCACACAGCAGCAGATAAAATAATTACGGAGCACTTACTGGGCTCAGATCATTCCAGTGATTCATGGGGATGTTGGGAAGCTGTGCCAGTACCAAAGGGCATCTGGAGTTTGTGCCTTGGAGTCCCTCAATCCATAAATATGTGGGATGGGAGCTGTCATTCCCAGCCCTGCTCGACCCTGCAGCACCCTCACATTCCCATGGGCAGTGGACAGTGAGGGACAGTGAGGGACAGTGAGGGACAGTGAGGGACAGTGAGGGACAGTGCCAAAGTGGCCCTGGGCCAGGAATGGGGAGTGGGAGCGCTCGGCACTCCCGGCTGGCCCCGCTCCTCTCCGCTGACACAGAGCAGCGCGGTGACAGCAACGGTCCTGGAAGTGAAAGCCGGAGTTTCTAAGAACTCTTCTGACCAATGTGGCTCAGTCTTGGCTGGAGAACACAAACTCCATTGGACACAGCGAGAAATGCCAAAGAAAGCTCAAATCCAGGGAATGTGAGGCTGGGAGGGAGCAGGCTGACCCCAACACTCACGCTGGGGCCGGGAGCCAGGCCCTGCCTCGGGCTTAGCTGGGATGGATTCAAGGCTTAGTGCTGGTCCTTCGTTCCAGGGACAAAGGTATCCTGGACCAACACAAGGGGTCTGGGCCTCAACATGCAAAAAGGAACTCCCCTGGAAGTGCAGAGAATCTGAATCCAATCTGCAACACCAACTCCAAGGAAAAATGCACCCTTCAGAAAGGTGAAATATGGGAAATACAACCCAGACTGGGATCAGCTCAGAGCAGGGGCAGAGGGCTGGCTCCAGGGAAGTTATGAACCAGGAGATATTTAAAGATCCCAAAGGATTCTCTCCTGCTCAGCCTGACAGAATCATGGAATATCCTGAGTTGGATCCCACAGGGATCATCCAGTCCAAGCCCTGGCCCTGCAAAGACACCCCAACGATGCCACCCTGTGCCTGAGCATTGTCCAAGCACTCCCTGAGCTCTGGCAGATTTGGGAATGTGAGATAAACTCTGGATAATCAGTGTAGGAGGAGCTCAGTGCATTCTCCCACAGCCTCCCTGAAAAGAGACCAGGCCCTGGCAGGTTCAAGCTCAGAGGCAGCCTCAGGCTGATATCCCACCCGTCAAGAAAATCATGGAACAATTTACTGAGAATGTCCCTGCTGGCACAGTTATCCGGCCTTTCCCCAAATCAACAGGATAAGGGAAATTCAGGGCAGCAGGAGGCTGAGGAAGCGCAGCAGCTTTTCATTTCATGGAAGACGTTCCTGTGACACAAAGCAGACACTGCTGCTCCCCACAGGCAGCTCCAGGGCACAGCCCGGGCTGGGCTCCCTGGAAAACCACCTGGATCTGAGGGACTTCCCATGGATGGGCTTGAGGAGCTGCTGACCAGGTGTAACCAGGAATCCACCCTCTGCAGGGACAGGGGGAAAAGGGGGAATGGCTTCCCA